>JBCNJP010000009.1:1865027-2152527 GCA_039602395.1 Deinandra increscens subsp. villosa | reverse complement strand
CATCCAAGTAATTTACATACGTAGATTTTTGTCTAATTTACGTATTTAGCACAAGTAATTTACATATGTAAATTTAATAATATATGGAGATTTAACACATGTAAAAGAAATATTAGTGTTATAAAACATTATACCCACAACATTATACATATGTAAATTATCTAGACGGATATACTAAAAAAACAAATATATTTTATTAACTTATAAGTAACCATACAATAACATTTAAAAAATAATAAAAATATATGACAACATAAGAAAATATATAAAAGCTAACAAAAATATATAAAAACTAATTGTTCTTGAGTTATAGGCTATCCATAGATGGAAAAAAATCAAAAAAACGCCTCGGGGATATTTTTTAAAAAAATCTCAAAAAACGGTCTTGTTATATATGTAACACTCTGTACATATGTTTGTTACATATGTAACAACAAAACTTGTTACATTTTTTAAAAAAAATCCCCGAGGCGTTTTTTTGATTTTTTTTCCATCTATGGATAGCATATAACGTAAATAATCACCATAAAAAATTGAAGGAAAAAAAACTTTTTAACCCCGTTTTTGAAGAGTTTTCAAAGTTTTCTCAACTCGGAGTGGTTTTCACCATAACCATCCCCTATATATATATATATATATATATATATATATATATATATATATATAGGTTTAGGGTAAAATATATCCAGCAAAAATGCTACATCCATTGCGGATTGATCTGGGGCGTCCATCAAGATCATCTAACAGCCATGATCTATGGTGTTTCCACCTATGGTGTTTTTTCTCCCCACCGAAAACGCCATAGGCGAAAACACCATAGATCTTGGTTGTTGGATGATCTTGATGGACGCCTCAGATCAATCCGCAATGGATGTAGCGTTTTTGCTGGATGTAGGATAACTCGACTCTATATATATATATATATATATATATATATATATATGAGAGAAGTTCACGTAAGAAGTTTATGCAAAATAAGAAGGATAAGAAGGAGGGCAAATCTGGAAACATGCATATTTTTCACTTTCCCCCCAATTATTAAAATGTTCATAACTTTTACATACGATATTATTTTTTTATAAAAATTTCACCATAAAAACAAGCGTTTTTTTATCTTTAAAACCCATACAATATTGCTATATATATATATATATAAAATTGTGAATGAGCTGAACATATAACACAACGACCTGAACATATGACACAATAACACAACGACTTGAACATATGACACAATGACCTGAACATTGTTCAGATCATTGTGTCATTGTGTCATATGTTCAGGTCATTGTGTCATTGTGTTATATGTTCAGGTTAATTGTGTCATATGTTCAGGTCGTTGTGTCATATGTTCACATCATTGATATAATTTTTTTATTTTATTTTTTATATAGCAATATGGTATGGGTTTTAAAGATAAAAAAACGCTTGTTTTTATGGTGTAATTTTTATAAAAAAATAATATCGTATGAAAAAGTTATGAAGGTTTTAATAATTGGGGAAAGAGAAAAATGGGCAATTTGACCAAATTGTTGTACCTGACCATTTATTTTTAAGTTTTAATTAAGGGTTAAATCTGGGCCATTGATCATCAGATCTAAAGGATGAGAAGGCTTCTTATCCTTCTTATTTTCACCTAACTTCTCATTATAACCTCACTCATATATATATATATATATATATATATATATATATATATATATAGAGAGAGAGAGAGAGAGAGAGAGAGAGAGAAAGGATAAAATGAAAACCACTCCGAGTTGGAAAAACTTTGAAAACTCTTTAAAAACGGGGTCAAATTTTTTTTTTCATTTAATTTTTTTATGGTGATTCTTTAGGTTATAGGCTACCCCTAGGTGGAAAAAATCAAAAAAACGCCTCGGGGTTATTTTTTTAAAAAATCCCAAAAAAGGGCCTTGTTACATATGTAACACTATGTACATATGTTTACATATGTTTGTTACATATGTAACAACAAAACTTTTTATATTTTTTTAAAAAAATCCCCGAGGCGTTTTTTGATTTTTTTTCCATCTATGGATAGCCTATAACCTAAAGAATCACCATAAAAAAATTAAAGAAAAAAAAAACTTTTTGACCCCGTTTTTTAAGAGTTTTCAAAGTTTTTCCAACTCGGAGTGGTTTTCCATAGATCCCTACCCTATATATATATATATATACATATATATATATATATATGTATATATATATATATATATGTAGGGTTAGGTACAAATGAGAACTTTTTCTTTTAAGAACTTTTGAGAACCATTCTGAGCCACAAATTTTCAGGGGGAAGCATTCAAATTCATGGGGGGGTTTTCCATATATATAAACTAGTGGCTAATAATGGTTCTCAAAAGTTCTCAAACCAAATTGGTTCTCAAATGATTCTCTCCCTATATATGTATATATATATATATATATATATATATAGGGTTAGGTTCAAATGAGAACTTTTTGTTTTGAGAACTTTTGAGAACTAAATCTCAACCACACATTTCAGGGGGGGCCACTACAATTCATGGGAGGGGAGATACATGTAAATAAACTTGTGGCTCAAATTAGTTCTTTTTAGTTCTCAAATCAAATTGGTTCTCAAATGATCCTCTCCCTATATATATACATATATACATATATATATATACATATATATATACATATGTAGGGTTAGGTTCAAATGAGAACTTTTTATTTTGAGAACTTTTGAGAACTAAATCTCAACCACAAATTTCAGGGGGGGACCACTACAATTCATGGGAGGGGGGATACATGTAATAAACATGTGGCTCAAATTAGTTCTTTTTAGTTCTCAAATCAAATTGGTTCTCAAATGATCCTCTCCCTACATATGTATATATATATATATATATATATATATATATATATATATATATATATATATATAGGGAGAGTATAGAGTGAAAACCCACTTGAGTTGTGAAATCTTTGAAAACTCATCCAAGGGTTGTTAGCCTATCCACCTCACTTTAATTTGTCTTTAGCAAAAGGGTAATATTGTATTTTTATTTTTCTTTCATCAATTATGACTTTTGTGTTTTCAATGTCACATCCCATCATCTTTTCTTCATAGATAACCCCTTTCCATCTTTTTCTTTTCTTTATTTTTCATTTACCCTTATCCTTCTTTAATTCTTCTTCTTCTTCATATCAAGAACACCCATTAACTCCATTAATGCACTTCAAAAAAACCTTAAAAATTCGAAGAATGCAACCTCCGAATTTAATGTCATCTCCTCAACATCAGTTTTCTCACAATTTGGAAGACCATTTTCATTGTACGGAATCATCCAATGATTTTAATATCAATAATGGACAAACTTATGAAGGTATGTTAGGAGTTTTTTCTTTTTAACCTTCCTTTTTCTGAATGTTTTTTCCACCCAACAGTTTTATATGTACTTACATATGTTTTATTCAGTGATATTTTACGTATATGAAATGATGAACTTGTTTTCTTCCTAAGTCATTAGATTTTGTGTCAAAGATGAAGAAGCTTATCAAGAACTCAATAACAATTAGTTTTTATATATTTTTGTTAGCTTTTATATATTTTCTTATGTTGTCATATATTTTTATTATTTTTTAAATGTTATTGTATGGTTACTTATAAGTTAATAAAATATATTTGTTATTTTTTTAGTATATCCGTCTAGATAATTTACATATGTATAATGTTGTGGGCATAATGTTTT
Source organism: Deinandra increscens subsp. villosa (assembly GCA_039602395.1). Lineage (NCBI taxonomy): Eukaryota > Viridiplantae > Streptophyta > Magnoliopsida > Asterales > Asteraceae > Deinandra > Deinandra increscens. The sequence goes on along the minus strand of JBCNJP010000009.1, from coordinate 2,148,811 downwards.
ATAACACTAATATTTCTTTTACATATGTTAAATCTCCATATATTATTAAATTTACATATGTAAATTACTTGTGCTAAATACGTAAATTAGACAAAAATCTACGTATGTAAATTACTTGGATGTACATATGTAAATTATTTGAATTTACATATGTTACATGTTTGTGATATTTATGTATATAAATTGATTAGCTTTTTTTTATTGAATTTACATATGTAAATTAATTGAATTTACATATGTAAATTAATTGAATTTACATATGTAAATTAATTGAATTTACATATGTAACATGTTGTGATGTTTACGTATATGAACTCGTGAACTTGTTTTCTTCGTAGGTTACAGGATATTTTGTCAAAGATGAAGATGATCATCAACAACTCAAGAATAGTTAGCTCTTACATATTTTTGTTAGGTTGTTATATTTTTTTGTTATTTTTTTATATGTTATTGCAATACTTACTTAAAAGTTCATATAATATATTTGTTATTTTTTTGGTATATCTGTCTCCATTATATATGAGCATCTTAACAGTTTTTCTTTATCGATTAGTGTTAAGTCTAGTTTGTAACATGTTATATCTCATTGCATATTTAAATTTACATATGTAAACTTGCGTTACATATGTAAATTTACGTTTGTTTAATGTTACATCTCATTATATATTTAAATGTAGATATGTAACTTGCTTTACATATGTAAATTAATTGAATTTACATATGTAAGTTACTTGAATTTACATATGTAACATGTTGTGATGTTTACGTATATAAACTAATTAACTTTTTTCTTGAATTTACATATGTAAATTACTTGAATTACATATGTAAATTACTTGAATTTGCATATGTAAATTATTTGAATTTACATATGTAACATACAGTGATGTTTACGTATATGAATTGATAAACTTGTTTTCTTCGTAGGTTAATAAATTTTGTGTCAAATATGAAGATGATTATTAAGAACTAAAGAAAAATTAGTTTTTATATATTTTTGTTAGTTTGTTATATATATATTTGTTATGTTGTTATATTTGTTATTTTTTAAATGTTGTTGTAATGGTTACTTATATGTTAATAAAATATATTTGTTGTTTTTTTAGTATACATGTCTAGATAAATTACATATGTATAATGTTGTGAGCATAATGTTTAATAGCACTAATACTTTTTTTTTACACATGTTAAATCTCCATTTATTATTAAATTAACATATGTAAATGATTTGTGCTACATACGTAAATTTAGATGAAAATCTACCTATGTAAATTACTTGGATTTACATAAGTAAATTACTTGAATTTACATATGTAACATGTTGTGATGTTTACGTATATGAACTGATTATTTTTTTCAGTTTACATATGTAAATTACTTGAATATACATATGTAATATGTTGTGATGTTTACGTATATGAACTGATGCACTTGTTTTCTTCGTAGGTTACGAGATTTTATGTCAAAGATAAAAATGATTATCAAGAACAAAAAAAGCAATTAGCTTTTATATATTTTTGTTAGGTTGTTAGATTTTCTTTGATTATTTTTTTTATTGTTGTTGTAATTTTACTTACACGATAATAAAATATATTTGTTAATTTTTTGGTATATATGTCTAGATAATTTACATATGTATAATGTTATGAGCATAATGTTTAATAGCACTAATACTTTGTTTTACATATGTATAATTTGTATTTTGGAAAACTAAAAAGTTTGAAATTAAAAAAGTTGGAAATATAGTAATAATTAATGTCTTGCAAGTTGAAAAAATTTGAGAGGGAAAAAGGTTTGTGTGATGTTTGATATTTTGGGAGTTGAAAAAGTTTGAAAGAGAAAGATAATCTTTATATCGGAAGTTGAAAAAGGTGGAGAGAGAAATGGTAGGTAAAATTACTATCTTACCCTTTTGCCCTTTTATTCAATATAAATACATCAAAAACAAAAAGAAAAAAGTCAAGTTTGAATCCTAACCATTGATGTTCAAAATCTAAGGCTATAATAGAGTTTTCAAAGTTTGCACAACTCAAGGGGGTTTTCATTTATATATATATATATATATATATATATATATATATATATATAGAAAAGGGTTCCGTGTAGACCCCTTAAATTTTGTAGACCCCGTAGACCCCTATAAAACTCAATAAAAATAAAACTCAGTGTTGTAAATTTGGTTTATTTTATTACGATAAACTTTTAAGAACCAAATAAATAAATAAATTAAAAAAAAATACAAAAAACATTAAAAATTGAACATTTTAAGACAATGAGTTTTAAAATAATGAGTTTTAAACGCAACATTGAGTTTTATTAAGTTTATTGAGTTTTAAACTATTTGATTTTTAAAACTCATTGTCTTAAAATGTTCAATTTTTAATGTTTTTCGATTTTCTTTTTTTTTAATTGTCTTTTTTTGTTCTTAAAAGCTTATCGCAAATAAAAAAAAACTAAATTAACAAAGAGTTGTTATATAGACACCCAAGGTTTTACTAAATTCACCCATTTCCTATGGTCGTTTTGGTTGAAACTGTCGTTTCAAGGTCGTTTCAGTTGAAACGGCCGCCACGTGTCGCGACGACGAAACCTTAAAATTCAGGGCGGCCCCCCTTTATATTGACCGTTTCAAGGTCGTTTTGGTTGAAACTGCCGTTTCAAGGTCGTTTCAATTGAAACGACCGTTTGGTTTTGGTGTTTTTAGTAAAATCATCGGGTGGATATAACAGGAGCCTTAACAAAACTGAGTTTTATTTTTAGTGAGTTTTAATGAGTTTTATTGAGTTTTATAAGGGGTCTACGGGGTCTACAAAAAATAAGGGGTCTACACGGATCTTTTACCTATATATATATATATATATATATATATATATATATATATATATATATATATATATATATAAGGGGTCTACGGGGTCTACAAAAAATATAGGAGAAGGATAAAATGAAAACCTCTCCGAGTTGGAAAAACCGTGAAAAATAAACTAAAAAATTCGTTTTTTGTTCCGATTATTTTTTATGGTGACTCTCTAACTTAAAAAAACACCCTTTATGAAAAAAATAGAAAAAACGCCGAGTAATTTTTTTAAAAAAAATATTTAAGAACCGATTTTTTTTTGCAAAAAGAAGTTAACCGGTCAAAAAAGACGTTCAAAATTTGTTATTTTTTAGATGTATTTTTTATAGATTCTACATTCATTTTTTATGGTTTTGGTGAAAAAAAAATAAAAAAACGCCTAGAGATTTTTTTTTTAAAAAATTATTTACAGATTTTGTTACATATGTAACAAGACATTTTACATATGTAACAGGCAAATGTTACATATGTAACATGACAAAAAAACGCCTAGAGATTTTTTTTAAAAAAAATTATTTACAGATTTTGTTACATATGTAACAAGACATTTTACATATGTAACAGGCAAATGTTACATATGTAACATGACGTAACGTCAAATTTCAGAAATTTTTTTAAAAAATAACTACTAGGCGGTTTTTTGATTTTTTTCACCATAGGGCTTGTATTAACGTATATAATCACTACAAAAAATTTAAAGAAAAAAAAATCGTTTTGTTGTAGTTTCCACGGTTTTTCCAACTCAAAGTGATTTTCATTATATCCATCCCCTATATATATATATATATATATATATATATATATATATATATATATATATATATATATATATATATATATAGGGTTAGGTTCAAATGAGAACTTTTTGTTTTGAGAACTTTTGAGAACTAAATCTCAACCACACATTTCAGGGGGGACCACTACAATTCATGGGAGGGGGGATACATGTAAATAAACTTGTGGCTCAAATTAGTTCTTTTTAGTTCTCAAATCAAATTGGTTCTCAAATGATCTTCTCCCTATATATATATATATATATATATATATATATATATATATATATATATATATATATATATATATGCGAAATTTATGATATACATATATATCCTAACTAATTCAATTATCTCATAATTGAATTAATCCACAACCAATTTAATTATCTGATAAATAAAGTACTTATGTTTTATAAATAAAATGTCCACTATGTTTATTATTAAATCGTGAATATATTAATTAGATTACTATTCTTGTTCGTTGCCTAAAGTGTAACTTTTTTTGTATCTTACCTCGATAGCTACGTTAATATTTGTAGGATCGGTGTTAATTAGATTTTAACTTAACAATAAACCCTCTACTTGTAAATATAACCTTGCGGAATGAAGTTATATTTCACTTTACTTAAGCATAATTTAGTTCTTGTGTATAATGTAAGTGTTTGATTGCATAAAGATAGTAACAACGATGTATAAAATACTCGGCACTATTTGTATTAACTCAAAGTTACACTATTGCAAGTTGATCAAGAACCGTTTGTAAATAAAGAGCTAACTAAGCTATGTATAGTGCAGATGAGATCAATGACAGCCATTGATCTCAAACGATTTAATCTAAACCGTTAAACAAAAAGTTAAATACAACTACCAAAAGAATATCTTCGACAGATGGTATATCTTGCGTGTGATCAGCAACATTCTACTTTGGGAGAGCGGCTTTGATAGATTTAGAAGCAACCAAGAAGCTTTTGCAGGATTGGATGACTGAAAATACTTCTCAGAAAAAGTCCGGTTGAACTCATTATCTGGTGGATAATTGAGTTCACCCGGAATATTCACTATAAGACAAAATTTGCTTCTTCCGGTTGAACTGCCTGTTCCACTTGAACTTGAGACTTCCGCTCGAACTTCAACTTCAGCCGAAACAACTCAAAATTGGCTTCAGCCGGAAATCTCCAAAATGATATTCCTTACAATCTCCTCTAAGCTGATGCTGTCAAATTTATTTTCCATCTTTAAAGGCTATTTCCAAAAATTGACTTTGGGCATGTATTCTTCTCCTTAACCTACGTGTTCAAAGATTTGATGTTGGCATTCAAACTTTGGGAAAGCTCATTCGTGTTTGTTTTGGTTACCTTCACATATTTGAATGTTTCCCAATCTCTTTCACTTCATTCACTTTAAACTGAGATGGATTTATGGGCAGTGAAGGTGCCATCAGCTCTGTGCACATAGAACAGCTTCTCATCTTCTTCCCAAATAATAAACTTTACACCAACATGTGTGTTTTACACCAAGAGGTTGAGGTTAATAATTGTTTTATAATGTTTTACACATTTCGAGTTTGAATTATATGTCTACTATGATATAAATTAGATTTATACGTGTCGAATACGATGTCCCGCAGCACGGAAGAATGATTAACCCTAGTTTTTATTAAAAAAATTATGGTGCCTCCCAAAGCACTTACTTTTAGAGGTGCAAAAACCGGTTTGAAAACCAAACCGGTTCGGTTCTCAAACCGGTTTTGACCAAAATCGGTTTTGGTCAAAACCGGTTTGGGGCCAAACCGGTTCGGTAACCAAACCGGTTTTGAGCACGAGTTCGAGAAACCGGTGAAACCGGTTCCGGTTAGAAACCGAACCGGTTTGGGATCTCAAACCGATTTGAACCTGTTTTGAATATTTTTTTTTATTTTTTTTAAACTTTATAAAAACTAAAAAAACATACTTTTTATTGAAAAAAAAACATAAAACATTACAAAAAAGAAAAAGTTCACACCTAAACGATTACAAAAGTACCTAGTTTTGAAAGAAACTACAAAATATTTTAACTAGATTAAACATTATTGTTGGGGTAGTCGAGTTCAATCCATTGCCAATGACACCGAGCCTTTTGCATACCATTTTTCAACTCAACCAAGTCGAAATGCGGCCCGAACAAATGTGGAGCTCTCTCTGTTGGAACAATCCTCACAATCGAGAACTCGTCGTTGCCGGCGTTGCTTTGAGCACTTGAAGAGGCCATTTTTTTAGTGAATGAGGGATAATTTTTGTTGGAATTTAAGAGATTGGAAAGTGGGGTAATGTTTATAACACATTAACGGCTAGAAAAAGTTGCTTAAAAGTGATGTGAAGAAACCGGTTTGAAAACCGGTTTCTTCACAAAAACCCCTAACCGATTGAAACCGGTTCGGTTTGACCGGTTTGGGAACCGGGTTGGTCAAAACCGGTTTTGACCGATTTGAAAACCAGTTTAAGAACTGGTTTAAAAGCCCAAACCGGTTTGGGATTTGCACCTCTACTTACTTTGGTTTAACTCCCAATTGGCCCAAAGCATGGCCTTATTTTATAGTTCCATACTTCCAATAGGCTTGTCTTGATACACACGGATATTTTATTTAAAAAAATGACATAAATTATATCAACCAACATAACACTTGAATAAAAGATTTGCAAGAAAAGAAATTGCATTAGTATTTAAACCAAAAGTGAAACTAAAGAACTCATTTTGGTTAATCTATAAAATCATTTTATTTTAGATGTACAAGTATTGATAAACATCTAGGAAAACAAGAGAGAAGTAAACACCTAACTCAACTTTCTATTCTCACTATTTTATTGCTGTGAACAAGAACAGATTGACTACACAAAATACTACTCACTAATACTAATATACTATTTTACTATAATATGCCACCCAAATCCAATGCTTCTAAATCATACCCAAAATCCCTTTTTCATCTCTCATCTCAAACCAGATTTTCATCTAAAATGTATCTACTTTTTCCCAGAACATACCCGAAAGGCGGGCAGCTTCCGCCACATGCTTCAGAATGGATACAAAACAAGATGTTTTCGGGGTCTATTTGAGGACGGCCGTGGTGCTATTTTCATTCTCTGTTGATTCCTTTTGACATAAGCAATCAGGCAAAGGGTTCACGTAGAATGCTTCTTCGGAGCGGAATCTATCCGTTCCTTTTGTCCCCGTGATTGGGCCCTTTCTCTTCCTTGGTGAGCCTTGCCTGCCAATAAACATGAAAATCAAGAATCTGTGCGACAAAATATACAAGATTTGTGGTTTTGACCACTTATCACATATGATTATTAACACGGGAGGGACGAGAGACATACCGTCTTTTGTGCATTTCAATTATCCGACTTGAAAGTTTCTTGCCTTGTTTCATTGTGCCATTAGCAATTTTGTCAAAAATTCGAACAAGGAATTTTCTGAAAAACATAAGTTTAAGAAAATATTTAGTAATAAAAAGATCAGAAGACCATATCAATACTCTCTAATAATAACAAAACAAGAATATGTTTAACCAAAATCAAAGACAAGGATGTTTTAAAAACCAACTTCTTGAACAATATTATTCGATTTTAGTTAAATATCAAACATTAATGTTTGAAAAATTGCAAAAAAATAAAAATTACTTGCCTGTCAGGAGAAATAGTTTTTCTGTGTCCCAGAAAGCGTCGATGGCCCTCAACTGCCCTGGCCATATTCCCAGAATAAGAGGGAATAAAAATGTCACTTTCCACAGATACAATGTAATCTAAAGCAGCCATTTGAGTTGCATGGTTGATGAAAGGATCAAGTTCCTCAGCTGTCGCCAATTTTTCCTTTATAAAACACAAGATTTATTAAAAATGCAGAACTGAGACACAATAAGATCCTAATTTGGTCATTTCACATTTTCATTTTGTGGGTCCCATCACAAGATTAAACAGTTCTAATGCAAATACTTTGAAAAAAGTCACCAAAAACCATTCAATGGTTCACTAGGTGACAAATACCAATTACTATCACAAGATGCACATTTTCAACAAGAATATCACCACTATCTTTGACTAGTAAGAGAAAGAAAAAAGTCAAAGTAAAAGTCAATGTCATAGTCAAAGTTAAAGAAAGAAGTCAATTAAACGACTAGATTCACCACACCTTTTTCATCAAAATGGGGAAAAGAGAGGTGATATCAGCCATACGGGAATCACCACCGTATATTTCTCCAGCAGCAATATATATAGGAGTTGTAGGTGGGAATCCAAGCGCTCGAAGGAATATTCCAACTTCTTTTGGAGTTAATGGACAATACCCTTTTGCCCTTTGATCAGTAGAATCAATATCTTTCACTTTCCAATAAGAAGTATTCTCTCTTAAAAAAAGTAAAATAGTACGTGAGAATCGTTATATTTAATTTCAAAAAGTATTAATTGTATTAATATACTTTACCTAATAGCAGTGAGTTCATTAGCTTCTTCAATGGATAAATCATGTGTGCATCCACTAAAAGCAAGCATGTCTTTTTCATACCTCAAATGCAAAGCAATGTAAGGACCATAGGACCTCATTCGATCCACTAACAGCTGTAAAGAAACTATTTTAATTAATATACTAAAAGCATGCCCATAAATCAAATTAATAAAACAAATTTAATAATCTTTTTACTTTTCCCATTGCTTCTATACGAGGTGAGAAACGGAGGGCTTCATAGCATGCACGACAACGCAATTTCTGAATATCTGGAGGAAGATTATTATTAGCTAATCTTGAATCTGATTTTGCAGCACGAATAACCTAAAAAGAGGGATTAAAAGATTAGTTTATAGGTTTTCAGTTGCAAGATAAGAATATATTCAATCTTGTGTGAGAATTCAATAACTACAAAGAGCATATATATATAAGAACAGAAAAAAGGTGTACAAATGTAGTAATAGATTATGAAAAAATCATGAACTTGGGAATAAATATGGCATTCAAACTGAAATAAAAATAAATAGAAAATTTCTAATGAATTATATTAGAATTATTTTTCTAGATCTTCATGAGAAACTTGCTTCTCGTAACCTACCACAATTGTCTGTTCTCATTCGAAACAAATCATTGTTCTTGCAAAAATCCAAAAAAAGTTAGCAAGTTTGGACTTTGGACAAAAAATGTCTAGTACCAAAGTTCTTTTTGCATTTAAAATTCTTGTAATGTAGGTGTTTGCTTTTTCTTGGGAAAATTGGAATATATGGCAACATACTTGGACTATATTTCTAACAGTTGCACTAAAAAAAAAAACAAAAAACCCTCTACCAAAACCACTAGAGTCTTCAGAACTGATATTTCTCGGTAATTTTGACCCAAAAATCTGTAAAACACTTATGAAGTTGAACAGCTCTTTGAATTGTTGCTGAAAAATTAATGACTTTTATAGTGGAAAAAGATATACTTCAATTTGCCTTCTTTATTCATTTTTGCATGAATCATTGTTTATTTGCAATAAAATAATCAGGCACAATAAAGCGCATAGGTTTACCTGATAATCATCCCACAAGCGTGCAATCTCTTGCTCATAGTAATCAATACCTGACCAGCTTCTAAAATGCTTAACAGCTCTAGTGGCAGTCATTAAATCATCTGGAAGTTTTCTGATTATTTTCACATCATTAGACAATGTATTTATGAAATAATCCTCATCAAATACATCAGAGAAGTTGCTGCATTTCAAACGAATTTAAACTGTTAAATATCCAAAAGCCAAATAACTTTAATATTCTTTAATTATAAATTTGAGAAACAGAACCTTGTGTCTTGCCAAAACGAGCGTTTATCAAGCTCTGGTACTACTAGAGTAGCATTTATAATACGCGCAACAGCTACCATATCACATATCTGCGAAAAAATAAAAATATAAAAACAAGTCGGATTTTAAAAAGGGTGATTATATATTCACAAAAACTTTTGCTAAAAAAACTGCTTCAAGACGGGTCATTTTGAACTTTCAAACAGGTCGTTTTGACCCAAAGGGTCGTGTTTTTTTTTCTTTTAAAATAAGGTCGTTTGGGCCAAAACGACCCCTTATAATTCAGGGGGGGGGGGGGGGGGGTGGTTTTGTAATATTAAAAAAAATAATAACCAAATGACCCGTTTGAAAGTTCAAAACGACCCGTTGGCCCAAAAAGACCCGTTTTGAAGCTGTTTTTTTAGTAAAAGTGTTTGTTAATATAGCCCGACCGTTTAAAAAAACATGACAAATTTATCACATAAATTCCTACTAATCATCATACTCCATTATCATGGCATATAACATCCCAAATGAACAAAGAAATGATTGCTTGACATACCCCGGCACGCATTTGATTGAGGCCACCATTTGTATGAACGAGCAAGTAACCTCGGGTTTCTTGTGGAGCTGCGGTCATAAATAAACAAAATAAAATATACAAAAAGATGGTTTATTTTATAAATTTACTTAAAAGAAAATGCAAGAGTTACCAACCTAAATAGGATGAGCTAGGCTCGACACAAGGGGTGAAGTCACGGTTGGGTGGAGGCTTCCACAATTTGTTGAAATCCAACGAGCGGTTAGCACCATCCAACTGTCAAGTCTAAAGGAGTGAAAACATGAAAGATGCATGACTACTTTTGTATCAATATCAATACACGCATAACAATTTCGGAGGCAAGCTTCTCGACATTAGTTGTTCAACAGTATACGAAAGATTAATCGGATAAGAAAGCTAAAAAGTAGGAGATAAGACTAATGGGGAAATAGAAGGTATTATTAACCTTGAGAGCAGGGAGAGGAGCTTTTGACAAATGGGGTCGAATCCAGCTTCGCTCTCTGCTCAACTTTTGGTATTGCATTTCATGTTGCTACAAATTTAAATTACCCAAGATCAGCGAGACAAAAAAAGAAGAACATTTGGTACCTAATTTCATATTACTGCAATCAAATCACATATTTTTATTTTGACATCCAAAAATCAAGAAACAGAACATTAAGCATCTAATTTCATGCTAATAGAATCCAAACAAAACCCACAAAAATACTACAAATAGTACTTCTGATATCCAATTTCATGAAACAAAAGTTTACCAACAACCAAATCAGAATTATCAGTTTTAAACACAAACAAAACCCAACAAATCAACCAAAATTGATTATGTTTTCATTCTGAAATCAGAGTAATAGTCCCATAAATCAAGAACCAAAACAAGATTCAAGAAGATTAACCCTCACATCTTTATTACAGAAATTCCCAAAACCCCCTAAAAACTATCCCCATTTGGATTAACCAAAAATTAACAGATAAAATTAACTAAAACCCCATAAATCTATGTCTATAGTTACCATTTAGCAAAGATTTACCCAAATTAGGAACTTTTTCAGTGACTAAAGCTTTAAAGAAAAGCATAACCAAATATTACCCAAAAAACCAGAAACTTTTAGCAAAATAGATCTTCAACATTAGTTTAGGAAACAGACAAACAATCACATTTCAAGAACACCAAATTAATTCAACAACAATATAGAGTCAAGAAACTGAACAAAATTTAAAACCCTAGTTACACCAATCAAGAAACAATAACTTATAATGAAAAACAGTTCAAGAAAATTCACCGTGGGGAGTTTGTATGGATCAGGAAGCATGGAAACTTGTGAAGGTGGGAAGAACAGATGCAAATGAGCAGAAAACAGAGCCACCAATGAAATTAAAGCAATGGCGCACGTTAGCACTCGCCTCATGAACCCTAACTTCCTCCATCTCTTTTTTTGCATATCTATAAAAAAAAATTGGGATCGACCACTCCGGTTATAGTTACACACACTCCGTTTTTGTCGATCAAGATCTTCAAAGGAATGATTTTTGGGGGTGGGTTTCTCTCTCTCTCTCTCTCTCTCTCTCTAAAAAAATACGTTGGGTTTTTTATACTTTTTACGATTTCTAATGTTTCTGGATCTTTTTCTTTCGAGTAGGCTTTTCTTGGTTTTTTAGTAATGGAATTTATACATTTATTTTGAGGATGACTTTGTTGTAATTTAAATAGGAAAAGGGAAAATTCTATGAATTTTGCATTCTTGACTTCTTGTTGAGGAATTATTTCCATTTTTGGAAGTTTTTTGTTTTTTTACTTTACATAATTAATTTTTTAAGAAACTATAACAATAAAAATGATAAAAAAAAACATCTTAGAAAATTAATTTTTCCAAAAACAATTTATCTTGTAATGATGTACAACAACCATTTTTAAGCTCTCACTATTTACCCGTAACAACTTTTACTAGTTTTTGTTATTGTTATTATTGTTAATGTTGTCAATGTTGATGGTGTTATAAACTTAAACCTAATCTCTTCGTCTTTAATATTAAAGTCACAAACAGTTAATGATTATTTTAACTGTTTTTGGTAGTCAGTATCTTCCTTCGCATTCTCAGTTGCCGTAGTGCACACACTTAGAAAAATTGTTATACAATTGTCAATGGACTTTTCAGTTATTCTAGATTTTTCGTTAATACTCTGTAAGCCTTAAACTACAATATATCTAACAAAACATCCCTCAACAAATTTGACTTCAATTTTGAGTAACTAGTCCATAGTATTCAAATGAAGAATACTCGAAAGGTTTTGAAAAACGGTTTTCTTTTGTTTTGCTTTAACAAGTACCATTTATAGAAAGTAACAAGTTCTAGGAGCAATTAGTGTCATGTCCCTTCTCTAGAGAACACCATAGCAAACAAGTTCTAGAAGTAGTGTTGGTGGTGGAGTTATAAACTTAAATAACCTAAATTTTCTCTTCAACATTAAAAGTCACCAAGAAACACTAATACACACATTATATCAATTATTACATAAATAATTAATTATCTGTTTGTGTTTTAAAAATATTTAACCAATTAAATTTCCTTTACTTTAATCATTGTTCATTGTGTAGTTCTTTAAATCTTATCTCGGTAAGAGTATTATCAGACATCATTACTTGGACATAAAACTCTAAGAGACACCCATGTACATAAGTCTCAATCGTATGTCAACGTAATCAGTGGTGAACGTTGATCTATATTACATCGCTTTTACGAAGATATGACGCTTTTAAGCCGTTAAATATCACTGTAAGGCGTAATACATTTGCTAAGTTGTTCTTAATAGTTATGGTAATATGCCAATTCTGTAATAGATATCCTATTAAGCATGAGAGATGGATTAGTCTTACATTCAATGTTCATTCTCTAATGAATATCTAGTCTCGTATATAAACTCTTTAAACCTTCACTTTCATGAACCAAACCATCTGTTCACAATAATCTTAATTCAGATTTCTTCCATAAATCTAATCAACTGTGAACATTTAAAACAATTATTATTCAAGGATTTAAGCATACTAAAATCTTGAACACACTAAACATTAATGATGATAAACTTAACTATTAATTCAAAATCAAATAAAATGTTGTTCTTATAGTTCAAAAACATCCAAATACTAAATATAGGTCATAAAACTTCTTATAGCTTTACTAGCAATGTAAATGAGTTGAGCCGAGCTGAGCCCGAGTTCGTCTAGGCTTGAGCTCGGCTCGTTTAAACTTAACAAAGCTCGATCTTGTCTCGATTCGAGATTTATTTCTAAAGCTCGAGACTCGTGGAGAATTATTTAAGCTCGAGTTAGGCTCGGCTTGGCTCGTTTATTATTAATTTTTATTAATTTTTATTTATTTATATATTATTATAATGAAATTTGTATATATTTAGAATTATACTTTTTATATAGAAATTAGAAAATATTACATATTATTTACTTTAGTTTTATCATAATTTTATATATAATAATAATTAATTTTCTAAAATATATTTAATAAATTAGATACAAATTATATAAAAAGGGTCGTTAAGGTTCGCGAGTCAGCTCAAGCTCGATATGTAAAGCTCGGCTTGACCTCGTTTATTAAACGAGCCACATTTCAAAGCTTGAGCTCGGTTTGGGCTCGTTATGGCTCGGGCTCGTTTCGAGCATTTTATTGATTCGATCACAAGTAGCTCACGGAGTCGTTTTATTATCGGAGAACACAAGATTTGATCTAATACGTCTCAACCAATCTTGATGTCAAACATCGTTATCGGAGACATTGAAACGAACGTTTTCATTCGATTAAATTCTTTTTGTATTTAGCCAAAAACGTCTTGTAATTATCACTTTTATTCAAACTTGCCATGTCATTCATGTTTCACATCTCATTAATAAATCAAGTTTTTTTTTTTAAGTCAAGTAACTAGTATTTGTTGAATTCATTCAAGTTGTTGGTTCATGAAACATTTGTTAAGATTCATCTTGACAATGTACTAGAAACCTACACAAATGATATCATACTATTATGCTACCTATACACCTTTATTAAAGTTGGGCATTATAAAATTTTACCATTAGTTTTTTTCTTATCAAAGTTGGACATTATTACAATCGGCATTATAATGACCATTTATCAAAGTGGACTTATTACAATTGGCATTATAATGACCATTAATGATATGTATATTTAAATATTTATCCAATTGGAGTTTAACAACACAAACTTTGATAGATAATAATTTATACTTTCTAGTATAATAGTTACAGTCGTGTAACATAAATTTTAAATCATAGGCTCAATATTTTAAGCGTTTGGTTTCTAATTTGTTTGTTATAACGTGGTGCTTCTATATTTTCGATTGAGTCGTTTGAGCTTCGCAATGGAGTTAGTGTTTTTTTTGTGATGTAATAGGTATATATAGATTTTCTTAGGTACAGTGGTATAACATAGTTATTTTTTTTTAAACGTTTTGATCGTTACACGTTTTTTTAATTTTCGTTTTCATTACGTACCGTTATACAATACGACGGCCTTATATGCTAGTGTTATCACCTGGCAACACGGTTTTCATTACGTACCGTAGCAAATCTAGTTCTTAATGTTGTGGATTCACTTTCTTATCTTATCGACACTACATCCTTGAATCTTGATGGATGAAATTATAATACAACCATGTTTTTAAGGGTGTAAGATTGGAGAGGTGGTTACATGATTCTGAAAGGTTGATGAAAATATGATATAATCGTGACGGAACACATTTTTAAATGCTTTAGACCCAAATGGGATTGGATATTTGGATATGTTATAAAATCAATTTTATATTCAAACTTTATTTTCCATCATTCTAATGTCATGTTCATAACAACATAACTCTTCTCCATCTTACACCATCATTTATCTTTTATCTTTCAACTATTTTCTTAATTTTTTAATACAAATGTTCTTTTTAGTGTAAAGCAGTTACTTTGCTCAATAAAATAAAATATAAAAAAAACTAATGTTGAATTTTTTTTCTAAAACATTAACAGGAAGGGATTTGTATACCAGTCTAGCTAACTATTTTTTGTATGCTAGTCTAACTAACTATTTTTTGTTTAGTCAAATGTATTAGAAGAAGAGAGAAGCAGTAATCCTTATTGAGTAATACAAAGGGTATAACATGACAAAATAGATCTAATACAACCTAAATTGCAACTTCTTTAGCACATCTAGTAACACACTTTACAATTTCTTTAGCATGAAGTACCACACCATATAACACCTCTAATTAATAGCAACGATGTCTTGGCTACAACTTGCATCCGTTATGCATTGCACCTGAAAATCACATTCAAAAACAAAAACAAAATAAGTGTGTTATACCCTGAATTTTCGGCTGGTAATCCAGGGTACAGGTATAGGCTTAGAGCAGGATTGATTCAGGAATTGTATGACCCATAATTTAGCAGGTAATACTGAATAACCCTGAACAAATCATAATTGAGGTAATGTCCCAGGATGTCATCGTAATCCAGAGAAGTTCGTATTTACTTTATTTCTGTCATACATTATTATGACCCAGGATGAGTATAATCCAGGGTCACTCATATTATACGAATGACCCAGCATGTGGAAATGACCCTACATGCTAGGACATTGTTACTAATGCATTTTGTGCCTATATCTGATCAAGGACAGGTTGACGAAGTCTACCAACGGTCGAATGGAATAAGCTGAAGACTAATTTCGCACGTGGTCAAAGGTTGTTAGCTGAAAACTCGGTCAACCAACTGAAAGAGACGTTGAATAGAAGATCCCTGGAATATCGGACAAGTTGTTGAAGAGCTAGGAGTATAAATAGGAAGTTTAGACTTATTATTCAGCTCACTCGAGCTTTACTCATTGTATTCTCGTATTCTATTCTCTGCTTACTCACTGTACTCAAACATTTACGTGATCAATAAATTGGTAGTGTGTGTTATCGCTACCCGGGGTTTTTATGCCGGCGGTGCCTTAGAGACATCTAAGGGCTATGATCTTTTCCCTAGTAAAATTCTCGGTGTTGCTACTTGCATTCAAGGTTTCATTTGTGTTACTAAATTTTATAATCGATTTCGTAATCAAACCTACATTTTAACCCAGGATTTTGGTTGTTGTCCCTGGAATTCAGCTGTTGTCCCAGGATTTTTACAAACCGTTTTCGTATCTTAATCCTAGGCACCAAACCTCACAATCTAATTTGGTTCAAATCTTGCTAAATCAACTTAAATAATTTTTAGCCAAAACAAAGAGGACCAGAAGAAAAATGAAACCCAAATAAAAACACAAATCATCACAAAAGAAACAATCATATAAGGCTACCAATTTAGTTATTCATCAGATAATTGACATGGGTCATGATGAGGGTTGCAATAAACCAAGATCTCACGTGTCACTGCTCACTAGGGGTGAGCAAAAAACCAAAAAAAACAAACCGGAACCAAAAAACCCGAAAAAACCGAACCGAAAAAAAAAACCGAACCGAAAGAAAAACCAAAAAAAACCAAACCGAAAAAAACCGAACTGAAAGTAATGGTTCGGTTTCATGTAGAATAAAAATCGAACCGAACTGATAGAAAAACCGAACCGAACCGAGCGCCTATGTGTAAATTAGTATTTTAGGAAGGTTATTCTAAACTTTAAACCGTAGTTTCATTCTAAACTAGTTTCATTTTTCAATAACACCAAACGTCCAAACGAATTCACGACACTAATGACGATATCAGTTAGCATTGTCCATTCATCTGAAGTCACGACACTATCCGTTGAATTTAAAACCAGTTTATTTTGTATAGTTACGCGTTTCATGTGCGGCTTTCGTTTTTTGAATTTATGTCACACCCCCAAAAATCCCACGCGCGACAACGCGCCGCAAGGAGCGTGACAAACCAGGATCGAACACATTAGCCATACGAACAATCTATATGCAATGCAAATATAAAATCAAAGTAAATGCGTTTTGAAATGCGGAAGCGTAAACGACAAAAGTTGTAATAAATGTTCAAGCGCCAAAACATGCGCAAACCAAAAGATAATCAGTTTGAAAAGTTTTAAAGCCTATTATGCATGTAGGACAATAATGATCCTTAAGTGGTGCATCCTAGCTCGTGGCAAGCAATCCAGTTTAGCGACCTGAGAAATAACATGCTAAAATGTCAACACAATGGTTGGTGAGTTTACAGGTTTAATCAGTTCATCAATTAACGGTTCGGTAAAATCCAGATAATATATCAATAGTTAGTTAGACTATTTTCAAGAAATCAGTGCACGTTTGACTAGATCAACTAGCTATCCAGGAACTGAAGCTCGACAAGTTCAATTGTGTCTCGTTAAGACTAAGAAGTTTATAACACCCGTTCGATATCCAATCGTGCCAGAGCGACTGACCCGGGTGGGGCTGTCAAACCCAGTAGATCTACTAAATAAGTTCCCGCTGATGTCACATTGACAGTAACTATAAAGTTATAAAGTGAGGGCTTTATCATAGTGTGTCACTATCATTCAGGTGATATAATTATCTAACAGTTCAAATGTTTGCATGTTAATGTCCCCCAACAGGATTTAAAACAGTAAAATGGGGCCGTGAAACTCACCTTAGGTTGCACAGCAAAATTCCAGATAAACAAGTAATTCAAGTAGCAAGAACGAGTCTTGTGCAAACAATCAATCACCTAACGAGCATAAATGTATAAGTGTGTGTTCTATAAACTAATAAATCTAACGCAGACGACAAAACGAGTGATCGAGGAATTCAAGACGAGTCGAGGATGGCACGTGTGCCAAATCCGAGCGATTATCGTAATACGCGAGAAAATACAATATATACCAATATTATATATTATATAGTTCAAGGGTTTCAAAAATTAATAAATATATATTTAACTAAATGTTCAAGTGACGTTAATAACGAATTTTGCGAGGACAAAGTATAATTATTTATATTAAAGGTTATCATAAAAATATTCGATTATTTCAATAAAAATCCAACGGCATAAGTTTATATATTAATCTACTCAAGATTTATATATTTTTACCTTTTTGTAAAACTAGAATTTTTATATCAATATATATATATATATATATATATATATATATATATATATATGTATTAGAAATCTATTTTTAACTAAAGATAACAAGTTAAACATATTTTATAACTCAAAATATGATTTACGAGTCTTAAGTATCATAAATATATTTTTACGAGTTTAAGATACGACAAGGAACAATTTCGGTACAAGTTCTAGTGGTTAAAGGCTCAAAAGATTGCAAAAATAATAAAAACAAGAAATATGGAGGTCACTGGGTTCGAACCCGTGACCTCTATATCACGGCCCAGCATCACAACCACACGGCCAGCGGCCTACTTGTGTCAAGGAGCCCGCCCATAATCGTTTTATGCTAAGGCAGCGACTAGGAATCAAGTTTAAAGAAAATCCAGGGACAAAAATGATGGCGGAGGGACTCGAACCCGCGCCCCTCGTGTACAAACCTAGAACCTAAACCGCTGTGCCACATTGGCGTCTGCTGTTTATCCCACACACAAAAGTATATAAGCAGTATTCGCCATGGCTTCATCTTCCTCACTCAAGAACTCCGGTGATCGGAACCCTAGTTCCGGTCGCCGAAAAGTCGTGAAACTCGAATTAAACCCAGTAAAAGACGCGATTAACAAGAGAAGACATTTACCTCGTGTCGGAGATCGAATGCAACAAGTTTTAGGTCCCGAAACGAGTTCCAAACTTAACCGCAAACTTCGAGCACGATCACGAAACTCAAATCTGATCGGTTATGGTTGCTCCTCAGGGACAGACGATCACAGGGGTGTGTCGAAAGATGGTAAACAGTGGCTAGGTAATGGAGGTTCGATGGTGGTGTCGGTGATTTTTGTTTTGCCGAAAAACAGAGAACGAGAGGGAGCTTGCGAGAGAGAGAGAGGGGGAGTGTGAGTTGTGGTTTGCCAATGATCGGTCGACTATATTATTAGGACCAATTAATCGATCCGTAACAGAAGAAGGAATTAAAGCGGTCGTGAATGCGGAGGCGATGGTGTGACGGTTTCTCAACCGTGTTTAAATTTGACATTTGCCTATTGGCAAAAATAGTCCCTCCAGGTAATACAATTTAAGCTCACAAAATAGGGAAATTACAAGTTGACCCCTGGGACTTTATATAGATCAAAGAAAGTTAATGAAATAACAAACCCGGTCCCCCAAGGTTTATGAGTACTATCGGCACCTAACGGAGGTTAACGGAAAATGTTTTTAACAACGAATATACTGTTGGGTTATATAACTATTATCAAAACACGAGTACGCAGCGGAAAGAATCCTATGAATTAATCTAACTAACCGGTTTTAGAACGTGTACCTTTTTAGCTCGGCAAGACTTGATCTCTTGGAGGATTTGATACAAATCCCTCTACGATCGCACACACGACACACCAATGCTATGTGCTAGCAACCGATCACGAACTCCTCTTGATGTAGGCTTGGTCGAACCACACAAGAAATCGCAACCCCCCTTGGGTTTTCTTGTTGCCGAATTCGAGAGAGTATAAAGAGAGAATTAGAGTTTTCTTTTATCTGATAAAAGCAGCAACTAATCCTTAAACCCAGAGGGTCTATTTATAGGATTAGATTACTTGATAAACAAGCAAAAGGGATAGGCATAAGAGCCCTAGCCGAATTCGGCCTAGAGGCCTTATCCACAACCTTTTCTCAATTGTAATCCAATTACAATTCTCTCTAATTACAACTAACACCCCTCTGTTAACAATTAACTGTCAGTTTTTAACGAAACCTCGTTAAATGTTCGTGATAAATATTAATTAACTATTAATTAATATTAATACATTTGGTGTCGAGACGTGTGACCCCGTAGGCTTAAATAACTTCCGGACATACGCTTACTATTACATGATCATATCCCTACAGCTCCCACTTGAGCTTGCAATAATAAAAGGTAATAACATTGGTTAGCGTCTAGCAACACGCCAATGCTCCCAGAAATATTTAAGTACAGTTTCTCAAAGTGTATTTAAATGGTACAGTCATTTACTATCCCTTTGTTACCGATACCGTGTTAAATATGAATATGGATCAAGCCATTTCATACTTTAACGATTCTGTTTCTCATTCTCACAACTAACTTAAGATTACCAAATTGCCAATCGAGACATCTCTAGATTTCATTTGGGCACGGCCATGCAAACATCTTAATTAGTCCAATGAGGGGCCCAGTGGTATCTGCTTCAGCACAAAGCTGAAGGAACAAATCCTCTTGACTACACGTGTCAAGTCACATACTTCACTACACTTACTGAAAATAGCCCTTTTGTACTACCTTATTCAGGATAGTTAGACCTATATCAAGTAGTGCAATCCATACATGCATGACCTGCTTGTATCTCAAGTCTAAGGATGAGTAAAGCAACCATTTACGAATTTCACTTAATGACGCCGATCCATAAAGTGACAATTCGTTAGTGGGTCAATCCAGTATGCATCCAATGAATACCATGTGAGTTTGGTGGGACCATCCTAAC
Source organism: Deinandra increscens subsp. villosa (assembly GCA_039602395.1). Classification (NCBI taxonomy): domain Eukaryota; kingdom Viridiplantae; phylum Streptophyta; class Magnoliopsida; order Asterales; family Asteraceae; genus Deinandra; species Deinandra increscens. The sequence continues at coordinate 2,128,274 of JBCNJP010000009.1, read as the reverse complement.
CAATCACTCAGATTTTGTCTTAGTTTAACTATACTCCCATATAGTTAATCGACAATGGACAATTTAGAATACTTGACAAGTACTCAAGGATTAAACATGCAAATATAGGACACAACTTAACCATTAAATGAAATCAAACATATCAAATACTTTATTTCATTATATAAACAGAAATTGCTTAATGTCCTTTATCCAAATACCGAACATCAGACATACATGATTTAACTAGCTAATTTAAGTCCCATGCCCTCGGCATGCCTTTCAAGCTTCGGCCTCGACAAAGCTTTCATGAAAGGATCAGCTAAGTTAATATCTGTGTGAACTTTGAGTAATTTGATTTCACCTAGTTCGATCTGCTCACGAACGTAGTGATATCTCCTGGCATAGTGTTTGGCGCCCTTCTGAACTCCAGGTTCTTTGGCGATGACTAATGCACCCGAGTTATCGCAGTACATGTCAATAGGCAAGTTACTTGTGGGGACAATGTCTAGCCCACTAATAAACTTCCTTATCCAGACAGCCTCCATTGCAGCTTCCGAAGCAGCAATGTACTCAGACTCTGTTGCAGACATAGCAACTGTGGTTTGTTTCTTGCTTTTCCAATCCACATCGCCTCCATTCATAACGAAGACGTACCCAGACTGAGACTTCGTGTCATCTCTATCAGTCTGAAATCCAGCATCACAGTATCCGGTCACTTTGAGCTCTTGATCTGGATTTCCCCTATATACCAAAAACAAATCTCTAGTAGCTCGTAGGTACTTGAGAATGGTCTTAACAGCAGTCCAGTGACTTTCACATGGATTCTGTTTATAACGGCTAACGATATTCTGCGCAAACGCTATATCGGGTTTAGTGCATCTCACCGCATACATTATAGAGCCTACAGCCGAAGCATAAGGGACTCTCTGCATACGCTTCACCTCATCAGGTGTAGAAGCACCCTGTTTGACCGACAGACCAAGTCCTTCCTGCATTGGTACTATACCACGCTTGGAATTCTCCATCTTGAATCGCTTCAAGATCTTATCAATATAAGCACTTTGACTTAGTCCAATCAACCGCTTAGTTCTATCTCTATAGATCTTGATTCCAAGAATGAATGCTGCTTCTCCCAAGTCTTTCATGGCAAAACACTTTCCAAGATGGGATTTTACATCTTGCAACATTGGAATGTGTTTTCCTATTATCAATATGTCATCTACATATAAGACAAGGAAAGTAACATTACTCCCACTAGCTTTGCGATATACACATGGCTCATCGGGATTCTGAACGAAACCAAACTTTTTGATTTCTTCATCAAACCGTTTATTCCAACTCCTCGATGCTTGCTTTAGTCCATAAATAGACCTTTGAAGCTTGCATACTTGGTTGGGATGTTTTGGATCAATGAACCCTTCAGGTTGATCCATATAGACTTCTTCATCCAAGTAACCATTTAAGAAGGCAGTCTTAACATCCATTTGCCATATCTCACAGTCATAGTACGCTGCTATGGCTAAGAGAATCCTAATAGCTCTAATGTCTGCTACTGGTGAAAAGGTCTCATCATAGTCAACGCCAAAACGTTGAGTATAACCTTTCGCCACGAGACGAGCTTTATAGGTGTGTACATTTCCATCCATGTCGGTCTTCTTCTTGAAGAGCCATTTACTCCCAACGGTTCTTGCGTTAGGAGGAAGATCAACCAGGGTCCAAACGTGGTTATCTTGCATGGATTTCATTTCCACATTCGCAGCTTCAAGCCATTTGTCAGATTCCGAATCTGATAATGCAGCTTTGAAGTTCGGAGGCTCATTGAGATCTCCTGATACGTTATCCTCGGATTTGACTAGACCAATCCATCTATCTGGATTACGTACGACCCTTTCGGATCTACGAAGTGGAATCGCAACATCATCGACTTGCGGTTTATCTCTTTGAACATTCCCCCCCCCCCAAGTTGATGATTGCTAGTTGTTTCAGAAGGTGACACATCTTCTAGTAGTTCTACAATTCTCCCACTGTTCTCTTGAGCTATAAAATTCTTTTCAAAGAATTCAGCATATCGAGCAACACGAACAGTGTTTTCTGAAGAACTATAGAAGTAGTAACCCATTGTTTCCTTTGGGTATCCCACGAAGATGCACTTAATAGTCCTGGGTTGTAATTTGTCAGGCGTATCACGCTTCACAAGTGCCTCACATCCCCAGACTCTTAAGTAAGACAACACAGGGACTTCTCCATGCCATAATTGATATGGTGTCTTTTCAACCTTCTTGGTTGGAACCGTATTTAGAACGCGTACAGCGGTTTCTAGAGCAAAAATCCCAAAATGATAATGGGAGAGTTGTAAGGTTCATCATCGACCTCACCATCTCTAGTAAGGTACGATTCCTCCTCTCAGACACTCCATTATGCTGAGGAGTATAAGGAGGAGTAAGCTGTTGGACAATTCCACACGCTTTAAGATAATCCTTAAACTCTTGGCTTAGGTATTCTCCACCACGATCCGATCTAAGGATCTTGATGGTCTTACCGAGTTGATTTTCAACTTCGTTCTTGAACTCTTTGAATGTTTCAAATACCTCATGTTTATGTTTAAGCAAGTAAACATAACCATAACGGCTGAAATCATCCGTGAAAGTTACGAAGTAGCTAGCACCTTTTCTTGACACAGGTCTAAATGGGCCACATACATCGGTATGGATGAGTCCAAGTAGCTCTTTTGCCCTTTGCGGCTTGTTCGGAAAGGGTTTTCTTGTCATCTTTCCTGAGATACAGGAAACGCATTGATCAAATGATTCATCATTTGATTGTAAGATCCCTTCACGTTGAAGTCTTTCAATGCGGTTTTTGCCAACATGGGCAAGACGACAGTGCCAAAGATAGGTAGAGTCCAAACTAGTTTTGGCTCGTTTGCTAACAGTGAACATTGAATTATTTGAAACACAACCACGCATATCAATTTCATAAATGCCATCACAAGGAATAGCATCAAAATAATGAACATTATTTTTAGAAACTGAAATACTGATATCATTAAAAACATTAATGTATCCTTGGTTTTTCAACAAAAAAACTGAAATAACACCTCTAGTGATAGAAGGTGCATAGTGACAATTGTCTAATACAATGGATAACCCAAAAGGCAGAATTAAATGAAATTCTCCTATTGCTTCCACAGCTGCTGGCAAACCATTTCCAACGAACAGCTGCAAAGCTCCAGGCTTCAGTTTCCTCCTCTTTCTAAGACCCTGTAACGAATTACAGATGTGAGTTCCACAGCCGGTGTCATACACCCATGAATCACTCTTAGAAAAGGAAAATAATTCAATTGTGAAGATACCTGAAGTACTAGTCCCACTAGTATTCTTTCTCTTCTTCATCAACTCAGCTAGGTAGGTAGGACAGTTCCTCTTCCAGTGTCCGACTTCACCACAATGGTGACAGATCTGGTCCTTAGCCTGATGCTCTTTAGGGGCCGGAGGGGTTTGCTTGGCTTTAGGGATATGGGCAACAACCTTGCCTTTACCCTTGCCATCAATCTTGCCCTTCCCCTTTTGCGGTCGTTTAGCCTTTTGGATCTTACCCCCTTTGATCATAAGAACTTGGGGTGTTTCAGTGGCCTTTTTAGGAATCGTTTTTTCATACTCGCCAAGCATAGCATGAAGCTCAGGTATAGTCTTAGTCATACTATGCATGTTGTAGTTGCGCACAAAACCCTCAAAATCCTTCGTAAGCGATTCGAGGATCATGCCAACTGCAACAACACGATTATACCCATAATTGAGCGATTCCAATTTGTCAAAGTAGCTCTTCATCTTGAGCACATGACTACTGACCGATTTACCAGTTTCAAGCTTCAAGTCGTGGAGTTCCACAACTAGGTCGAACAATTCAACACCAGCTTGTTTTTCATACATCTTCTTTAGCTCTTTGATCATATCACAAGGTGTATGAAATTCGTATTGCTTCTGAAGATCGGGAGTCATACTCGAGATCATCATACAAGCAACCTCATCGTATCTGCTGTACTCTGCGTTGTAGAACGCTTTCTCTTGCTCAGAAGCATCAGCAGCTGGCTCGGTCGGCCAATGGTGTTCAAGGACATCGGTCCTCCGTTCAACTCTAAGGACAATCCTCAGTTGACGGTACCAGTCATTGAAGTTAGATCCATTCAGCTTTTCTCTTTCAAACATTTGACGAAAAGCATGACCAACATTGTTTTTAGGAGGGTTTGTTGCCATCTACAAAACAGATTAAGTTCAAAAATCAGTATTTTCGATAATCTTTTCCTTAATAAATTTAATTACCCATTGTTTAAACATTTTAAACAATTAAGCTTATTAAGGCTAGGATCCAATTGACATGCCATCATTTCATCAGTTGATCTGCTAGAAATGATGCATTCAAATGGTAAGTGATGATCACTAATTGTATTCCAAATACAATTCCTAGATTTTATGGGACCTACAACTTGCACCAAGTGATTTGTAGTCATGTTTCATCCCATCTTTTGCCACGGGCCAAGGGTCTCACCGCCTAGCTCGTTTTAAGTCGTCCAGCCAAGAACGCACAAATTGTCCACCATTGTGTACCAATGAGTGAGAATTTGTCATGCAAATGCCATTTTACCATTGTGTACCAATGAGTAAGATGACATCCACAAGTGTCCTTTACAAGGTGGATGGCAAAGACTTAAGTTTGGTTTGGGTCAAAATAATTTTGATGCGTGATCAAAAAGGTTATGTGCGAAGATTCATGCACTTCTTCATCACATAATGTGTTTATAAAATTCTTCGTTTGTCTTCCAAATCAAAAGAGCTCGGTAGTTCCATTTGCAACACACAAAGAAGCGTAGGGGTGAGGTTTGCAACTTTTGCAATTAAAAACCTACCCACTTTAGGGAAAGCAGAGCGACCCGACTTATACCTCTCTTAGAGTGTGTTCAAATGGGTGAGCCGGTGTTTCTTTTGAGTTTTAGGACACAAATTTTATTTTATAAACAAAATCATATTTCAATAGATTATTTAAGCAAATTTCGATTTTCATAAAACAAATTTGCAATAAACCTTTTATTATATCACAATTATCAGATAATCACATAATCTTAGGGTTTCTAATTATCACATATAATTTTAATTTAATCCTCTTTCATTTAAGTAATAACCACGAACGATTTGCATGAAACATCATGGTTTTTACTTCTTTTTAACATTTTAAAATCTAAAGGTACAACATGTTGTTCATAACAACAATAAAAAAAACTTGGATTTATAATTTTAGATCACAAAAATCAAATTTTAGAGCTAAAAATTAGGGTTTCCGATTCGGCAAGAGGTTTTCGATTCATTATTTGAGTTTACGATCGGAAAGCAGGGGTTTCCGATCGAAACAGGGTTTTCGATCGGGTACTTTTCGATCGTGGACTATTCGATCGGGTCGAAAAGCCTTTCCGATCGGAACCTTTCCGATCGGATACTTTTCGATCGGCCCGAAAAGCCTTTTCGATCGGTTACTTTTCGACCAGTTCGTAAACACTTTACGATTTGGATCGAAAAGTAGGGTTTCCGGTCGGAAATCAAGGGTCTCCGCACCGGAATAGGTTTTCCGATCGGAAATCAAGGGTTTCCGATCGGGTCGAGAAGCGTTTTTCAATCAGGGACTTTTCGATCGGGTCGAAAAGTCCTATTCCATCGAATTTTTTCGTTTTTACCAATTGCGAAACCTTTTCCAATTGTAAAACACGATTTTTAAATGAATCGAAAAGCTAGAATCTTGTTTTGGTTACCCCCCTTCCAAGTTTTATTCCCGGTAATTAATTAAAATCATAGGTGGCTCGTGATACCACTGTTGGGTTATATAACTATTATCAAAACACGAGTACGCAGCGGAAAGAATCCTATGAATTAATCTAATTAACCGGTTTTAGAACGTGTACCTTTTTAGCTCGGCAAGACTTGATCTCTTGGAGGATTTGATACAAATCCCTCTACGATCGCACACACGACACACCAATGCTATGTGCTAGCAACCGATCACGAACTCCTCTTGATGTAGGCTTGGTCGAACCACACAAGAAATCGCAACCCCCCTTGGGTTTTCTTGTTGCCGAATTCGAGAGAGTATAAAGAGAGAATTAGAGTTTTCTTTTATCTGATAAAAGCAGCAACTAATCCTTAAACCCAGAGGGTCTATTTATAGGATTAGATTACTTGATAAACAAGCAAAAGGGATAGGCATAAGAGCCCTAGCCGAATTCGGCCTAGAGGCCTTATCCACAACCTTTTCTCAATTGTAATCCAATTACAATTCTCTCTAATTACAACTAACACCCCTCTGTTAACAATTAACTGTCAGTTTTTAACGAAACCTCGTTAAATGTTCGTGATAAATATTAATTAACCTCATTTTATCCACATGAAATCATAGAATTATAATTCCACAATTATTTTTCTAAAATCACATAAAATCATAACTTATCTATATATAATAACTCATCTTAAATACTCATAAGATCATAAAATTTATTTATGTAAATGTATACGAATATCACATAAAATCATAAAACGTCAATCATAGAATTAATCGTGTTAACTTATATATAAATATAACACATGGAATCATATAGTGAAATCACAGAATATTAAACGTTTGAACTTACGTGTATGCTCGCAGTGATGATCACACAAAACCCTGATTGCTAAAGTCAACACAGTCAACACATAAATGTTCACATGACATTTAATACAGTTTACGTTCAGTTAATGTCAGAAAATGACCTGAAAAGTCGGATTGTCATAATTTATGTTACGACTGTAGTTGCTTGTTACCATTATGTAATTATCTTTTTAGACTAGACATTTAAAGTTTAAAAGTATATTAATCAAATACTATAAAAAATACCGAAACCGAACCAAAAGCGAAAAAACCCCGAAAAAACCGAACCGAAAAAAACCGAAACCGAATGGTTTTTTTCTAGGAACCGAAACATTCGGTTTTCGGTTCGGTTCGAGCCAAAAACCGAACCAAACCGAACCATGCTCACCCCTACCGCTCACCACAACCATCGCTGCCAAAAACAACGAAAAATCAGAAAATCATCATAGCCTCAGTAGTTCAGATCTAAATCACAAATGCCGTAGATGAAGCATCCTCTGTTGACATTAGCAAACAAACGAGACTGGTGTAAGCACAAAAAAACCAATGAGATGCAACTTCTTCCAAGCTAACAAATAAGGAAAATACATGTAGTATGAACAATGGGTTCAGTGTAGGGCTATAAACGAGCCGAGCCAAACTGAGTTAGGGTGGGCTCAGGCTAGACTCGTTTATTTTAACAAGCTGGAAAGTTAAGCTCGGGCTCGGCTCATCGAGCAAACTCGTTTACTTATAATGAAACAAAAACTAATGTTTTTAATGTAATGAAAAATTTATAAACCACAAAACATGTAATGTAGAGTTCAAACATAACCAAATTCTAATAATAATTAGTAGTAAATTAATAAAAGTACAGATAAACGAGTAGAAACAATCAAAGAATAGAAGAAGTAGAGTAAGTATAACAGATGGCTTGATGATGTTATCAAATAGACTACTAGACAAATACTTAAAGGGAGGCAATGGAGTTTTGGGAAAGTGGGATTGAAAAGGGGAATTGGAGAGGCGGGAGGCAAAAGTCGTGAATATAGATCTGCAAATTGAAAATAAAAAGGGTTTAAGTTAATTAGATTTAGGAGGGAGATGAGCTGAGTCGTACAAATGACATAATATGCATCCATATTTGTATTTTAATGTTTAATATATTTTTAATTATATATAAATTTATACAAGCTAGACGAGCGAGCCAACGAGCGAGCTAACGAGTGAGCCAATGAGTGAGCCACGAGCCGAGCTAACCTTGGCTTGGGCTCGACTCGTTTACGAACGAGCCAATTTCAAGCGAGTTTTTTTGAGCATTTTTTTAGCAAGCTAAAAGCAACGAGCCACGAGCTTTTTGAACAGTCGTAGTTCAGTGAGTACAACCCAAAATTTATAAATGTTATATCATATAATTGTCGGATTAGGATGTCCGATTGTCGGATAATATTAAAGTAACTATCAAGGTCTGATGCAAAAGGGTTAAATTTGGGGCAACGAACAAGAACGTTAATTTTAATTAACATTTTACGATTAGTAATGATAAATGAGATAAAGTGTGGTGGACGTTTTATTTTCGAAAATCATATATTGCATATATATTAATTTTCAAAAATCATATATTGCATATATATTAATTTAAATTTTAAATAACTTGATAGATAATAAGTTATCTAGTTATTTTATTTGATTCAAATTGATTTAGCTGACTAAATTATCTAGTTAGTTTAATATATAAATATGGATCAAATCATTCAATTCAAGTGTCGTCATTCTCAGGTTCATCATTCAAATATTGCATTATATCATCTTTACATCCTGATCCTGAACCAATCTACCCCTAGCAGTAAATTTCTCAAGTAGAAATTTCAGCTGCTCATTTATCTTTGCAATTTGGGCATCTTGATTCATATTGGTCGTTTTCAATCATGTAATCTCTTGAGCTTTGGCTGCTTCCCCACTTTTTAATTGAAGATAATCTCTATGTAATTCAACGATCTGTTTTGATTGAGATTTATCTCTCGCCTTCAACTCTACAATCAATTGTGATTTCTCCTCATCTTTCTCTTCAACACTTCATTCACTTGTGATTTTTTAGCATCTTTAGCCTTCAGCTCATCAATTTTGGTTTGGCAATCCAAAAGAGCTGTGTTGAGTAATTTCATCTGAGAAAAGGATATTGACCCTTGAGAAACACTGAAATTAACATCTGGTGTGGAAGGGGTTGATGTTTTTGCAGTGGTAGTTGAGAATGTTGGAGTAGATGTTGTTCCCATTGGCTGATTTACAAATTGAGCAGCAACACTTGCTGAAGGTGTTGTGCTGGCTGTTGTAGACTTTGACAATCCCAAAAAATCTTTCATAATCCCCGACTGACCCAACTCTGTGAATATTTCAGCTTGTTCAGTAGAAGTAGCTGGAGTTGAAGTAGTCTTAGGCATAGACATATTTGGACCAACAGACGAAGATCCACCGGCACGTCATTGTAATATAAAGTCTGAACTTCTTAACATCTTACGACCTCGGCCACCAGCAACAATCGACTTCTTCCTTTTTGATGGTGGCAATGAAGACGAGGAAGCAGATGGTTTCTTACCCTTGCCTTGACCGGAATCATCATCAGGGTTGTAATCTTCATCTGAAATTGATGGGGCTTTATCTTCATACACACGACCCATGTATCGGTCGTTGCTTTTGCTAAGACTGCTTCGGTAAGCAAAATGTTCGTTGCTACCTTTTCTCACTCGAACCCTCTGTGAACAAACAATAATATATGCAAATGGATTGTTCGTATCAGAAGCATCCTGAGAGTTTGTTGCCATATCACTCAGCTCATTATCATCAGTATCTTCTTCATCTATCAGGGTATTCACTGCAGGTGTCTAAGTCACATCGATATTCGCTTGGACTTCAGGGCCGTATAAAAAATCTCTATAGGCTCCAGTGCATATATTTATTGTTATGGATGCATGTGGATGTTTGTCATAACATAGGCTCCTAGATCACAATCTTATAATGGCATAATAATAATAAAAGGCGTTTTATTAAAAGTTTATCGAAAATATTTTGGATTAAATAAAGAGTTTATTTAGTCCGGTTTTCTTTAAATAAATTAAATGGTTTAATTTTGAAAACCAAGATAAAAGTTATTAAATTTGGTTCACGAAATGACCAACATAGGTTTAATTAGGGGATTAAAATTTAATCGGTCGAGTGACTGAAAGGAGTCTCCAAGTCGTCATGAACCAACATAAAATCAATTTACAAAACTTATGAATGGTTTACGTCATGCAATAAACCGTACATAAATATTTTAAATATGAGCCTAATTGGTAAATTTAAAATATGCAATCCAAAATCAAATCGTTATTTCGCGCCACCCTGAGCTTAGGACACTTTGACCAAGCTATATGAACCCCCGGTGTTTGTATCAACCCTGCATCCGGGCCTACGGTTTTGGTTGGAGGTAGGACCGCGATCCATGTAACATGGAACGGGACTATATTTATGGTTCGAGGACAAAATATCACTTCCCAAACAAGTTCGAGAAGTAGGGAATAGTTGGGAATAATGTACCACTTGTCAAATCTTTATCAAGTGTTCCCAAAGCGAGAGTTGTGTAGTCGACACAATTGGTAACCGTTACCTACCTACGTAACCCAACCGTTGGAGAGAGCTAAGCCATTCAACGAGTTAAAGTGAAATAGGATATCATCCTAATTATAATTTTGTTTTATTGGGTCAAAATTAATTAGGTGTTTTGCATGAAAATTACTGAATCTTGCTTTCCTTTTAGATGTCATCAAGTAATTCTGATCCTGTCCCTACCACCTCCTGCCTATTTTCCCTAAAGTCCATCCTTGAGAAGGAAAGGCTCGACAACACCAATTTCATGGATTGGTATCACAACCTAAAAAATTATTATCACGACTAAAAAGAAGTTTGATGTTCTTGAGAATCCAATACCTGATGAACCTATAGATTGCAATGGTGCTGACCATACGAGATGGGCAAGACATGTTAATGATTCTCAAACTGTGGTGTGTCTTATGCTGGCAACGATGATCCCCGAGCTTCGGAGGAACATGGTTGATAAGAAAGCATATGACATAAGCGAGCAACTGAAAGGTATGTTTCAGTAGCATGCTCGACATAAACGTTTTGAGGTGATGAGATCCCTAATCACGTGTCGTATGCAAGAGGGTTCTTCAGTCAGTGCTCATGTACTGAAAATGAATAGTTATGTCGATCATCTAGCACATTTGGGAAATCAACTAAGTGATGAGTTAGCCACGGACATTGTCCTTAACTCACTACCCAAGTCATATGATTAGTTCGTATTGAACTATAATATGAATGGTCTGGAGAAAAGTCCCTCAGCATTGCATCAGATGCTTGTAACTGCTGAAGTGAACATTCCAACTAAAATTGGAACTGAAACGAGTCCAGTGCTAGTGATTCGAGATGGTAGAATTGGTAACAAAGTCAAGAGAGCTAAGGGCAAAGGAAAGGGAAAGGGCAAAGGCAAGAAACAATAGGCTCACAAAGGAAGTTCTCAGAAAGATGTCAAGTGTTTCCACTGTGATGAAACGGGGCACTGGAAGAGGAACTGTCCTAAATAACTGGCTGAAGCAAAGCTTAAGAAGCTGACCATTAGACATGTTATAGAATCGTTTTCTTAATCTAGCAAATCTTGGATGTTTAACACTGGACATGGTATTCACATCTGTAATGATTTGTAGGGACTAAGAAAACTTAGAGATCTGAAGCAAGGCGGCCTAAATCTGCACGTTGAGAACGGGCATAAAGTTGTTGTCAAAGCCATATGAGAATTTACTTCTAAATTTACCTTGTGGTTTGAACATTATTTTGAATAATTGATGTTATGTGCCTAGTGTAACTAGGAACATCATTTCTTTATTTGCTTTGAAAAGACAATGTTTTAAGTATGTCTTCAATGATTAGGGTGATTCCATTTCTGCATACTTGAATGACGTGTTTTATTTTGAGGCGAGACCCCACAATGTGTCACACCCCAACCGACGGCGGAAACGTCGGGGCATGATTAGATTGCCCAAAAGCTCATGACAACTAAATTAAGATGACAATATTTAAATAACACTATTATTAATGATCAAAGGTCATTACATAAACTTGGAATTCAACATAACATAAATGCTTAAACAATGTCTTATTAATAATTTAACTAGGTCCAAATCCCTAAGTGGAGCAACTTGGATCAAACGTTATTATTTTCTGCAACATGTATAAGATAAGGTCAACTACAAAGTTGGTGAGTAATCACATGTTTAATATGTAATATGATATATAAAATGAAAACATGCGAATTGTATCATATGATAGAATGATATGAACGATCAACATACTAGATAAATGACAACATGAAAATAATGCATAAACAACCCTTAGTGACAAGGATTCCCTAACCCGAAGGTTAGGCTATATGAAATAGGTCTCAAACACCCAACGCCAGAACCGGTCAAGTTGAGTGGGTTGTCAGCCAATAGATCTATCTTTGATTCCCCAGACCTTACGTTAATGTTTATGCGATATGAAATACATGAAACACTATGAAAAACATGAAATCCAACACATTGACAAGTTATGCTAGAATGAAATCCTACACACATTCACACATATGGTCTACAATCGCATTATATGAAAATCATGAAAATCAATATATTGATATAGGATACATGTTGCACCCCAAAATATAAAACACGGAAAAGGGGCAAGGATTACTCACTTGTTAGGTTGAAGAGTTTCCAAGGAAGAACGCGAGAATGATAGTAGTAGTCCCGAAGGTCAACCTAAAGGAAAACGAGGGGACCTAGTTGAATAACGAAGCTAGGAGACTAGGGGTCCGTGGGCATTGGGGGTTTTAAAGAAATGTTATTTGTTTGACAAAAATTATATAGTGTATAAATGTTTAGTAACTTCTTATGGCATAAATGAGATGTGTTTTAATATTCTTTAATTATTTGAATACTTAATATAATGGGTTTGAATTATGTTACAACATTAACTAATAATGATGATATTAATAATAATAATGATAATAATAATAATAATAATAATAATAATAGTAATAATAATAATAATGATGATGTTAATAATAATAATAATACTAATGACGATAATAATAATAATATTAATAACAATAAATGTTGTCGCATTAACTACTAATCAACAATTATTTGAATAACACATCAATGTCTAATAATAATGTTAGTAATAATAATATTAATTAACATTAAATAGTAATGATAATATTATTAATAATAACAACATAATAATGTTAATACTATTATAATCGTCTAAAGAATCCTCAAGTTTTGTATAATACGTTTATGACTTGATTAGCATTACGAGGTTGAATGATTCATAAAAAGAATATATATATATATATATAATATACGAAGTTGAAATGTATTTCGGTTAAAATATTATAACTATCACCAAGTAATGTAATACACGCTAATTATAAAAGTAATTCTATAATAGGATCTAGTGGCTTAGGACCCATCATAAATTTCATCATGATTCATAGTTAATATACAAGTGACCAATTTTCCTATCATGTGATATATATATTTATAATATGTGTATATTTAGAAAATAGAAAATAATAACAAGTATTAACATGAAAAAATGATTGTAAATATATTCTAATTGCAACAATTGATGTTAAGATGTTTAGATTAAAGTAGGTTAAAATTTATATTTTTCATGAAAATCCCCAAATCACGAAGAACCCTAAAAAAATGGCCTATGAAATAACTTGGAAAAACCTAAAATTAACAGAGGGGTTTTGTAGATAATGAAAAACTAGGTGGAATGGACTACTTACTTGATCAAATTTGACGGAGAATTGAGCCCGAAATCGAACGAACAAGTTTGGAGCCCTAGAAATTGGGGGTTTTTGATTGCCCAAATGAAAATCGAAATTGGGAGAGGGTTTTTGATCGTGAGTAGGTCTACAACAGGTTCACGGTCTCAATTTATAGTGAACGAGATCATGAATGGGTCAATTGAGAGCTTTAAAATCGGCTTTAATGGAGGTTTTAAGAATTTGGAGGTTTTGAGTGAAAATCATTGATTGCAAACGGGTTTTAGTGATTGTGGTGTCATTAGAATCGGAATTAAATTTGGGACATGAATATGTAATCAATTTATAGATTTAATTGGTAATCAAAACTGATTTGGGTGCATTTAAATGCCTGTTCGCGAAAAGAAAAAAAAAGAAAAAAAAAGGAAGAAGAAGAATCGCGTGGAGGAAGGAGGGTGGATGGGAATTCACGCTCTAACTACAACATAATAAGATTTGAGTTCAACAGTTATTAATGAAATCAGAATTGGTCCAGTGGTAATTGTCTTAAGTTTGAAAGGGAGGTCGCAGGTTCGAACCCTGCGCCCCTCATTCCTTTATTCTTATTTTAATTTTTTTTCTAAATTATATTAATACAACTCATACAAGACACAAATTAATTCCCACAATTTATGTTTATAACACGGTATTTCTCATGGCTTTAATTACGAATCATTTAAGAATATAAAATTTATTTTTATAAAATTATTTTCGAAGTTTATCGAAATTACATAAATGACACAAACTTTTAATATTTATAATTTTAACCCAAAACTTTTGTACAACTATAATTTGTGTTTCAATTGCGTGCGTAACTAGTATTGCCCACATATTCCACACGTATATAGCATACTCAAGTTCCGGTCCAAAATAAATAAATTGAAAGCTTCAAATATTGAAATCCGAATTGAAATAAAAACAAAATAAATTAAAATAATCGTAAATTATGCGTTGAAACACCAAATAAAATGAAATGAACTTCCTTATTGAATGGATCATGGGATACAAGTCGGGTACGACGAAATGGATAGACCATGGATGTTACAGTCTCCCCTACTTTAGGAAATTTCGTCCCGAAATTACCCTTGAGAAGACTACCCGAATAAATGAGGGTACTTAGTTTTCATTTGGTCTTCACGTTCCCAGGTGAACTCTGGTCCCCGCTTAGACTCCCAACGGACCTTGACAATTGGAATACGACTACGCTTGAGTTGTTTGACTTCTCGGTCCATGATTTCCACTGGTTTCTCTACGAAGTGCATTGTTTCATCGATGCGCACTTCGTCCAATGGAATGTGGAGGTCTTCGTTAGCCAGGCACTTGCGAAGATTGGACACATGAAACGTTGGGTGAACATTTTCGAGTTATCGGGGTAGTTCAAGTCTGTAGGCAACTTTCCTAACTCTTTCAAGTATCTTGAAGGGACCCACATAATGAGGAGCCAACTTACCCTTCTTCCCGAAACGTATAACTCCTTTCCAAGGTGATACCTTGAGGAGTACCAAATCACCAACTTGAAACTCGAGGGGTTTTCGACGCTTGTCCGCATAACTCTTTTGTCTACTACGAGCGGCTAAAAGGTGATCACGGGTTTGAGAGATCTTATCTGTCGTCTCCTGGATCAGCTCGGGACCGGTGATCTGAGCTTCACCAACCTTGCTCCAACAAATTGGAGAGCGGCACTTGCGATCATATAGTGCTTCAAATGGAGCCATGCCGATACTAGAGTGGTAGCTATTGTTATATGAAAACTCAATCAATGGTAAATGAGTATCCCAATTGCCACCGAAGTCGATTACGCAAGCACGAAGCATGTCTTCGAGTGTTTGAATTGTATGCTCAGACTGCCCATCAGTTTGAGGATGATAAGCGGTACTGAGGTCCAAACGAGTACCCAGGGCAGATTGCAAGGTTTTCCAGAACCGAGAAATGAAACGACCGTCACGATCAGAGATGATACTTAATGGGACACCATGAAGACTCACGATTTCCTTGATATAGATTCGAGCCAGCTTTTCAAATTTGTAGTCTTCGCGAATGGGAATGAAATGAGATGATTTTGTCAAACGATCAATGATTACCCAAATGCTATCATAGCCACTAGAAGTGCGTGGAAGTTTCGTGATGAAGTCCATCGCGATATTATCCCACTTCCAAACCGGGATAACAGTGTATCTGAGAGAGAAAAATCAAACGCTGTTAGACATGGTTCGATCTATGATGTGTCGCATAAACCTGCCACATTCCTTTTAGATTTTTGCTCTTGAAATAGCTGCCCGGCTCATGAACCTCGCTCCTACAAAGAAAGTAGATAAAACAACATATGAAATATGTCACGAGGAACGTCCTAAATTATCTTACCTTAGGGTATGGGGATGCTATGCATAGGTTCCGAGTGAATCTTCGAATAAACTAGATCCTCGCGGCGATAAAGTCGTTTTCGTCAAATATGCCCCAAAGGTTGGTTACTATTTCTATAACCCTACTGAAAATCGAGTTTTCATTAAACGCAGGGGAACATTCTTAGAGGATGAGTTCCTTCAACGGGGGAAAGGAAATAATCAGATAGATCTTAAAGAAGTTCGAGATCAACCTGAAACGCAACCAGAAACCGGTGCAATTATTAAACACGACACAACTGAATCTAACAGGCTAGTACAACTGGTAGTAACACAAGGCGTTCGCAGAAGCACACCGGATCATCATGAACCAGAAAGATATCTGGGAATGCATGATATTCTGATAGTTGATCAAGAAGAACTCATGAACTTTAAAGCTGCGTTCTCAGATGCTGAAGTTGGGAAATGGCTGGAAGCCATGCACACTGAGATGCAATCCATATATGACAACCAAGTAACCTCCACCAGATTGCGTGTCTTGAGTTTCAAAATTTTCAAATATATGATGGATGATTCGTACATTATGTTTACATGATTTTATATGTAAGCGTGATGATAGTATGATTTAAGTGAGTACATGTTCGTAGTATATGCTTGATATTTTAGCAGACTAGTAGTTTGCATGATTATATTAATATTAAAGATGTTTTTGCTTGAATATGCATTTTTTTATCAATTGATGCGTGATTATCTATAATGATGTTATGTAACAGTAACTTTAATTGATGGAACTAGGTGCGTTATTAAAAATCATTTGCGTTATTTAGAAACAAAACATGCATAATTACATGCAAGTACTTACGTTATTTTATATCTTCTGTTAACAGGTTTTTAAGTTGTTTCTGTTATTGAGTTAGTGTAATTTATATGTATTAGGTGATATTTAAAGCGTAATTAAAAATGTTTTGCATTGTATGTCATTTGAGGAAGATGGGATAACCAAAGTTGCATGAAACTTAAAACTTGTTATTAAAGATTACAAAAGAAGAAGCTACTCATATGTTTTTAAGAAAGCCAATTTCAAATTAATACATACATCAAGTGCTTTGAGTTTCTTTGCAATTGCTGATATCTGTTCCAGGTCAATTTTGTCCTTGTCGATCATGAAAAATATCACAAGTTCATGGACAGCACTCTTGAGCAACAACAATAGCGTTTTTGTGACCTCATTCCTTGCTTGGGTGATTTCTTACAAAGTCTCAAAATTTTTCTTGAGGACATTTGTTAACAAATTTCATTGTTAAAATCTAGCATAATTTCTCTTGTCAACTTGTTCTTGAGTGTTATGTCTACAGTCATTAGTGATGCGGATGATGAAGAGGATGACACCATTTGCAACATGTGTTAATTTTTATCGACTACTTAAGTGATTTGGAAAGCACTTGAATACCTCTTCTAACGTTATTTGTTGATGGCAATCGAGTGTCTATATTTATAGGCTGATGAGTAATGATGGTATTAAAAAACAGTCAACCACATTTGAATTGAGTGTGTGATTAATGCTTAGACAATTAGGAGGGTGAAATTAATTCACTTTTATGCACCTGCATTGAAATTTTCATCTGCCCAAATAAGTTACCGAACTTCTATATGTTTTCCAGGTGTAAATACGTATAAATGATAAAATTCTATTCTAATTTTACGTCTTTTTAATTTCCCTCCATTTTCACTATAGATATAACAGTTCATGCATGCATTTTTTTTTCGGTGTCACTTATCTTTTGATTTCCATCTATCCAACTGTAAAGATTCTAAAATGTCCCCATCTTCATCCAAATACAAGATCACAAGGTATACGGAGGCGATCAAGGAGATTGAAGAGCTCAACAGATATGCGTTCAAGCAGGATCGTATCATGCAAAATTCTTTTGGCATGATGACTAGTATCACCACAATCCGCATCCAAAATCACAGTGCGATGCTTAAAGAACTTGTTGATCATCCCCCTGCCATGCAAAGTGTTGCCACTGAGTACATTACGGATCAACTGCAGGTGAAAAAGGAGATCCATGCACTTCTTTGTGGTGTCATGAAAAATACGCTCAGGACGATGAAGGACAAGAAGGCTATTATGGAGGAGATCAAGACGTTTTAGGCATTCCTTATTGGTTTTGGTTCATATCGGATAGAAGGGTGGTGATAGCTGCAATAAACAAAAGGTCTATGCCACGCCATCACCAAAGCCACTACAATAAAAAAGAAAAATAGATAGATTATCATAGCCTTATCAAATTCAACTCGTCTAGTGCATCATCACAGTCAAAAGAAACCATATAATTGCTGCCGGGGCTCAGAACATGCAGAGGGCTCAGATATTGGCCACGGCTGTGAGAAAACATCACGCCGAATCCAAACCATCACGGGAAAGATCCGAGACCCCCTGGGTGACTTTCAAAAGGAAAAGTAAAATATGTGTCTAAACCATCACCTACAAATTTTAAGTTATAATATTGGAACAACCAGACAATGACAGTGATAGAGAAAATATGATCAAAAAACTTATAGAGGAAAAGTAAACCCACACACATATTAAGCAGTTGTAAACCCTCAACAGCGGTAAACCAACCACCGTAAAAATCAATTGGAGCAACCACACGACGGTGGCGATGATTCAGAACCCTGTAAACCCACAACCGTAAGAATCAAAACCACACAACGACAATGAAGATTCAGAGTGTTAGAGCATAATCCTATGCGTCAGAGTGTCTCGTGTGTTGTATCAGAAAGTGAGTTGTATATTGAGTCTTAGTGCCAACTAACCATTGGTTAGCTATCAACTAACCAATGGTTTGCTGCCAACTAACCAATGGATCGGAGCAACGAACCGATGGTTAGCTAGATGGTTGGTTAGTTGACTTAGCATACTATAAATAGTTGACTCTAGTATAGATTGTGGAGGTTTGTCATTTTGAGTCATACTTAAGTATGTGTTTCTGTGTGTGTTCTAGAGAGAGAGAGAAACTAAAACTTTGTAATTGAATTCTTCTTGTGAATTAATAAAACAAAGCTTATTTACATTCTCGTTCATTAGATTTGATCGATTCACCGGCAGTAAGATCGTTCCGCGATCTTACACGGAGTCCTCTAAACCCACCACCGTAAAAATCATTCGAAACAACCACATAATGTCAGTGAAGATTTGGAGCCCTATAATCCCACCACCATAAGATTCAAAACTACACAACGAACAATGATGATTCGGAGGCTGGTAAACCCACCTTCGTAACAATCGACCGGAACAACCACGCAAAAGGGGGTGACGATTAAGATCCATTTAAACCCACCATCATAAAAATATATCGGAAATACCACACATAAGGTGATGACGATTAGGGCAAACACGCTGATACATAGAGAGAGAAGAGAGAACGTAGAACCCATAGAAAGGAAGAGCACGTAGAACCTATAGAAAGTGGGAGAAAGATTATTTATATGGGTGAAAAAGGAGGAAAAGTATTTTAAAAGATATAAATCCACAAGTTAGTCTCCACAACACACATATTAAACGACTGTAAGGCCACCAATACGTGTCAGACCATAAATACGTTTCAAAAGGAACAGTAAAAAGTGTGTCTAAACAGTCAATTACAAATTCTAAGTTATATAATACCTATACGTTTTTTACTTGTTTACATCGAAAACACTAAAATTCCTGATATTTAGGACAATAGGTCTATTCAAATCAAATATGTCATATGCAAAACGATATCGTACTCAACGTAATTCTCTTTATCTCTCTCACACTCGTATTTTCTCTACTAGGCCACCATTTGTTATTTTCATGATGTGATGTACAATATTTAAGCTATGTGTAGTCATAACCCTTCTTGATGACATTATCTGCCACATGGCAGCTACATCATAAAAGGTGGGGGGGGGGGGGGGGGTTATGATTAAAAATTGCGTATGTCATGACCTCCTCTTATTATTACCCTTATTTTTAATTTTTCTAAATTAATTGACCAATCCACTTTTTAAAAGGAGGAGATGACCAGTCAAGTGTGCTTATGGAGGGCACCATTTACAAAATGCAAAGGGGGGAGTTTCATCTCATAGTGTTTCAATAGACGCAACTATGAGACGTCATCTGTTCGTATACCCCCGTTATACATAGCCTTAGTATACTTTAAACCTAGTGACATCAAGATGTTAAAATGATATATCTTTTTGGATAGTTGAGACCGAACTAGTGTTATAAATGAATCTATATAGCGACAGATAACCGTCTTGATTGTCTTAAGTACAATTCGCACGTAGCAACGGGCATCGTAACTCTCTTGACTGTCTTAAGTATAACACGCACATAGCGATAGGTAATCATCTTACTTTAAGTAACAAAACACAAGTTCAAATGATCAGGCGTCGTAATCGTCTTGACTGACTTAAGTATAACCCGCACGTAGCTGTTGGATCAGGCCTAAACAAATTTATGAAGTTTCTTTAAGCTTTCTTATACACTCAACTATGGAAGATATATATGAATCGAAATATTGCAGAAAGCTAAAATATGTATATGAAAGAGACTTGTGGAAAAGCTGCAATTTTATTAAGTAATGGAAGATGCTATATATAGCCATGCTAGAAACAACTACGTGGACTCTTAACCACCATGAACCAACTAATGCCTTAGGAACCGGTACACTTTATTGACCTCTTCTTTTGTCCACGTGAAACTTTCATTCCAAGTTCCAACGTAAACTTCCTAAACATACCAATTCCTTTTTATTCTAACATACAAACTAAACATACCAATTAATAATATTAACTTAATAAAACTCAAATAGTCAAGATTAACTCAATATTCACCCCTTTAATCTTGACCACTTCATCTTTAAACCAAAGTCGGTTCGTCCTCTTCAACCAAGTTAGCTTCATTTTCTTTCTCGTTATTCTTCCTTTATTGTGCACTCATAGCTAAAGTGCCCAAACTTTCCACAATCATAACAACGAAATCCGCCCTCGTCACCTCGACCCGTTCATTTTCCTCGACTTTTTCCACCTCTTTTAAAATTCTTTCCACGGCCTTTCCCGCGTCCACTACTTTCACATGCCAACAAGAGTTGTCCTTGATCTTCCTTTTCCTCATCCCCTTGAATCCTATCCTCATAAGCTTCTAGCCTCCCCACCACTTCTTCGAATGGCATAGTGTCGAGATCGGAATATTGCTCGATAGGAGCTACAATGGGCAAGTATTTCTTTGGAACCGAAGTAAGAAACTTTCTTACAATCACCTCTTCATCAAGGGTCGAGCCTAGACTCTTGAACTTTTCAACTATACCACTAATCTTCACCGAATTGTCATTGATCGACTCAGTCTCCTTCATCTTCAACCTTTCCAACTCATCCCATAAGGTTTGCAACCTTGCCTTTTGGACCCGATTGGTGTCTAAATACCGAACCCGAATGGATTCCCATACGTCTTCCGCTTGTTTATGTTTGGCAACCTGCAAAAGAACATTTTCAGGGAGAGTATGCTAAATGATACCTTTAGTGGTGTAGTTTCTTTTTTCATCTTCGTCTTCCTCGGTCGCCGTCTTCCATAGCTCATGTGCTCTCAACATCGTTTCGACTAAAATTAACCATGAGGTATAGTTTGTTTGGGTCAATTTCGGACATTGAAGCGATATGTTGCTTCCTTGATCACGGACTGCAACGACTCCATCATTCGCTGCCATCGTTCTTGCTTCTTTCTATCAACGATCTCGTTCTTCGGGTCTTTGGTCTTCGTCGGTCTTGTATAGTCACCGGTCTTCGATGCGACTTCACGGTCTTCTCGGTCTCTGCTATGGTCTTTTTTTCTTACTTAACGGTCTTCATGGTCTTAGCCGGAATTTAGTTTCCAGCCACGGTTTTTTCCACGCCGGTCTTTGGTCACGGTCTTCTTCCCCGCCAAGGGTTACGGTCTTCAGTCGCTGCTGCGATTTACATGAAAAACGCCTCCTTCTCGAGCCCTAGGCTCTGATACCAAGTGTTGGATCATGCCTAAATAAAATTATGAAGTTTCTTAAAGCTTTCTTATACACTCAACTATGGAAGATATATATGAATCGAAATATAGCAGTAAGCTAAAATATGTATATGAAAGAGACTTGTGGAAAAGCTGCAATTTTATTAAGTAATGGAAGATACTATATATAGCCTTGCTAGAAACAACTACGTGGACTCTTAACCACCATGAACCAACTAATGCCTAAGGAACCGGTACACTCGATTGACCTCTTCTTTTGTCCACGTTAAACTTTCATTCCAAGTTCCAACGTAAACTTCCTAAACATACCAATTCATATTAACTTAATAAAACTCAAATAGTCAAGATTAACTCAACAGTAGCAACGTGGCAACCGTCTTACTTTAAGTAACCAAACATAAGTTTAAATGACACCCCTACTGATCTTACTCTTGTCTTATTCAAATTTTTCAATACCTTTAGCTTTAATTTATTCAAAATTTCCAATACCGTTAGCCTCGTAACAGAAAGGATCATCAGTGAGTTTTTGTTCGTTTTCTATGTGTTTTCGTATTTTATAGGTTTGAAAACCTACATGCGACAACCAAATTAAGAAAATTAACATAGAATATATTATCAACTCTTAATCACCAAACAAATCATATTGTGGTCTAAAACCACATAATTGTCACACCCTAACCGACGACGTAAAATATGTCGGGGGTGCGATGATTATCCAGATGCTCACAACGCTATTTTAAACGTTGCGATATACTTAATCATGTCAATTTCATAAAAGATAACAAAACATAGGTTCAAAGTCAATTACAACCATAATCCATAAATAAGTCAACAAAACATGGATAAAGTTCATTATTTAAATAAGGTCTCTCTAAGGCCCATAGCATCCTATGGTGATAACATCAAGCATGATCAATCAGCTACACCTGCAACATGTATAACATATAAGTAAACTACAAGAGCTGGTGAGTAAACATAGGTTTTGAATTATGATATAGATTAAATAAAGAGATTCATGTGTCAAATGTTATATGTAATCATGATCAACAAGTATAAGGGTTGTGCACTAAACCTAGACAATAAGGAAGCAATCACCAATCGAAAATAAGACTACATTTCGACCTCATGGGTGGGTTGTCAGCCAATAGATCTATCATTGTTACCTCGGCTTCAAAGTTTAGTGGTACACATTAAAGACTACCGACTAAAGACTTCCACACATATAATCAAACAAGTATCATACAACTAGCATATTACACATACAACATCATGAGATCGCATAGCGTTTTGTACAAACAAGAATTAAGATTTTGAATATGGATACATGTTGCACCCCAAAACATTAAAATGAAGGAGGGATTATGAATACTCACATGGTAAATGAAGTCAAGATGTGTAAAGACTAGTGATAGCGAGATGATAATCAAATCCGGAGATCACCTTGATGATTGATCGAGATAGAGCCAAAATAAATAAATAAACAAATAAGTAAAATGACAATTGCGACTTGATATAACATGACACGACATAACCGACTCACGAACCATTGGTGGTTTTCTCAAGTGATAACGTACAGGTTATTTTAGGTCCAATTCTCAGTTCTAAGGACAAAGTCATAGAATCCTAAATTAGCTAATATTATGAAAAGTCAACAAGGTCAACAAACGTCAACTTAAGTCAAACTAATTATCACACATCCAAATAGTTATCATTCTAGCAAATCAAACCCTAGATCTATTATAAAATCCTAGATCTAGCCATAATTTGTCATGAAATTTACAAAGATAACATGGATCTAGTCATTTAAAGCAAAATATCTAATTTTGATGATGAAAAACATGGATCTAGCCCTAATTTAGCATGCATGATGTAGATCTAGCATAATGGTCCTAACTTGATGATCTCAACATATAGATCTAACCCTAGATGACATACATATTGTAGATCTAAACATTTCATGGCATGAAAACACATCATAACACATAGATCTAACCCTATATGACATGCATTTATAGATCTAAGCATTTCATGGCATAAAAATGTAAACTTAATGATCATAACACTTAGATCCAACCGTAGATGACATGCATGTTAAAGATCTAACCATTTCCAAGCTTAAGAATGCAATCTTGATGTCAAATTCCATAGATCTAACCCTAGATAGCATATATGATGAAGATCTAACTATTTTCAAAAAAAAAAATGCAATCTTGTTGTCAAATCTCATAGATCTATCCCTCGATGACATTTGCATATTGAAGATCTAAGCATTTCAAGACATAAAATTACAATCTTGATAGTCAAAATCCTAGATCTACACATATCAACACGCAAGAACATAGATCTAACCAAATTTAACCATAGAGTTTCAATCTTTGCATGAGAAATCAATAGATCTAGAAGATAATATCAATTAGGGTTTAGATCTAGCCTAGAAACTCTATAAAGCTCAGATCTTGGGCATGGAGGGAAGAAGATAGCACTTATCGATAAACCAAAAAAGTGAAGAAAAAGGTTGAGCATGGAGGATCCAAGGCTTGATCTTCAATCTTCAAGCTTCCAAAGGTGAGTTATGGTGAGAATAGATGATTTACAGAGGTAATTGATCGTTTTTAGAGAGAAGGGGGATGGAAATGAGGAGCATGGAAGCTTAATGCTCTTTAATAGTGGAAAATTTAGGGCTTGCTGGAAAATCAGTAGTAGGTGTATCGCCTGGGGGCTTCATGATGCTCCAAGCGATATGCTTGGAGCTTACCTGAATATTAGTTTTGTTGGTTCCTCGATTCGCGTGCTCGGTTCTTTGTTTTTTGATGTTTTCGAGTCCCGATTTCACCCAAATTACCCATATAATGATCCCAACATGTTAGCCATGTATAGTCCACTCTAAATGAATATAAATACGTCATATAACACAAAGGAATGCACAAATTAGGTCAAATTATGCGATATAGGTCGGTTTTACCGTACGTATCACTTTTAAGCAATTCACCTACGTTTTGTGACTCGATCAAGTGTATGATGACTAGTGTCATCATATGTGATGATAAGACTCATCATTGTGATAAATTTGACATACGATACTCAAAAAACATGATTTCCTATTAAAATAGAAATCGCACGTGATTTACCGGACTTTCACCGTTTTCATTCTAAACCTTGAATTTTTGCACGTCTTCACTTGTATTTACTTGTATGCGTAACTAGTATTACATACAAGTCTCATACATGCTTAGATTTCTCGAATTACAGTTAAACGTAAATATCGACGCGTTCGTCATAAGATCCGAAATAATGACAAAGTGAACATCAAATCGATTAATGAACATAATAATGAATCCAATCTCATAAAATTAAGTATAAAACATCATAGTTAAACATAATTCCTCATTCGATTAACAATCACGGGTTGGGTTACAAAATTGGATAAAATCGGATAACCGGAAATCAGAAATTTTATAATAATAAACCCTATATGTGAAAATAAACAATAGAACAAAAAAGATTTTTATTCAACCATGTCTCTCACACCCTTAACCTCTTTCTCTCAATTGATACGATGCACTGCCTCCACTGCCACTGCCTCCACTGCCACTGCCTAACACCAGAGCAATCCACCATCTTCATCCTATGCAACGCCATGAACTGATAAGAACTCAATGAATCTAGATTTTTTGCTAGGTACATACCTGTTAAATAGAAGAAAAAAAAGAAAATCAAAATAAAAACACAACAGATTTATGTTAGAGAACCAGATCTGTAAAGATCATCTCATCCATTAGAAATTGGGACAGAAATCTAGACCATCGAAACCCTAACCTTAGATTAAATCAAAAGAAAAACACAACGGGTCCATATTAAAGGAATCAGATCTCTAAAGATCATCACATCCATTAGAAATTGTAATAGAAGTCTAGACCACAAAAACCCTAGCCTCGGATATGGAAACTTCGAACACTAAGACTCAGATAATAAGAAAGATCATCATAACCAAAGAATTAAAAATATGTATCCATACCACAATACAACCTCAGATTTGGGGACATAAATCCAGACCAAATGTATCCAAATAGCACCAAAACCCTAACCTCATGTTTGAACACGATAAGTCTCAGATCAAAAAGAAAGATCATCATAGCCAAAGAATCAAGAAACATGTACGCATATCACCATCATAACTTTAAGAAAAGAACACAAAATCCCAAATGAATCACAGTCACAACGACTAGTAACAGAACAATTTTGAAGCTCGGATTAGGTGAGAAGGCTCAGAACCGAGTTGCTGCTGTAATAAACACAAAATCCACGCCCCACCATTAACTCAACCATCAATGCAGAATCAAGAGAAGATAGATGGTCCGATAACCACAACCATTACACAGTATGACCATTAAAAAACTACAGAAGCGGTGGCGAAACACATGATTCTTTCAACTCATCTGAAGGTAACGACATCCGACTGCATGAAACAGAGCGCTTTAGAGAAGGAGATTGAGAGAGAGAGAGAGAGAGAGAGATAGTGTGTGACATGTTTAGAGAGAGGGTGACCTCTCGTTTAAGAGAGACACATACATCATCGGTTGTATGTTTGTATAGAGAGAGAAATGATTGGCCTGAAGAGAAAGAGAAAATAACTGAATGGTTTGTACATAGAGAGAGCATGTAATGTCTTGCACGACGACACTTCTGATGAGTCATCAATTAGGTAAAAGAGAAATGGTCCGATAACCACAACCATTACACAAGGCGACCACCAAAAACCCATAGAAGTTGTGGCAACACACATGATTCTTTCAGCTCATTTGAAGGTACATCCGACCGTCTGAAAGAGGGGGGACCTCTCGTTTAAGAGAGACACATATACATCATCAGCTATATGCTTTGTATAGAAAAAAACGATTTTCATGAAGATATATATATATATATATATATATATATATATATATATATATATATATAGAGAGAGAGAGAGAGAGAACAACTGGATGGTTTGTTGATGGAGAGAGCATGCAGTGTCTTGTAACACGATGACGCTTCAGATGAGTCATCAATTAGGTATAAGAGAGATGGTCCGATAACCATAACCATTACGCACGAAGACGACCAAAAAACCCCAGAAGCGGTGGCGACACACATGATTCTTTCAACTCATCTAAAGGTGACGACATCCGACCGCCTGAAGTATAGCAAGAAAGAAAGAAAGAGAGAGAGAGAGAGAGAGAGAGAGAGAGAGAGAGAGGTTTATTAGAGAGGGTGACCTCTCGTTTAAGAGACACATATATATCATCGACTGTATGCTTTTATATATAAAGAGAAATGATTATCGTGAAGAGAGAGCGAGAGAAAACTACCGAATGGTTTGTAGATATAGAGAGCATGTAGTGTCTTCTAACATATGAAAGATTGAGTCATCGATTAGGTAAAAGGGATATGCACCAGCTTAGCCAAAAGAGTTGTACAGACATAACTATCCACCACCACCCAAATAAACCTATGAGGTTAATACAGTTGTTTTGATCAGTACCCAAAGAGTGTTGTGACATCCGGGAATTTCAAGGTTTACTTCCGTTAGACAATCTCCGTTAGTTACGTTAATAGTGTTAACTTAGTAACTAATGCTTAACTAGGCCGAATACGTCCACGACCTTTGGTTGATCACCGAACCCGTCCATATGTGCTATGTATTTATTTATATGTTGTTATTATGAGAAACGTGATTTAAATGCATGATTTTTATTAAAAAGAATGACTATTTAATTATTTGATAAATTATGTGACAAATTGCCTAATTATGTGATTATATGTTTAACCGGGTAACTAAGTGTATGCATACATGATTAATGATTGGGCTAGTCATTAGACTAATCATGGGCTAATGATGGCTAATCATTGGGGGCCCAAATCCCAATGAAAGCCCATGATGGCCATTAGTATTTAAATGAAGCTTTAAACCCTAATTATCCATTTGCATACATCACACAAGAAACACACACACACTCTCTCCCTCTTGCGATTCTGGACCAGCCTTAGAGACCATCAATATCAGCCATCTTTTCTGTAGAAGAAGATCATCCATCGATCCTAGATCAAACCGTGAGTCCCATGACCATGTTTCTTGCTTTTCTATGTGTTTTCTTCATAAAGCATGCCTAGATCTCCATGTAATCGTTAGATTTTCTGTAAGAATGCTTAGGAATACTAGATCTATCATAAAGACTACAACTTTACCTGTGAAACTGATCCATAATAGAGATTCATGCTAGATTAGGTTATTTTGTGTAAAATGTGTTCTTGAAGATTTGATGATGAAAATACATGTTTATGATGTTAAAAATGCTCCTGTGATGTTCCTAAATGATTATGTATGCTTGAAAATGAATTACATGAAGTATGGAGGCTGTTAGAAAGATTTTTAGTCAAATTTACGGGTTTTTTAGCGACCAGCGACACTGTGCATTCATTAGGAGAAACTATCCAGCGAAACTATGCATATCTCCTTCCAGCGACACTGTGCAGCGAAACTGTAGTGTCTCTCGTGAACGAAACTGACCTTGTCCCTGAACGAAAGTTCAACCAGTTCCTGGCGAAACTAGCTAGCGAAACTAGCAGTTTCTCTAGCAGTTTCTCTAGCAGTTTCTCTAGCAGTTTCTCTAGCAGTTTCTCTAGTAGTTTCTCTAGCAATTTCTCTAGCAGTGTCTCTAGCAGTTTCTCCAGCAGTTTCGCCAGACTAAACCCAAACTTATGCAACTTATTTGAATGCTATGCTATGACTTACATGATTATACTATGATGAAACATGCTATGATTTCTGTAATATGTGAACCCTTATATATGATCAACCATCGGTGTCGTGTGTCGTTATGTCGTGTCGTAGTTCCAACGTGCTATGTTATGGGCCATAGTGACGATAAGTTAATGATTAGACACAAAACTAATACTTAAGACCTAAACGTGTTCATAGGTCTTCGTTAAGCAATAATTGGATTAATTAGCAAGTGTAGCTGAGCAACCTAAGGTGAGTGTCACTAACCCATTTACCGTGAACCCGTTTGGGTCACGCTGAATAACTTAATGAAAAACAATGCTGACAACCTTATGAGAGCTATGCACCTCTCTGATGAACTTGAACTCGGGAGTGCTTGGCACCCACTTGTGAAATACTAAAACAACTATTTCTAAAACAAAACTGAAAATATTTTCGGAATTCATGAGAACCCAAAGGAAAACCGTTTTAATATGACTAGTGTAGGTTAAAGTCTAAACCAAATGATATCACATGATTTCTAAGGATGCCTTAAAAACTTAAAAGTCCTCAACTAAATTGTACCATTAATCGTAAAGCGAGGGGATGTTGGGTAGATCTACTGGAGTTTGACAAACTCCGCCCCGTGGCACGGGGAGTGCACGGAGGTACAATATCAGCCTATCTGACCGTGATCCCGAGAGGATACGGGGGAGGCAAAACCGCGATGACATAGGTCCGCAAAACAGAATGGCACGACCACTACAATATTGGTTAGCTTTGGTACAAACTTCCTTAGTGCATGGAAACCGGATTAGCTACCCGCGATATCGGTTGACCGCTTTAACTTTTACTTAACTAGTGCATATTCGGTTATTCAATACTTGGCAAATGTTTTTGCAAATCTATTACTCAATTACATGTTGATGAATACGATTATGAGACCGGGCCAATGCATGTCATGCCCACCGTGAACTCACCAACCGTTAGGTTGACACTTGCGTGGTTTAAACTTTTGCAGATCGCTAAGGAGTATCCGGATCGGGTTGGCATGGCACACGAAGACATTTTATTTTTAGTTAAACTTAATTGAGAATTTAAAACACTGATTTTGTAAGGCACGTGGTTAGTGCTAAAGACAATGTTTTCCGCTGCGTACTGTTAACCTGTTTTTATTATTAATGTTTGGACTTTACTCTGATTCGTTTAGTATTTGTAACTAATGGTTGTGGTCCTGGTTTGCTCGCACCCCTCAACGGTATAAACTCCGTTAGTGGTTGATTTGGGGGTGTGACAGATTGGTATCAGAGCCATAAGTTGCAGAGAACTGGAATCATTTTGAAAAACGATTTGGAAACTGCAACTTGAAACCTTAGTTACAAACGAACCAACAAATTTTCAAAACAAAATTTTCACGTGCCAACCTGGGATACTCGCTCTGCTGTGTAAGTAAATACTCCATATGTATATATATCTATATAAATATATATATAGACCGTGTCTAGGTAGTCTAACGGAAAACCTTAGGATGATTTCACACACGAACACGAAATGCGAACGCGAATACGCGCACAAATTCGGGGGAAAGCGACAACGAAACGATGCTGCACGCTACGTCCTGACTTCTACTACGATGACTACACCGACGGTGACTTTTTTGGGAAAGCCGACTTTCGACGATAGTACTTACGACGTTCCTCGACGACGCCTCCATTTTGCACAAAAATTTTTCTGGACTAATAGTGGGATAACGGGAAATTGTTGATATACATATTATGAGATATGTATAAAGTATAACTGTGACTGAACACTGGCTACTTTAACTGTCCAGCAAGATGTCTGGAAGAGGACACGGAAGGAGCAACATTAACATGGCGCCTGCACAACTACAAGCTATGATTAACGAGCACGTGCAAGCCGCTGTGGCAGCCGTCCAAGCTGCGTACGCCGCTCAGGGTAATTATTATGCCGGTTAAGGCACAAAGTAATTGTATTTTGACCTGTTTAAACTGAAAACCCGAACTATTATTGCATCAGGAAACCACCATCACTGTACGTTTAAGTCCTTAATGGATTGTAAGCCAATGATATTTTCCGGCGGGGAAGGAGCGGTGGGACTCCTCAGGTGGATCGAGAAGTCTGAGAAGGTCTTCTCTATGTGTAACTGCCCTGCTGAGAGCAAAGTGAAGTATGCTACTGGTACTTTCGAGGGAGCTGCTCTCTCCTGGTGGAACGCTGAAATTCAGATGATTGGGTTAAACGCGGCTAACAACATGGATTGGGAAGCATTCAAGGAACTGATCATGGAGGAGTACTGTCCCCGTGACCAAGTGAAGAAGTTAGAGGGCGAATTCTTGAATCTGAAAATGATTGGGTCTGAAGTTGAGCAATATACTGCGCGTTACCACGAGTACGCGGTCTTGTGCCCCACAATGGTGGATGCTGAGTTCAAACGCATTGAGCGTTATCTGGAAGGCCTCGAGCCTCAAATCAAAGGGCTGGTGACCGCCAGCAACCTCGCAACCGTGCAACAAGCCATCCGCTTGGCTCACAAGCTTACTGATCAGGAAGTTGAAAAGGGTACACTACCTGCAAAAGCCACAGAGAAGACTGCCTTAAGTGGCAAGAGAAAAGCTGATGATGAAGCTCCTGAAAACTCCATGAACAATCAGAGTGTGGGAAACAGCACTGGGAGGTCCTATAACTCCCAAGGTCAAAGCAAAAGGTCTGGGAACAACAATGGTAACAACCGCCAGGGCGGTAATGGGCAAAGCAACTACAAGGGTAACCTGCCCATGTGTAACAAATGTGGGAAGCATCACACTGGTATTTGTAGAAAGAATTTGAACTGTGAAAGGTGTGGCAAGAAAAGCCATGAGGCGAAGGATTGTTGGACAATTCTTCCCGAGCAACAAAACCGCCTAAGGCAAAATAACAACAATCATGGCAACAACAACTATGGGAACAACCGCAACGGGCAAGGAAACAATCAGAACAACAACAATGGTGGAGCCCGTGGCTGTTTTGAATGTGGTGCTCAAGGCCACATGAAAAGGGACTGCCCGCAGTTGAGAAGACAGGGAAATGGTAATCAAGGAAACAATGGTGGGAATGGTAATGGTGGAGGTAATGGCAACGGGAATGGTAACAACGGGAATGGTGGAAATGGCAGAGGAAGAGCTTTTGTCATGGGTCAAGGTGAAGCTCGCAACGATGCCAACGTGATTAACGGTAAATTCATCCTTAATGGTTTCTTTGCTACTGTATTGTTTGATTCTGGTGCTGAAAGAAGTTTTATTTCCACTAAGTTTGCTAAGCTAATTAATGCTAAACCGATTGCCCTAGACGCTAAGTATGTGGTAGAACTAGCGAATGGTAAACTTCACGATACAACTCAGATAGTTAAGGACTGTAAGTTAGAACTAGCTGGCCATACATTAGGGATCGATCTCATGCCTTTCCCGATTGGTAGTTTTGATGTTATAGTAGGAATGGATTGGTTATCTGAAAACCGAGCTGAAATTTTATGTCAAGAAAAAGTGGTTCGTATTCCACTCGAAGGAGGCGAAGTGTTAACAGTTCAAGGCGAGAAAGGCGGAACAGTCACCGGTATTATCTCGTTTCTCAAAGCTCAAAAGTGCCTTCGTAAAGGTCACTTCGCGATCCTTGCAAACGTCACCGACACGACACTTCCCGAGCGTAGAATCGACGGCTACCCGATAGTCCGCGACTTCCAAGATGTATTTCCTGAAGATCTACCTAGTTTACCTCCATTTCGACAAGTCGAGTTCGGAATCGATTTAGCTCCTGGAGCCGCTCCGATTGCACGCGCACCTTACCGTTTAGCGGTAAGCGAACTCAACGAACTCTCCGCACAACTTCAAGAGTAACTCGACAAAGGATTTATTCGCCCAAGTTCGTCTCCATGGGGAGCACCGGTACTATTTGTTAAGAAGAAAGATGGAACGTTCCGAATGTGTATTGACTACCGAGAGCTTAACAAGGTTACGATCAAGAATCGGTATCCACTTCCTCGAATCGACGATCTTTTCGACCAACTACAAGGTTCGAGCTACTTTTCAAAGATTGATCTACGGTCTGGATATCACCAACTCCGTGTTCGTGATGAGGATGTACCCAAGACTGCTTTTAGAACTCGGTATGGTCACTACGAATTCCTGGTTATGCCGTTTGGGCTAACAAATGCACCGGCCGTATTTATGGATCTGATGAATCGGGTGTGCAAGCCGTACCTCGATAAGTTTGTGATAGTTTTCATCGACGATATTTTAATCTACTCCAAGAAAAAGGAAGAGCACGAGAATCATCTTCGACTTATCTTGGAATTACTCCGCAAGGAACAGCTTTACGCTAAGTTTTCAAAATGCGATTTTTGGATTCGCGAAGTCCAGTTTCTTGGACACATTGTTGATCAGAATGGAATTCATGTCGACCCAGCTAAAGTGGAAGCTATCAAGAATTGGTCTACGCCGAGAGCACCGACCGAAATCCGACAATTTTTGGGACTTGCCGGATATTACCGAAGATTCATCAAGGGTTTCTCGCAAATAGCTCAACCCTTAACAGCTTTAACGCACAAAGGAGTGCAATATAGATGGGGTGAAAAAGAAGAACACGCGTTTCAAACTCTTAAGGACATGTTATGTTCAGCTCCGATTCTCGCGTTACCCGATGGGGTTGACGACTTTGTAGTTTACTGTGATGCATCCATTCAGGACTCGGTTGCGTGTTGATGCAACGGGACAAAGTGATTGCCTACGGGTCAAGGCAACTGAAGGACACTGAGAAGAATTATACAACGCATGATTTGGAATTGGGAGCCGTTGTTCATGCACTCAAGATTTGGAGACATTACCTCTACGGAACAAAGTGCACAATATTTACCGACCACAAAAGCTTACAACACATCTTTAGTCAGAAGGATCTCAACATGCGACAACGATGGTGGGTCGAGTTACTGAATGATTATGACTTAGCAATTAAGTATCACCCGGGAAAAGCCAATGTTGTGGCAGATGCATTAAGTCGAAAGGAGTATGAAAAGCCTCGACGAGTACGAGCACTGCAACTTACCATTCACACGGGATTGCCGGATCGGATCCGCGATGCCCAACAAGGAGCTTTAAAAGAGGGAAATTTCGCAGCTGAAGCACTGCGAGGGGTGGATGGTAACTCCGAAATTAAGTCCGACGGACTCAGGTATTACAATGATAGAATTTGGGTTCCTTTACTTGGAAATCTTCGTGAGCTCGTGATGGACGAGGCTCACAAGTCAAGGTATTCGGTGCACCCTGGATCGGATAAAATGTACCAAGATTTGAAGAGCTTGTATTGGTGGCCGAATATGAAAGCCGACATTGCGCGATATGTGGCTAAGTGCTTAACATGCTCAAGAGTTAAGATTGAATACCAAAAGCCTTCTGGATTATTACAGCAGCCAAAGATCCCAGAATGGAAATGGGAGGATATCTCCATGGATTTTGTAACGGGATTACCTCATCGATCGAATCGACCGGATGCGATTTGGGTTATCATCGATCGTTTAACCAAGTCTGCACATTTTATCCCGATGAAGGAAAGTGATAACATGGATAAGTTAACAAAGCTGTACATAGATCGAATTGTGGCACGTCATGGAGTGCCTAAGACTATTATCTCCGACCGGGATCCTCGATTTACTTCCCGACTGTGGCAATCTATGCAAGAAGCACTGGGAACCAGACTGGATATGAGTACAGCTTATCACCCGCAGACCGATGGTCAGACGGAACGAACTATTCAGACTTTGGAAGACATGCTCCGAGCTTGCGTTCTTGACTTCGGTAAGGACTGGGAGGCTCATCTTCCGTTGGTGGAGTTCTCCTACAACAACAGTTATCATACAAGCATCGGTGCAGCACCTTTTGAAGCTCTTTATGGCAGAAAATGTAGATCGCCCGTGTGTTGGGCCGAAACGGGTGAGAAGGGACTCACCAGACCGGAAATCATCCATGATACAACTGAACGGATCATTCAAATCAGAAAGCGGATAGCCGCAGCACGTGATAGGCAAAAGAGCTATGCCGACAAACGCCGCAAACCTTTGAAGTTTGAGGTAGGCGACAAGGTACTATTGAAGGTATCTCCCTGGAAAGGTGTGATACGCTTCGGAAAGCGTGGAAAGTTGAATCCTCGCTATATTGGTCCATTTGAAATCATTGGGGAAGTAGGCCCGGTGGCCTACCGTTTATGACTCCCTGCCGAACTCGATGGAGTTCACAACGTGTTTCACGTCTCGAATCTGAAGAAATGTCTGGCTGAAGACATCGAAATAATTCCTTTGGAAGAATTGGAAATTGATGAACATCTGAGATTTATTGAGCAACCAGTAGAAATCATGGGACGCGAGGAAAAAGCCCTCAAACGTAGCAAGATTCCGATCGTCAAGGTCCGATGGAACTCAAAGCGTGGACCTGAATATACATGGGAACGAGAGGATCAGATGAAAAAAAAGTATCCTCACTTGTTCGAGCAAACGTCCACAGAAACTCAAGGTATAATTTAATTTTGGGGACCAAAATTCCTGTAACAGGAGGAGGATGTGGCAACCCTAAAACTTTTGCTTTCTTTCCCCAGCAACGACAAGTAACCACGACAGCTGAGACTGCGAACGCTACAACACAAGAATAATTTTCGGGACGAAAATTCCATTTACAAGGGGATGATGTGACATCCGGGAATTTCAAGGTTTACTTCCGTTAGACAATCTCCGTTAGTTACGTTAATAGTGTTAACTTAGTAACTAATGCTTAACTAGGCCGAATACGTCCACGACCTTTGGTTGATCACCGAACCCGTCCATATGTGCTATGTATTTATTTATATGTTGTTATTATGAGAAACGTGATTTAAATGCATGATTTTTATTAAAAAGAATGACTATTTAATTATTTGATAAATTATGTGACAAATTGCCTAATTATGTGATTATATGTTTAACCGGGTAACTAAGTGTATGCATACATGATTAATGATTGGGCTAGTCATTAGACTAATCATGGGCTAATGATGGCTAATCATTGGGGGCCCAAATCCCAATGAAAGCCCATGATGGCCATTAGTATTTAAATGAAGCTTTAAACCCTAATTATCCATTTGCATACATCACACAAGAAACACACACACACTCTCTCCCTCTTGCGATTCTGGACCAGCCTTAGAGACCATCAATATCAGCCATCTTTTCTGTAGAAGAAGATCATCCATCGATCCTAGATCAAACCGTGAGTCCCATGACCATGTTTCTTGCTTTTCTATGTGTTTTCTTCATAAAGCATGCCTAGATCTCCATGTAATCGTTAGATTTTCTGTAAGAATGCTTAGGAATACTAGATCTATCATAAAGACTACAACTTTACCTGTGAAACTGATCCATAATAGAGATTCATGCTAGATTAGGTTATTTTGTGTAAAATGTGTTCTTGAAGATTTGATGATGAAAATACATGTTTATGATGTTAAAAATGCTCCTGTGATGTTCCTAAATGATTATGTATGCTTGAAAATGAATTACATGAAGTATGGAGGCTGTTAGAAAGATTTTTAGTCAAATTTACGGGTTTTTTAGCGACCAGCGACACTGTGCATTCATTAGGAGAAACTATCCAGCGAAACTATGCATATCTCCTTCCAGCGACACTGTGCAGCGAAACTGTAGTGTCTCTCGTGAACGAAACTGACCTTGTCCCTGAACGAAAGTTCAACCAGTTCCTGGCGAAACTAGCTAGCGAAACTAGCAGTTTCTCTAGCAGTTTCTCTAGCAGTTTCTCTAGCAATTTCTCTAGCAGTTTCTCTAGCAGTTTCTCCAGCAGTTTCGCCAGACTAAACCCAAACTTATGCAACTTATTTGAATGCTATGCTATGACTTACATGATTATACTATGATGAAACATGCTATGATTTCTGTAATATGTGAACCCTTATATATGATCAACCATCGGTGTCGTGTGTCGTTATGTCGTGTCGTAGTTCCAACGTGCTATGTTATGGGCCATAGTGACGATAAGTTAATGATTAGACACAAAACTAATACTTAAGACCTAAACGTGTTCATAGGTCTTCGTTAAGCAATAATTGGATTAATTAGCAAGTGTAGCTGAGCAACCTAAGGTGAGTGTCACTAACCCATTTACCGTGAACCCGTTTGGGTCACGCTGAATAACTTAATGAAAAACAATGCTGACAACCTTATGAGAGCTATGCACCTCTCTGATGAACTTGAACTCGGGAGTGCTTGGCACCCACTTGTGAAATACTAAAACAACTATTTCTAAAACAAAACTGAAAATATTTTCGGAATTCATGAGAACCCAAAGGAAAACCGTTTTAATATGACTAGTGTAGGTTAAAGTCTAAACCAAATGATATCACATGATTTCTAAGGATGCCTTAAAAACTTAAAAGTCCTCAACTAAATTGTACCATTAATCGTAAAGCGAGGGGATGTTGGGTAGATCTACTGGAGTTTGACAAACTCCGCCCCGTGGCACGGGGAGTGCACGGAGGTACAATATCAGCCTATCTGACCGTGATCCCGAGAGGACACGGGGGAGGCAAAACCGCGATGACATATGTGACATCCGGGAATTTCAAGGTTTACTTCCGTTAGACAATATCCGTTAGTTACGTTATAAGTGTTAACTTAGTAACTAATGCTTAACTAGGCCGAATACGTCCACGACCTTTGGTTGATCACCGAACCCGTCCATATGTGTTATGTATTTATTTATATGTTGTTATTATGAGAAACGTGATTTAAATGCATGATTAGTATTAAAAAGCATGATTAATTGTTTACTTGTTAAAATTATGTGATAAAATGTTTAAATTGCCTAATTATGTGATTATATGTGTAACCGGGTAATTAAGTGTATGCATACATGTCTAATGATTGGGCTAATAGTTAGTTAATGATGGATTAATCATGGGCTAATGATGGCTAATCATTGGGGGCCCAAATCCCAATGAAAGCCCATGATGGCCCTAAGTATTTAAAGGAGTAATTAACCCTAATTCTCCATTTACTTGCATCATCACAACAAACACACACACTCTCCTACCCTCACTCTCTCTCACGAATCTGGATCAGCCCCAAGAGCCATCAAGACCAGCCCTTAATTCTGTTGGTGAAGATCATCCATCGATCCTTGATCAAACCGTGAGTCCCATGAACCATTTCTATGTATTTTCCATATGTTTTCTTCATAAAGCATGCTTAGATCTTCATGTAATCACTTGATCTTTTGTATGAATGCTTAGGAATGCTAGATCTACCATAAAAACTACAACTTTACGTGTGAAACTGATCCATAATAGAGATTCATGCTAGATTAGGTCATTTTGGGTAAAATGTGTTCTTGAAGATTTGATGATGAAAATGCATGTTTATGATGTTAAAAATGCTCCTGTGATGTTCCTAAATGATTATGTATGCTTGAAAATGAATTACACGAAGTATGGAGGCTGTTAGAAAGGTTTTTAGTCAAATTTACGGGTTTTTTAGCGATCAGCGAAACTGTGCATTCATCAGGAGAAACTATCCAGCGAAACTGTGCATATCTCCTTCCAGCGAAACTGTCCAGCGAAACTGTAGTTTCTCTCGTGCACGAAACTGACCTTGTCCCTGAACGAAAGTTCAACCAGTTACTGGCGAAACTAGCTAGCGAAACTAGCAGTTTCTCTCGCAGTTTCTCTAGCAGTTTCTCCAGCGAAACTGTAGTGTCTCTCGTGAACGAAACTGACCTTGTTCCTGGCGAAACTAGCTAGCGAAACTAGCAGTTTCTCTCGCAGTTTCTCTAGCAGTTTCTCTCGCAGTTTCTCTAGCAGTTTCTCTCGCAGTTTCTCTAGCAGTTTCTCCAGCAGTTTCTCCAGACTAAACCCAAACTTGTGCAACTTATTTGAATGCTATTCCATGACTTACATGATTATGCAATGATGAAACATGCTATGATTTCTGTAATTTATGAACCCTTGTTTATGATCAACCATCGGTGTCGTGTGTCGTTATGTCGTGTTATAGTTCCAACGTGCTATGTTATGGGCCATAGTGACGTTAAGTTAATAAATAGACACGAAACTAATACTTAAGACCTAAACGTGTTCATAGGTCTTCGTTAAGCAATATTTGGATTAATTAGCAAGTGTAGCTGAGCAACCTAAGGTGAGTTTCACAAACCCTTTAATTGTGAGCCCGTTTGGGCCACAACGAACATACTAAACAGAAAACAACGCTGACAATTCGAGGTATTGCCAAACGAGATACTTGTTATGGAAGTTGGAGTGTTTTATGGGGAGCACTTGCAACTGTCCATCCTTGGGGTTCCGATTGAAACCCGGAAACAACTTTTGTGACACTTAAACTCTTTTTGGGATTTCGGATGAAATCCAGAATAAACATTTTAAATATGACTAGTGTAGGTTAAAGTTTAAACCAAATGATATCACATGATTTCTAAGGAATGCTTTAAAACTTAAAATCCTCAACTTAGTACTAATGATCTGGAAAGCGAGGGGATGTTGGGTAGATCTACTGAGGGTTTGACAAACCCTGCTCCGCGGTACACTATTGTGTAACCAACCGGCCGGGGGCCGAACGGAGTGCAATATCAGCCTGTGTTTAGTTGTGTGGGACACAACTGGAGGTACCAACCATCGGCTATTGCCGAACTCTGTTACGTCAGCTTTCAGCCCTAGTACGACTTCCTTAGTGCATGGAAACCGGATTAGCTACCCGCGATATCGGTTGACTGCTTTAACTTTTACTTAACTAGTGCATATTCGATAATTCAACACTTGGCAAATGTTTTGCAAAACTACTACTTATTTATATGATTTGATAAACACGATTAAGAGACCGGGCCAATGCATGTCATGCCCACCGTGAACTCACCAACCGTTAGGTTGACACTTGTGTGGTTTTCACTTTTGCAGATCGCTGAGGAGTATCCGCTGGAGGTTGGCATGGCACGTGAAGACTTTATTTCTATTAAACTTAATTTGGGAATTTAATACAATGACTTGGTAAAGCACGTGGTTAGTGCTAAGACACTTATGTTTATATTCCGCTGCGTATTTTAAACTGTTTTATCTATGAACATTGGACTTAACTCTGATTCGTTTAGTATTTGTAACTAATGGTTGTGGTCCTGGTTTGCTCGCACCCCTTAACGGTATAAACTCCGTTAGTGGTTATTTGGGGGTGTGACAGATTGGTATCAGAGCCATAAGTTGCAGAGAACTGGAATCATTTTTGAAAACGATTTGGAAACTGCAACTTGAAACCTTAGTTACAAACGAACAAACAAAATTCCCAAAATAAAATTTTTACGTGCCAACCTGGGATACTCGCTCTGCTGTGTAAGTAAATACTTCATATGTATATATATGTATATATATATATATAGACCGTGTCTAGGTAGTCTAACGGAAAAACCTTAGGAAAATTTTCACACACGAATACGAAACGCGAACGCTAATACGCACACTATACGGGGGAAAGCGACAACGAAACGATGCTACACGCTACGTCCTGATTTCTATTACGATGACTACGCCGACGGTGACTTTTATGGGAAAGCCGACTTTCGACGATAGCTACTTACGACTTACGACGTTCTCCGACGACGCCTCCATTTTGCACGAAAATTTTTCTGGACTAATAGTGGGATAACGGGAACTGGCTAATATACATATTATGGGATATGTATAGAATATAACTGTGACTGAACACTGGCTACTTTAACTGTCCAGCAAAATGTCTGGAGGAGATGGAAGGAACAACATTACCCTGACACCTGCAGAACTACAAGCAATGATAAACGCACACGTGCAAGCCGCAGTGGCAGCCGTCCATGCTACAATCGCCGCGCAGCAAGCCATCCATTTGGCTCATCAGCTTACTGAGCAGGAGAAAGAGGGAGGTACACTTCCTGCAAGAGCCTCTGAGAAGACTGCCTTATGTAACAAGAGAAAGGCTGATGAAGAAATTCCTGGAAACTCAATGAACAATCGGAGTGTTGGAAACAAAAGGTCTGGGAACAGCGGTGGTAACAACCGCCAAGGTGGGAATGGAAACTACAAGGGCAAACTGCCCAGGTGCAACAAGTGTGGGAAGCATCACACCGGTATCTGCAGAATGAGTTTGAACTGTGAGAGATGTGGCAAGAAAGGCCATGAAGCAAAAGACTGTTGGACGATGTTACCTAAGCCACAAAACCTCCCAAGGCGAAACAACAGCAACAACCGTAACAACAACAATGAAGCTCCCAGAGGAAATGGTAATGGGAACTGCTATGAATGTGGTGCTCCAGGCCACATGAAGAGGGACTGCCCACAGTTGAGAGAACATGGAGACAATAACAGGAACGGTAATCGGGGAAATGGCAATGGAAATGGAAACGACAGAGGAAGAGCTTTCGTCATGGGTCAAGGAGAAGCTCGCAACGACGCCAACGTAATTAATGGTAAATTTATATTGAATGGTTTCTTTGCTACTGTATTGTTTGATTCTGGTGCTGAAAGAAGTTTTATTTCCACTAAGTTTGCTAGATTAATTAAGGCCAAACCAATTGACTTAGATGCTAAGTATGTGGTAGAATTAGCAAATGGTAAACTTCATGATACAACTCAGATAGTTAAGGACTGTAAGTTAGAACTAGCTGGCCATACATTAGGAATCGATCTTATGCCTTTCCCGATTGGTAGTTTTGATGTCATAGTAGGAATGGATTGGTTATCTGAAAACCGAGCTGAAATACTATGCCAAGAAAAAGTGGTTCGTATTCCACTCAAGGACAGTGAAGTGTTAACAGTTCAAGGCGAGAAAGGTGGATCAGTAACCGGTATTATTTCGTTTCTCAAAGCTCAAAAGTGCCTTCGTAAAGGTCACTTCGCGATCCTTGCAAACGTCACCGACACGACACTTCCCGAGCGCAGAATCGACGACTACCCGATAGTCCGCGACTTCCAAGACGTATTTCCTGAAGATCTGCCTGGTTTGCCTCCATTTCGACAAGTCGAGTTTGGAATCGATTTAGCTCCTGGAGCCGCTCCGATTGCACGCGCACCTTACCGTTTGGCGGTAAGCGAACTCAACGAACTCTCCGCACAACTTCAAGAGCTACTCGATAAAGGATTTATTCGTCCAAGTTCGTCTCCATGGGGAGCACCAGTATTGTTTGTTAAGAAGAAGGATGGAACGTTCCGCATGTGTATCGACTACCGAGAGCTTAACAAGGTTACGATCAAGAATCGGTATCCACTTCCTCGAATCGACGATCTCTTCGATCAGCTACAAGGTTCAAGCTACTTCTCAAAGATCGACCTACGGTCAGGATATCATCAACTCCGTGTTCGCGATGAAGATATTCCTAAGACTGCCTTTAGAACTCGGTATGGTCATTATGAATTCCTGGTTATGCCGTTTGGGCTAACCAATGCACCTGCTGTATTTATGGACCTGATGAATCGAGTGTGCAAGCCGTACCTCGATAAATTTGTGATAGTTTTCATTGATGATATATTGATCTACTCCA
This sequence comes from Deinandra increscens subsp. villosa, assembly GCA_039602395.1. Lineage (NCBI taxonomy): Eukaryota > Viridiplantae > Streptophyta > Magnoliopsida > Asterales > Asteraceae > Deinandra > Deinandra increscens. The sequence continues at coordinate 2,086,063 of JBCNJP010000009.1, read as the reverse complement.
AGACAAAGGAAGAACACGAGAATCACCTGCGACTTATTTTGGAATTACTCCGCAAGGAACAGCTTTACACCAAGTTTTCAAAGTGCGATTTTTGGATCCGCGAAGTCCAGTTTCTTGGACACATTGTCAATCAGGATGGGATTCAAGTTGACCCGTCTAAAGTAGAAGCCATTAAGAATTGGTCTACACCCAGAGCGCCGACTGAAATCCGACAATTTTTGGGACTTGCCGGATATTACCGAAGATTTATTAAGGGTTTCTCGCAATTGGCTCAACCCTTAACAGCTTTGACGCACAAAGGAGTGCAATACAGATGGGGTGAAAAAGAAGAACGTGCGTTTCAAACTCTCAAAGATATGTTATGTTCAGCTCCGATTCTCTCGTTACCTGAAGGGGTTGACGACTTCATAGTTTATTGCGATGCCTCCATTCAAGGACTCGGTTGTGTATTGATGCAACAAGACAAAGTGATTGCCTACGGGTCAAGGCAATTGAAGGATAATGAGAAGAATTACACAACACATGATTTGGAATTAGGAGCCGTTATTCATGCACTCAAGATTTGGAGACATTACCTCTATGGAACAAAGTGCACAATATTTACCGACCACAAAAGTTTGCAACACATCTTTGATCAAAAGGATCTCAACATGCGACAACGAAGGTGGGTCGAGCTATTGAATGATTATGACTTAGCGATTAAGTATCACCCGGGAAAAGCCAATGTTGTGGCTGATGCCTTAAGCAGAAAAGAGTACGAAAAGTCTCGACGAGTACGAGCGCTGCAGCTTACCATTCACACGGGACTGCCGGATCGAATCCGCGATGCTCAAAGAGAAGCTTTAAAAGAAGAAAATTTCGCAGCTGAAGCACTGCGAGGGGTAGATGGAAACTCTGAGGTTAGGTCTGATGGACTTAGATACTACAATGACAGAATTTGGATCCCTTTACTCGGAAATCTCCGTGAGCTCGTGATGGACGAGGCTCACAAGTCAAGGTATTCGGTGCACCCTGGATTGGATAAAATGTACCAAGATTTGAAGAACTTGTACTGGTGGCCGAATATGAAAGCCGACATCGCGCGATATGTGGCTAAGTGTTTAACGTGCTCAAGAGTTAAGATCGAGTACCAAAAGCCTTCTGGGCCATTACAGCAGCCAAAGATCCCAGAATGGAAATGGGAGGATATCTCCATGGATTTTGTAACGGGATTACCTCATCGATCGAATCGACCGGATGCGATTTGGGTTATCATTGATCGATTAACCAAATCTGCACACTTTATCCCAATGAGAGAAAGTGACAATATGGACAAGTTAACAAAGCTGTACATTGACCGAATTGTGGCACGTCGTGGAGTGCCTAAGACTATTATCTCCGATCGAGATCCTCGATTTACTTCACGATTATGGCAATCTATGAAAGAAGCACTGGGAACCAGACTGGATATGAGTACAACTTATCACCCACAGACCGATGGTCAGACAGAAAGAACTATTCAGACTTTGGAAGATATGCTCCGAGCTTGCGTTCTCGACTTCGGTAAAGACTGGGAAACTCACCTTCCGTTGATGGAATTCTCCTATAACAACAGTTATCATTCAAGCATCGGTGCAGCACCTTTTGAAGCCCTTTATGGCAAAAAAAAAAATGTAGATCGCCCGTGTGTTGGGCCGAAACAGGTGAGAAAGGACTCACTGGACCGGAAACCATTCATGATACAACCGAACGAATTATCCAAATCAGAAATCGGATAGCCGCAGCGCGTGATCGACAAAAGAGTTATGCCGACAAACGCCGAAAACCTCTAAAGTTTGAGGTAGGTGACAAAGTGTTATTGAAGGTATCTCCTTGGAAAGGTGTGATACGCTTCGGAAAGCGTGGAAAGTTGAATCCTCGCTACATCGGTCCATTTGAAATTATTAGGGAAGTAGGCCCGGTGGCCTACCGATTACGACTCCCTGCAGAACATGATGGAGTTCACAACGTATTTCACGTCTCAAATCTGAAGAAATGTCTGGCTGAAGACACAGAAATAATTCCTTTGGAGGAATTGGAAATTGATGAGCATTTGAGATTTATCGAGCAACCGGTGGAAATCATGGGACGCGAGGAGAAAGCCCTCAAACGCAGCAAGATTCCGATCGTCAAAGTTCGATGGAACTCAAAGCGTGGACCTGAATATACTTGGGAACGGGAGGATCAGATGAAGAAAAGTATCCTCACTTATTCGAGCAAACGTCCACAGAAACTCAAGGTACGATTTAATTTTGGGGACCAAAATTCCTTTAACAGGGGGAGGATGTGGCAACCCTAAAACTTTTGCCTTCTTTCCCAGCGACGATAGCAGCGACAACAGCTAAGACTGCGAACGCTACAACACAAGAATAATTTTCGGGACGAAAATTCCATTGACAAGGGAATGATGTGACATCCGGGAATTTCAAGGTTTACTTCCGTTAGACAATATCCGTTAGTTACGTTATAAGTGTTAACTTAGTAACTAATGCTTAACTAGGCCGAATACGTCCACGACCTTTGGTTGATCACCGAACCCGTCCATATGTGTTATGTATTTATTTATATGTTGTTATTATGAGAAACGTGATTTAAATGCATGATTAGTATTAAAAAGCATGATTAATTGTTTACTTGTTAAAATTATGTGATAAAATGTTTAAATTGCCTAATTATGTGATTATATGTGTAACCGGGTAATTAAGTGTATGCATACATGTCTAATGATTGGGCTAATAGTTAGTTAATGATGGATTAATCATGGGCTAATGATGGCTAATCATTGGGGGCCCAAATCCCAATGAAAGCCCATGATGGCCCTAAGTATTTAAAGGAGTAATTAACCCTAATTCTCCATTTACTTGCATCATCACAACAAACACACACACTCTCCTACCCTCACTCTCTCTCACGAATCTGGATCAGCCCCAAGAGCCATCAAGACCAGCCCTTAATTCTGTTGGTGAAGATCATCCATCGATCCTTGATCAAACCGTGAGTCCCATGAACCATTTCTATGTATTTTCCATATGTTTTCTTCATAAAGCATGCTTAGATCTTCATGTAATCACTTGATCTTTTGTATGAATGCTTAGGAATGCTAGATCTACCATAAAAACTACAACTTTACGTGTGAAACTGATCCATAATAGAGATTCATGCTAGATTAGGTCATTTTGGGTAAAATGTGTTCTTGAAGATTTGATGATGAAAATGCATGTTTATGATGTTAAAAATGCTCCTGTGATGTTCCTAAATGATTATGTATGCTTGAAAATGAATTACACGAAGTATGGAGGCTGTTAGAAAGGTTTTTAGTCAAATTTACGGGTTTTTTAGCGATCAGCGAAACTGTGCATTCATCAGGAGAAACTATCCAGCGAAACTGTGCATATCTCCTTCCAGCGAAACTGTCCAGCGAAACTGTAGTTTCTCTCGTGCACGAAACTGACCTTGTCCCTGAACGAAAGTTCAACCAGTTACTGGCGAAACTAGCTAGCGAAACTAGCAGTTTCTCTCGCAGTTTCTCTAGCAGTTTCTCCAGCGAAACTGTAGTGTCTCTCGTGAACGAAACTGACCTTGTTCCTGGCGAAACTAGCTAGCGAAACTAGCAGTTTCTCTCGCAGTTTCTCTAGCAGTTTCTCTCGCAGTTTCTCTAGCAGTTTCTCTCGCAGTTTCTCTAGCAGTTTCTCCAGCAGTTTCTCCAGACTAAACCCAAACTTGTGCAACTTATTTGAATGCTATTCCATGACTTACATGATTATGCAATGATGAAACATGCTATGATTTCTGTAATTTATGAACCCTTGTTTATGATCAACCATCGGTGTCGTGTGTCGTTATGTCGTGTTATAGTTCCAACGTGCTATGTTATGGGCCATAGTGACGTTAAGTTAATAAATAGACACGAAACTAATACTTAAGACCTAAACGTGTTCATAGGTCTTCGTTAAGCAATATTTGGATTAATTAGCAAGTGTAGCTGAGCAACCTAAGGTGAGTTTCACAAACCCTTTAATTGTGAGCCCGTTTGGGCCACAACGAACATACTAAACAGAAAACAACGCTGACAATTCGAGGTATTGCCAAACGAGATACTTGTTATGGAAGTTGGAGTGTTTTATGGGGAGCACTTGCAACTGTCCATCCTTGGGGTTCCGATTGAAACCCGGAAACAACTTTTGTGACACTTAAACTCTTTTTGGGATTTCGGATGAAATCCAGAATAAATGTTTTAAATATGACTAGTGTAGGTTAAAGTTTAAACCAAATGATATCACATGATTTCTAAGGAATGCTTTAAAACTTAAAATCCTCAACTTAGTACTAATGATCTGGAAAGCGAGGGGATGTTGGGTAGATCTACTGAGGGTTTGACAAACCCTGCTCCGCGGTACACTATTGTGTAACCAACCGGCCGGGGGCCGAACGGAGTGCAATATCAGCCTGTGTTTAGTTGTGTGGGACACAACTGGAGGTACCAACCATCGGCTATTGCCGAACTCTGTTACGTCAGCTTTCAGCCCTAGTACGACTTCCTTAGTGCATGGAAACCGGATTAGCTACCCGCGATATCGGTTGACTGCTTTAACTTTTACTTAACTAGTGCATATTCGATAATTCAACACTTGGCAAATGTTTTGCAAAACTACTACTTATTTATATGATTTGATAAACACGATTAAGAGACCGGGCCAATGCATGTCATGCCCACCGTGAACTCACCAACCGTTAGGTTGACACTTGTGTGGTTTTCACTTTTGCAGATCGCTGAGGAGTATCCGCTGGAGGTTGGCATGGCACGTGAAGACTTTATTTCTATTAAACTTAATTTGGGAATTTAATACAATGACTTGGTAAAGCACGTGGTTAGTGCTAAGACACTTATGTTTATATTCCGCTGCGTATTTTAAACTGTTTTATCTATGAACATTGGACTTAACTCTGATTCGTTTAGTATTTGTAACTAATGGTTGTGGTCCTGGTTTGCTCGCACCCCTTAACGGTATAAACTCCGTTAGTGGTTATTTGGGGGTGTGACAACATAGGTCCGCAAAACAGAATGGCACGGCCACTACAATATTGGTTAGCTTTGGTACAAACTTCCTTAGTGCATGGAAACCGGATTAGCTACCCGCGATATCGGTTGACCGCTTTAACTTTTACTTAACTAGTGCATATTCGGTTATTCAATACTTGGCAAATGTTTTTGCAAATCTATTACTCAATTACATGTTGATGAATACGATTATGAGACCGAGCCAATGCATGTCATGCCCACCGTGAACTCACCAACCGTTAGGTTGACACTTGCGTGGTTTAAACTTTTGCAGATCGCTAAGGAGTATCCGGATCGGGTTGGCATGGCACACGAAGACATTTTATTTTTAGTTAAACTTAATTGAGAATTTAAAACACTGATTTTGTAAGGCACGTGGTTAGTGCTAAAGACAATGTTTTCCGCTGCGTACTGTTAACCTGTTTTTATTATTAATGTTTGGACTTTACTCTGATTCGTTTAGTATTTGTAACTAATGGTTGTGGTCCTGGTTTGCTCGCACCCCTCAACGGTATAAACTCCGTTAGTGGTTAATTTGGGGGTGTGACAAGTGTAATCCAACAATTTATTAATTTTGTTAATTAATAAATAATATTATTAGGTTGTCTTTCAAATTCAAAATGTTAGTATTGTAATGTAAACGTGAAAATGTTTTTATATATAAAAGCCTATTTAGAGCATTCAGAGCCCGTTCTGTATAATTATGTGAATGCAATCCTTAAAATTTAAGGTTTTGTTTTAAGTGGTTGTGAGTGGAGGAGAAATAAAAGATATTGAAAATCTATATATTTGACAAAAAAAATTTGTTAATTCTGTAAAATTTAAGGTTTGGTTGTTAGTAGAAGAGAGAGAAAATTATATAAAAATATATTATTTAATTATGGTTGTAAGTAAAAGAGAGAGAAAAAATAATAATAAATATATAAATTATAAGAATATCGATATAAAATAGGTTGTGAATACTTACTTTATTATATGAGTACCTATTTCTTATTTAAATTTTGATCTTTAAGTTTAAAAAGAGTCATACATGAAAATTGGGTCATATGATACCTAGAGTACATAAATTTTTGTTGGGCCCCCCTCTAAAATATGGGCCACATATGGCCTCTCATCATACACACCTCTATGAAACGGCCATGAATACTATTTTTCGAATAAAGATGGCTTCAAGTTGTACTCATTATCCACTAAATTACTTTCTCTATTACTACCACGACATATTATGATGATTTTATTTAAAATAAATTAGTAGTTAAAAATAATTCAAAATCTTAATTAGACAACCATGCCATCAAGTTCAACACCAAATTGGTAATCACCTTCTCTATTACTACCACCACATGTAGTTTGGCTAGTTAATGCTGTCATAAATCACATCATAAAAACCTAACAGACAAGTGAACATGGAGATCGAACTCACGATTTAAAATTCCATAGGCACCTTCACATCAAATCAAATTCTTAAGCCAAATCACAATGTACTACCTCCATGTGACAACCATCATTTTTCAGGTTTCTTTTAATTGAAAACTCCAGAATTCGATGGTTTAAAGTGATTCATCTATTTCCTAATGAGATGATCAATGTTATACAAGTCTACGTTGGTTCATACTAGGAAAGTGGCCTAATTGATGGGCTAAAAAAAGGTAATACAATCAATTTATATTTTGAGAATATAGGAGAACTAGATTTTACGGACACAAAACAACAGCCTAAAAAAAATAGAAATACAAAAAGATAGCACAACGACATAAAAATTAAAAGTATATTAAATATAACACCCAAAAATTAAGAACTCTTTCTTTTTACGACTTTCAAGAATGATTTTACAAGGAGATAGAAGACAAGCGGACAACAAGCTGCGCCGCTAAACCTTTTTTTTAGCAAAACAAAGTCGTTTTCTACATTCATAGAACTAGGTGCCATGAATTAGCGTGCATGACCGTTGGACCCTCAGATGCGAGAAAGCCAAAGGTATAAAAAACAAATGGTATAAGCACGTGTTGGTTGTCAAGACATGCATTCTCATATTTGGCCACTTTGTATTAAGCGACTTTCAAAGCAGACTGACATGCTGTGAATGTACCGCACATCCACACATGCATGTTTCCCCCAAATTCATTCAAAGACCAAATTGTCAGTTGGTCTGAGAGTTGATCTTCCTTCCAGCGGATCAGGAAATTCATGAAGGCCTCTTTTTTGGCAGAAATCCCGGCACGCTTTAAAATGTCAAAAAGACATCCCTAACCAAATCGTGTCGGGTACTTGAACCCCGGAAGATCCTTACAATGAACTGCATGCTCCCCGAATGAGTCCAGACATGTCTTGCGACAAACAAGACATATTTCATCAAAGAATTAGATACTTAAAGACAATGGTGTAAAATTAAAAAAACTAAAACTAGTGAGATGCTTTAAAAAACGATTTAAAATTAATCAAAAAACAATTTAAAAAATTATAATAAAGATTGCCACGAACAAAACTTAAACATGTAAAGGAACGGTGTAAAAATAAAACCAAGAAAAAACTTTAAAAAAGATCTAATTTTTTTAAAAAATATAATAATAATAAACAAAGCATGTCACGTGTCATCCACTCTATAGAGCCATACGGCCGAGTAGGAGTAGATCACTATTTATTTCATTTTGATAAATGTACATATAGTAACTAGCTTTGAAGACCTGTATGTTACACAGGTAAACCTTTTAAAAATATAATTAATAAGTACAAAAAAGTTAAAAGGATTAATATGGTGTCACTCTTCAGAATTGAATAAAAGTCATTCCAACATGGTAATATACTAATATATATATAACATTAACTCTACTTACAAGAATTGAGGTTGTGAACACATCATATCTAACCTATTAAGGTGAACCAAGAACATATTTTTAATCAAAGACAATATATTTAGTTAATTTTTACCAAAGATCATATCAATCAAATTTAGACTATCAAACACCAAAAACATGAACAGAAAGTGAATACCATACCTATAAAAAGGTCACAAGAAGTAAAACTATAGAAAAGTGACCCCACCAAGAAAGTCTTATAGCTGATCATCCTGGCCTAATGTCATCTTCAGGGCCGGTCCTAAGAATTTATGGGCCCTGTTCGAGCTTAAAAAATGGGCCCCATTTAAAAATAAAATTGTAAATAGAAAAGGTTCTTAAATAAGACAAAAATAAATTATAACAATAGACATAAGAAAATTATGATTTTAAAATGACATTCTAAAGTAGTTACCAACAAATCTTGCATATCTCTTAGCATTTTTATAGCAAATTAATTGATCAAGTCTTCATAATTTATAATATATATAGAGAAAATCTTAAAAATATGGGCCCCTAAAATGATGGGCCCTGTTCCGTAGCACTTATTGCACATGCCTAGTGCCCCCACTACTCATCTTTACAACAATTTGAAGGTCATTTCCCCATAATGTTAGAATGTTGAAGCATAAATCAACACGAAATTTTTTATGAACAACTTGTGATGCATAATCTTAGAATATATTTTATCACCATGAAACCTAAAATACTACAAATATGAAATAAGATTCAAATAGCGATTGAGCTTCGCTAGCATAATCAAATAAACCACAATATCTAGTGTTTGCTAATAAATTCCTTTTCACCTTCAAAACTCTATCAATGTTGTTAATGAATTAAAGAAAAAACTTTTCTAGATTGTGGGTGGTGTCATACCCCGCCCGAACCGCCCCTGCCATGAGCCACCGGCAGGGAGCGGAGTGTGACTCGTCTGCATGCCAAGCCTGTATCAGAAACACAGGTTTAATTATCAATCTCTAAATGAAACATAAAAGTTTCATAAATGGTTCTACGATTTGTAATTTAGGTCCCAAGTTGACCCTATGGCAAAAACTTCTAATCTAAGTTTACATAAATCATATATAAACAAAACTGAAGGGAAAACATGATTAACTAGACATGAGTCCATAATATTTCCCAAAATGCTAGCACACCGGCTCCTCACCATGTCTAGCTAAACTGAACGCCTAGATTTTACCTGATGCTGCCCTGCTTGGCCCGTCCCTATTTATAACCTGTAATATGCGCTAAAACACATCAACAACCAAAGTTCTTGGTGAGTCGCAACTAATGAATCACAATCAAATAAGTTTATAATAATACTTGTGCTATTAGATGGTGCTTCCTGCCCGAGACCAAATCTCATTCCCTCCAGCACGGGATGCGTGCCCGCGCCTTCTATCATGGTTAACATGCATATACGCCACACCAACCCTTATATCTAACATAGGTCCACCTGATGGTATGAGAAACTATGTACTACTTACACAGCTCTTAAGTTGTAAATATATGCCTCGAGGCCACATAAGGACCCAAATGACTCCCGGACACATCCCGAGAAAGTACCCGCATGGTAACGAACCCCTAGTCGTCTAATAAATATACCGTCATATATCATGCATAGTATTATCTCCAAACATTTTGACATAACTCATATACAGCCTCAAAAGAAAAGTTAAACAGGGGAATCTAATGGTACTCATAAAATCTGCAAGTGGTAGAGTAAACACAAAAACCTAGGCAATGCCTAACTCCACTTCAAGCCAACTCACTTCTGGATACCTAAACAATTATAGGTACAATTTAATATGATGCTAACAATAGTAACACTAAAGGTTAGACTTAACCATGGGTAATATTTCGGTTACCCAAAACATCTGATTAACCGTTTTGACAAACACAAGACTCTTCGAGTTTTTCTCAAGGACAATTTCCCAATCTGAGGAAATCAGTCCCAACTCGAAGCTCATGACCCCAAAACTAATCTGATTGTCAAAACCCAAGTCATTACTTCTAATTACGCCATGATAAAGAAAATCTCTAAATGTGTCCTAACACATAGGTCACCACTTAGAGTCTGAGCCACCTAATCTAGATCTATCACACGGGTCATGTAGCGACAAGTTCACACAACAAAGATCATCAATAAGTGCTTAATCTAGCACTTCTGATAGTTTACATAACCATGCATAACATTATCAAATCAATGTCATACTATAGGTTCTAAAAAATACATTACAATTTATGAGTTACTATAATACTTCTGCATTTATAGATATACGAGATACATCTATCAGAAAATACGATATTTTCAGATGCCAAAACTGAATCTAAGCAATAATCACACTGATATACGATTAAATATACATATTTTATATACAAATATTCCCCATAAAATAGGCAAGACCTAATTAACTATTATTAAAACAACAGAATAATGTTTCCTTTTTAGTGTTGTCCAGGTCCAAAATCACAAAAGGAACGGAAAAACAAAGAAAACACGAATAAATGATGAAGTTCCGGATTTTTGGCCTGAGGCACGACCCGTGCCTGCCTACAACGGAGCCCGAAGAGTTGACATTTTGCTCCTGACTCTACACGGCCCACACCATCGACTTCACACGGCTCGTGCTTCTGGCCCCTGTCACACACGGCCTGTGCCGCTGAATCCACGTGGCCCGTGTCTCAGGCCCATCGAGATCATCTACTGATTCACTGCCAGGCATGGCTTGTGCTCAATCCCGAATTTTGCCTATAAATATAGCCATTCTCCTCCCCCATTTGTCAAGCTTTGGCTCAAGCTACACGCACGTATTCATCTTTTATACCAAATTTTGAGTCTTGTTTTTGGTGTTGTAACTATTCGTTAAGATTGTAAGAATTTTATCTTAAATAGAGTTTGATTTTGCATTTGTCTATGAATCTATTATCTTCTTTTAAGCAAATTCTTAAAGCCATGCTTATGCTCGGCTAAATTCTTACTCTTACTTGGGGAAAACCAGTCTTTGGCGGGTTGGTAAAGATGTGTTTATACGCTTACATTAAGGTAAGTGTACTTGAATTTATGAAAACTCTTTCTATTGAAAGTGTATTTTGTAACTCTTTTGAACAAATGTACCTTGCGTGTTACAGACCATTTAAGGAGTCAAAAGCTCATCAGCCGGACTTGTGACACCCCACTGGGGGATGATGCATGATCCTAACGGTGACTCGCACCCCATGCAAAGTAATACGTTCGTGAGTTTTATGTCTATGTAACAAATTAAACACGGTTTTCATGCTAACTACTGCTTGAAGGTACTAGTTGGGATAAGGGTTAGTAATATTTTGTCACTTCATGGAAGTCGGTGAGATACATGTTTGTGAATTGGAAATGCATGACGAGTACTGAAGGAAATCCTGAGGAGGTGAACTTTGTTAGCAACCAGCAATGAGGTGCCTACAATAACATATACAACCCTGATTGGAGAAACCATCCAAACTATGGATGGAAAAAGAGAGACAGTAACCAGCCATCACAAAACAGCCAGCAACAATCCAAGAATCAGTCGTTCGGTTCTCCGTAAGTTGGAAGTTCATCAGAATTCACCTGCCTAGAAGACTCAATTAGACGAATGATTAATGAATCCAAAAAAGGATGGAAGAAGGATTCAACCACCATGAATCAGAGCTACACAACCAGCAGGCTTCCATCAAGACTCTCGAGAAGCAACTAAACAGTTAAACCAGCTTGCCAAAACTGACGGAGAAAGACCACCCGGTTCTCTCTCCTAACACCGAGACTAACCTAAAAGCTCAATGTAACGCTATCACCTTACGAAGCCAACAGGTAGGTCCAGAGGAAGTTTCCCCGAGAACTGAAGCACCCGCCATTCCACCTCAAGAAACGCCCACTCCTGGTGCCCCAGTTGCAGCAGAAGACATCCTGAAAAGCCTGAAGGTTCCGTATCCCAGCAGACTTGCTAAGGTGAAGTCCCGACGAACAGTTCGGTAAGTTTATGAATCTCATGAAGCAACCACACATCAACCTACCTTTCATTAAAGTCCGGTCCCAAATGCCGAAGTACATAAAATTCATGAAGGATTTTCTCTCCAACAAGAGAAAAAATGTTGAACTAAACTTTTGTTCAGCTTGAATGAAGAATGCTCTGCCATCCTCTCGAGAAAGCTGCCAAAAAAACAATTGGATCCTGGTAGTTTCACCATTCCATGTTCCATGAGAGGAATCACTGTCTAGAACGCACTCGCAGACCTTAGAGCTAGCATCAATCTTATGCCAGCCTCCATGCATAAGAGACTGAACCTCGAAACTTCCACACCTACTCGGATGAACATCCAACTTGCTGATTGATCAGTAAACATCCCTTCAGGAATCGCTGAGAACCTCCTATTTAAAGTAGGAGAGTTCGTTTTTCCTACCGATTTTGTCATCCCTGAAATGGAGGAAGATGCGGAGGTACCCCTCGATCATCTTAGGAAGACCCTTCCTCGCAACCTCACAAGCAGTGGTAGACATGAGCAACGGGATTCTAAAGATCAAATTCGGCAACAAGGAAATGACCTTCGACGTTGGTAAAGAGGAAGATGGAAACATATAGGTGGTGGACTGCATCGAATCAACTCTAGAATTCGCTTATCAACGCATGGATGGAGCCTCACCTCCACATTACGCATTCTAGAACCAGCAATGCGGGTCCAGCCAGCGGACCCGTAAATAAACTTGGCGTGTTTTCATGGCGGCTTACCATGAACATCTAAGATGAAAGAATAACTAAATCGGCTGCTCCATCAAGATCACATCTAAAGGACGGTAACATGTCTCACCTTTTCAATTATACTACTTTAGTCTTAGAAAAATATTATATTAGGAAAAGTAGTTTTTATATTCAGTAGTTTTTATTAGTAGATATCTGGATATCGTAGTTCGCTCGACGTAATGCCGTAACATCGGACCTGCATGAGTGTCACACCCCGGTCAACGGTATCGGGTGTGAGCGAGAATGGAATCATAGTCGAGGATACATAGAACAATTTCTAATATATTTAAAACTTCATAAAACATTACGTCATTGTATTGCAGCGGAAAGTGATAGTGGACAATGATAATGTCTTACATTTGAAAATAAGTCTTAAATTAATAATAAAACATTAACGGTTTATTAGGATAGTCGGGACTATGACTCCAAAAGCAGGTCCGATAGCATAAGTAAGCCTCATTTGCATGTCTTCACGAAGTTGCATTAATTACCTAAGAAATCATGAATTTAAAACGGGTCAACATAAAGTTGGTGAGGTTCACAGGTTTATGATTTATCAGTTAAACAGTTGTAAAACAGTTTTCAGTATACTTAAATATTATGAGGGTTTATCGTTATGGGTGTATGAGCTCACCTGAACCTTGATTTCAAATACTAACGGTTTACCCACCCAGCATCTCTGCCCAGAGATGTTAAACAGAGCAGAATAACTGACGTGTACCCCCAGACAATCCGGAGTCAGAACTGGAGCTACCAGTTAGGGTAGGGTTGTCAACCCAAATAGATCTATTCACTAGCTATCGTTTCGTACAGAACTAATTGAAATCAATTAATGGTGGGATACGGTTGTACAAACGTTTATAACGATAATGTACCAAGTTGGGCAATCACTAAGAGAACAAGTAGTCATACGGCTAACAGATAAACCATAATATTAAGTAAAAACATTTATCAGATTTCACGATTTCTCCCCCAAAGTATAAAACAGTTAAAGGAAAAGGGGCCGTGAAACTCACTGATTCAGCAGATAAGCATAAATTTAGCAGGATAGGAACGGTAGCACGTAACGTCCTAAATAATTAAATAAACATATGCATAAGGTCTATGATCATTTGAGTAACATAAGTCACCCAAGTGATACCGGTCAAGTCATGACGTTTTAATCCGTTTGCATTTTTGAAAACCCGTTAACTTGTACTTTTTAAATAAATACATTTGGTGATGATTTATATTTATGTTAAATAAATATAACCTAAGAATAATCATTTTTAATAAGTCAACCAAGTCTTGAATATTGAGTTTAAAAGAATAATAATGTTTATTATTATTTTCACAAGTTCGTATAATTATTTTTAATTAAATAATTACATATTTGATTTGTTAATCTTGCAAGTTATAATTATATTAAATAATTATGATTAACAATACTTTGGTGAATAAAACATGGTTTATATCTTTTGCAAATAATTATTTGTCAAGAATAATTATTAAACGTTTGCTTTATTTTTAAAACATGAATCGTTTGAAAGATATATTCTAAGTTATAACATTTAATCATTTATTTTTCGAAGTCGTTTAAATATTTCTTTGGCATGAAATATGTATTTCTTCCTTAAACATTTTCAAAACATTGTAACGACGCTTGGATTTATATAACGTTGTCTTTATAAAGATTCGATTTTTATTTAAAATCTTTAATGGACGAAATTCCATTTTGTGGTTACTTTGATTTCATCAAAGTAGCATTAAAATCCATACAAGTATTTAAAGTCAATGGCTTGCCTTTGATTTATTTTTATAAAAATCCTTTTATAAAAATATTTATTCTCACATGTGACTTTTTATAGAAAAAGTGTCCATTTGTAGTAAAAGTCTTAGAAAGTTTAAAACTTGTAATAAATCCAAGTATTTATGTCAAACCAATCATTTGACATAAATTTATTCTTTCCAAATTTTAGTAAGGAAATCTATAAAAATTCTTTTTGTCTTGAAGTTTTTATAACACATTTGATATGTTATATTTCCAAATCAAGTAATATTCTTTTTGTTTTAGTCATAGGTTACATATGTAACATTCTAGTTATTTTTAGTCACAATCTTCATATGTAACACTTATTTAATTTCCTTGATTTAAATAAGTCCATTAACATGTTTATTATATTCTTTCATTTTCTAGTATTTTTACAACATAATCATAAGTTCATATCTACTAACACTTTGTGTTAGGACCAATGATTAAATAAAAATGCAATCACTAACACATTTGTGTTAGGACAAGAAAATAAAATAACAATCACTAGCACATTTTGATGCACCGCATCTTATACATGTTTTCGAGTGATTAATCCCGCATTTTATCCGGTTTTTGCTCAAGTTTTGATGGGATTTTGGTACTTAATTGTTCATATGTTGAATTTTAGGTGATCTGGTGGTGATCGGTTGATTTGTGGTGATTCGGGCGAAAACGGAACGCGATTTGGAGCTCGGGAGTGAAAGATAGAAAAAGTTGAAAATCTGCTGCAGTGTCAGTCATGGACCAGCGAGCCCCAGTCTGTCAGTTTTCGCTGGTCCATGATCCTGGAATCCAGAAAAGAGTAAAGTGGGCCTCATGGACCAGCGAGTTTTCCTTTCTCAGTTTCTATGGTCCATGAACGGGCCCAGTTGGCTAAAAAATCCAAAACGTGTATTTAAGCATTCTTGGAGTCTAGGGTTAGGGGAGTTCGACTGAGAGCAGCTGTGGGAGCACGGAAAGAGATCATATACGTCATTTTGAAGCAATCAAGGGCCGGATTGAAGATTTTGAAGCTTAGATTGAAGATTTGAAGGCTTCGGTTGGAGATTTCTTCATCTAAATCGGTTTCTTCTTCCTAGTTGTTGATTGTTTGTTCATGTTTTGCTTAGATTTGACTGATTTCATGATTAGAGACATGATTTGTGGCTGATTTTTCATTTATCACCTAGTTTAGATGAAGCTTTACCCATTTTGACTTTTCGGTTTGACTTTTCAACATGATTATGTGATTTTTGCTCTTGATTCTAGTTTTGATTGTTTGGGATGATTATGTGTGCTTAATTAGCTGCTGTTAATGATGTATTATGTGGACTAATTGATAGGGATTGTGGAATTGCAACCATTATTAGTTAGTTTATTGTTAATCCATAGACTTAAATGAGTTTTTGGGTTAATGCATGATCCGGAGACCTCCTACATGATGATATATCATTGGTTAGTGGCTGATTTTTGCGTGCATCCTTTTGGAATGAACTTGACCGAGTTGTTCCATTTGCTAGTTATTGGCTAGACATTGTTTGATAGGTTAGAATACTTGTGACCGCGAGGTTTGAGCCTATTTATTCGTATTTAGTGATTTCTAGGTCCTAGATAATCGAAATTAGAATCATTTCATGTATTAGGATTCATTTAGAGAGACCTCTCTTGGTGTTTCCCGATTTATGCGTGTTTTGCTTGTTTTGACCGAAACTGTAAAACCGTTTTGCAAATTCACATATTATGCTATCTGTGCTTCATTTAGAATTTTCTGATCATTTGGGATGTGTCTATAGTCCTCCTTGGTTGGGTTATTCTCACTTGGTGATAGTTTCATGTTGCTAGGTCTTGCCGGGGGTCTTATTTGTGTTTAGTGGATTCTAGGCTAGGTGATATCTCTCTCATTCTGATTCTCTGTCGTTTGCATTGTCTGCTGTTTGTTTACTGTTAGTTTTATTGTTTTCTTAGTTTACTTAAATTAATCATTCCAATTGCATCGGTTAAATATTAGTTATGATACATTATCGGGAGTCTGATTTCGCGTCCGTGGATTGATACTCGGTACTTATTGATACTATATTGCATACGACGGGTACGCTTGCCCTAGTGTGTGATTTGGTCACTCAGTATTTACCATTTAAAACTTGACCACATTTTTATATATCCAAATTGACACACCACATTTGTGTTAGGACAAGAAAATATAAGTAACAATCACTAACACATTTGTGTTAGGACAAGGAAATATAAATAACAATCACTAACACATTTGTGTTAGGACAAATAAATATAACCATGCATAGGTTGTGAGTTAGCATTTATGTTTCATTTTATATGAAGAGGCTTGGAGGTTTGTTTAAATCAACTAACTTATGAAACCATGGTTTCATATATACAAGAATCATGGTGCACACCATATTACTTTCCTAGGATTTCATAAGTGTGTTTCACCACACTTGTTGGCTATCTTTAAGCATTTAAAATGCACCATCAAAGTGTTTGATCTTGGAAGAAGGAGGTAAAGAAGAGAGTCTTTGTTAGTTGATTAACAAACACAAGCATTCTTGATTATGTGGTTTAGTTGTCAAGACTTGAGGGTTTCAAGGGGTGGAAATAGGTATGAGAGTGAGTTAGAAAACTCACAAAAAGAAGAAGAGGAGGAAAATCGGTGATGGTGGCGGTGGTTCCGGCGGTCCGGCGGGGCGGAGTGGCGGCGGCGATGGGTGGTCCAGGCGGTGGTTGACCGGCGACGGTGGGTGGCTGTGGTGGCGGTTCTTGGCCGGCCCAAAGGGAGAGGGAAAGAGTGAGTGTTGGTTTGTACTGGTGCAAGGGAACAAGGTGAACACTAACCTCCTTTTTATAATCATGTTTAGGTTTATTAACCATTGGGTTTTAATGTGTTGTCAAGCTCTCATGCTTCCTAGCTTTTCTCATGAGTAGGAGATAATTTTTTTATAAACCTTGTAAGTGTTTTAGAAAAGTTTAACACTTTTATAAAATATGAAGTGGTTTGGAGTTTATAAAAATCACAACTTTTTAAAAAAAACCCAAGTATAATTAACCCAATTGAATGGTGGTTTTTATTTTTATAAAAGTTGAGGGTTCAAGTTTTATAAAAATATTAGTGGGTTGAAAGGTTGGTTTAATTTTTATAAAAAAACTAGTGGGCTTAAACAAATAAATTAATTTGTTTACAATTGGGCCGAAGCCCAATCGAGATGAGGAGGGAGAATGGGCCGAAGCCCATTCGGTTTTGGAGGTGGGTTGGGCCGCGAGCAAAGGAGAGGGGAAACCGGTTTGGGCCGGTTACGGCCCACTGTGATTCGGGTCGCGGGTCGGGTTTCCGGTTCAGGGAAAATACTCAGTGTGACGAGGCGAGTCATCGGTTAAATTTTCGGGTTAATCCGGGTTGAATTGGGCTTATTGGGCTTACCGGGCCCAATAGACTAAAATGGTTTGGAAAACTGGCTAAGTCTTGACAACGGACCATGTTTAATTCATTTTCATTCAACCAAAGTTTATAACATTCTGAAATGGTTTGATAAAATATAAAATGTTAAATTTATATTAAATTTTCTTATTATTAAAATTCCATTAATAATAATATGAAACGTTCATATTTCACAGTTATTTAACGCGAAATTTAAATCAGTTAATCGTTTATCTAAACATAGTTAATCATGCATTTTAAGACAGTAATTCACGTAATTATCATGTAATGAAAGTCAACAAAAGTCAACAGAGAGAGGGTTTGACCTGATTTTTGGACCGTGTGTCACAATGAGTCAACATACTCCTGCACGGAACATGGACAGATTTACCAGGTATCCGGTAGAATTTTATGTTTTCATTTCAGTATGTAGGATTGACAACTACCACCGAAATAAAGAGGATTAAGAACTATATAAAGTGCAAAATCTGGAAGAAAATCTATTCAGCACACATGATGGCCAGACAGGAACAGATGAAGCTCTTTGTGACCAATTCTAACCCTAAACTCATTTAAGTTTCATAATGCTTTCTTTTTGCATCATTTGCACAATGAGGACAGTGTGCGATTTAAGTGTGGGGACGGGATTGGGAAATTGGTCTATGGTCTAGCAAAACCATTAAAAAAAATCTTTTTCAAATAAATAAGTCTTAAATTTTTTAGTCTTTATGAAAAGAACAATGTTCTCCAAAAGGAAAAGAACAAAAATCTATTTGCCTTATTCGAGTATACATTGAGATATTTTTCGGTACAGCAAACCGAACACAAAGTTTATTTTTATCTAACTAGTACTTAAAACCCTTTTTTCAAAATTTTCGGTACGAATTTGAGCCTAACTGCATGTACATAACTAACATGCTATTTTCTTGTAAAAAAGAGAGAAACCAAGTAAAGCAACAAGCCAGAACTTGTTGTGAGTATACATCCCAAAATGGACAAAGTCGGGAACACATTTTCACAGGATTGAGGCACATAGGATTAACCCATTTCTCTTCTCCACCTATATTCTGTACCTACCCATAAATTAACATAGATCGCCTTTGAGCCTAAACCCCTTTCGTTTCTAAAAACCCGTAAATATATTTGCAAAACACAACCCCCAAAAGCCAAATAACCTTTTTGTTTTTAACCAAAACTTATGATCTCCAGCAAAAGCCTTCAAAAATAAGTGTATCCACTATATCCGTGTACAAATTATAGTCAGCATAGTTGACTAATTTTGCATTTGTGAAAAAAATTACGGGTAAACGTAAGAAAAGGCCCTTGAAATCCCCAGAGTCACAAAAGCTTTTAGAAAAAGATCATAGTTTGCAATTTTTAGCCCTTTTAGCCAAACATTCCAAACCATTAGCCACAATCATCCCCTTTTAAGCCCTCATGCTGTCATTATGGAATCTGGCGAGATCTGTGGAGGTTTGATTTCACACCAAGCATATGACCCTTGCTTGACCTTACTTTGCTATGAGTGACCACTCAAAAGTCTGTATATATACTAACCCTGAGAGTCGAGTGATCCCTTAAGAGGTGTGCTTAGTTGAATAAGTCTAAACTTTCCAGTAACTTAATTTGTCTGTAGCTTTTAATATTTCAATAAAAATAGAATAAACATTGCAAAAAGAGAATAAAGGTCGAATTAGGTGGAGAACGAGTTTCTCGATATAAGATTGCAAAATAAAGACTTGTATTCACCGTTTAGTTTTGCTAACCATAATCATTTGAGGTCTGCTTGAGGACAAGCAATGATCTAAGTGTGGGGATGTTTGATATACGACTAAATATACATGTTTTATACACAAAAATTCCCCATAAAACAGGCAAAAACTAATTAACTATTATTAAA
This sequence comes from Deinandra increscens subsp. villosa, assembly GCA_039602395.1. Taxonomy (NCBI): domain Eukaryota; kingdom Viridiplantae; phylum Streptophyta; class Magnoliopsida; order Asterales; family Asteraceae; genus Deinandra; species Deinandra increscens. Next base: position 2,066,297 of record JBCNJP010000009.1, on the reverse strand, counting down.
ACAACAGAATAATGTATCCTTTTTAGTTTTTAGTGTTCCAGGTCGAAAATCACAAAAGGAACAAAAAAAAAACAAAGAAAACGCGAATTAATGATGAAGTTCTAGATTTTTGGCATGAGGCACGACCCGTGCCTGCCTATAGCGAAGCCCGAAGAGTTGAAATTTTGCTCCTGTCTCCACACGGCCCGTGCCACCGACTCCACACGGCTTGTGATCCTGACTCCCTGTCACACACGACCCGTTCCGCTGAAGCCACACGGCTCGTGTCTCTGGCCCATCAAGATCATCTGTTGATTCATTACCAAGCACGGCCCGTGCCCAGTCCTGGATTTTGCCTATAAGTACAACCATTCTCCTCCCTCATTTGTCAAGCTTTGGCTCAAGCTTCACCCTTGTTTTCATCTTTTATACCATCTTTTGAGTCTTGTTTTCGGTGTTGTAGCTATTCGTCAAGATTGTAAGAACTTTATCTTAAATAGAATTTGATTTTGTATTTGTCTATGAATCTATCATCTTTTTTAAGCAAATTCTAAAAGCCATGCTTATGCTCGACTAAATTCTTAAGTGTACTTGAATTTATGAAAACTCTCTCTATTGAAAGTGTATTTTCTAACTTTTTTAAACAAATGTACCTTGCGTATTATAGACCATTTAAGGAGTCAAAAGCTCATCAGTCTGACTTTTGACAACCGAGTCGGGGATGATGCCTGATCCTAATGGTGACTCGCATCCCATGGAAAGTAATACGTTCGTGAGTTTTATGTCTATGTAAACAAACACATCTTTCACGCTAACTACGGCCTGAAGGTACTCGTTGGGATAAGGGTTATTATATTTTGTCACTTCATGGAAGTCGGTGAGATACATGTTTGTGAACTTGGTTATGGTTACGACTTTCCATGTTTGCACGAAAGCGGTGCGTGGTGGAAACAGATCATAATCCCTTATAAAGATCATTTTCATAATAAATTGATCTGATGTGTGGGTTGTTCCCTTGCTGGTTCATGACAACGTATTCGAGTGTAACGGCGCCGACGACCCATCGGGCCCTACATCTATTGCATTTACACTTACTTTATTTGTTACTCTCAGGACAGTCCTCTCACGATCCTTACGGGGAGACGAGAGGAACGTGAGATAGGATTTAAGGCTGAAAGGCGGTCCTCCTCATCTGAGTAGTAATAATCTTAAGGGAAGGGTATAAACAAACAAGATTATTAACATTGCCGTTGGTAAGTCCCCTAAGTAATATTATCTTCGATTGAATATATATATATATATATATATATATATATATATATATATATATATACTTATATTTTTATTAACTAATCCATTTCTCTCCAAATTATAAATTGTATTTTAGACAGGTTACTCTCTGAAGGTTTTTACTCAAAAAGACTCCTTGGACGACCTCAGAATCTTACCCATACTATACTGCTCCATGATGAGTGCATTATTAGGGGTGTGCACGGTTCGGTTCGGTTTTTTACCCCAATTGCTACCGAAATTTTCGGTTTTTGAATTATAAAAAACAAACGGTTTCGGTTTTTTTTTTTTTTTTGGTTTTTGCCCTTAGTTTTTAGGTTTTCGGTTTTAAAACCGAAATCAAAACCAACTAAAAAACCAAAAGTTCAAATTTAAAAACTCTTTGTTCCGTTCTTAATTAAAACATCCCGCTTTAGAGGTTATGAGTTTAACCAAAGTTAAACTATTAGTTAGATGGGAGGTTACCTTTTTATACATGTAAGAGTTGTCTATATTTTATACTTAGGCGATGTGGGATGACTTTTTAATAAGCGTGTAAAGGACACTAATTTAGTATGTATTAATATGTATGCAGTTGCATCTACTTTCAATTAACCCATCAAATGAATAAGATGTAAGAGACTTCTAAGCTTTATCTAGGATCACTTTGTCTTAATTATTTATCGAGTAGACTTCATTCATCTTAAGAAAGCTTTCAAGACTCTTACGTTACTTATTTATCTTATTATACTTATGAATGAAGCTTGTTTAAAGCGCACACTGTTAAGCTTGATCTTGTATTAGAAACACTCAAACAAGCACTAGTTTGTAACACACACAGAAACACACAGTGAATAGAGATGCATGACTCAGAAGCTCTTTTGTTCTATCTTAGTCAACACTATTTATAGTGTTGACTGTCTCTACTAACCGACTGCCAACGAACCATTGGTTCGTTGCTCACAAACATTCGGTTCGTGGCTTGGTTAGTTGACACACTAACTCACATCTAGCTGTAATCTAGATACAACACACGAGACACTGATTTATGCTCTAATAGTCTTTACTTCATATCAAGGTTCTATGCAACTCTAGGGTCTCTAAACCCTCCGTGTATCCAATTATACGCTTAGTTGGATGATCGCATCATCACAACTATCTCCAATCTCATTACACAGTGTCGAATTTAGCTCCACCACTTTTCTGTGATGTCATGTTCTCGGCTTAGTTCAACAGATTAAGCAAATATACTAGTCTAACCTTATATCATACTCATAATTGTCATGATCATATCTAATCCTTCGTTCCCAATTATATTCCCTACCATATCTCTAGGCGACTCCTTCGCCTTTAAACTTGGCATTTTGATTATCTGAATATTACCCTAGACTTGGCATAAGTCTCATGTCGCCACACCTTAGTTTGCAAAATCCCTCTTTGTAAGTATCATAAGACCATACAAGCCTAAACCTTTCTAGGTTAGTACCATACTGACGTACAGGTTCCCATTATAGTAACATTTGAGAAAATCTAAGCGTAAAGGACAATTCTTTTTATTGCTTTAGTTTAAAGACAATAGTTGAAACATAAATATACTTAAAAAAACATAAAGTGTAATTTACTCCTCTATTTAATCATAGTCATAGTTATGTCTTTATTATGTAACGACCATTCTAGAATAAGTCGCAAACATTAACCTTAAACTTCCCTTAATGCTGGAGATAAAAGTGATACAATGTATTAAACAATTTTTTACATCAATTGTTAATAGAACTCAAACCCTCAATTTTTAAGAACTTAAATAAACACTTAGATATATTGAACTAGAACTAGCCATCTAATGGTAGCAAACAAGTAATTCCTAACTTATTTTAAAACTATAAGTACAAATTGTGTACTTCAACAATGGTAAAACTGAACTAAAAGAAAAAGAACTCAGGATATATATTTTAAAGATTGCATATTCAAATCCTACTATAAATATTTATATTAAATAAATTTAAAGGTAAGTAAGTGTCATTAAAATATGTACAATACTGACATTAATTAAGTCACATGAAATCCAGCAGAAACAACTGGCAAATAAATCATAAATCTGTCACATGCATGAAGCCTAATCATTTTCTAATTCAATCTCTATTTTAACCCCAATATAGTCAATACCTGTATTTTTCTTTATTAATTTTAATGCGCTTTTATATTGCTTAAAATATAATTTTGTTATTTTATCTGAAAAGAACAGATCTCGAGGCCAGCAAAGCCTATTGGTTAATGTTTGAATGCACCACAGGTCCACGATTTCAGTAAGGTGTGCTATTATAGTATTATTCGATAAAATGTACGAAGTACTTTTTAGTAGTACCTGTAGATCTATATTTAAGAATGCCCAACATAAATTAAGCTTGGGTTAGATGCTTTTTATTATTTTTTTTGTATTTTTTAAAATTTTTTTAACAAACAAATGTACATGAACAGTTGAACACTACAACATGTTGAGTTTGTAGCGATAAAAAGGAAAGTCATGGACTTATATATATGTTGTCGCCGAAGATCGAGTTATGCCGATAATAGCCGTCATAACCGTAGGGTCATTTCTTGTAGTGAAAAAAATCGATTCAAACATTAGTATTTGAAGAGGGTAAGATTATAGCAAACTTTGCTTCTATCTTATTATTATTATATAAAAATGTTTATTTACATCTAATAAGTTAAAAAAATTGCCTAATGTGAAGGAGGTTCAAAATTTTCAAATAGATAGAAACAAAAAGTTTGGACTTTAGTTATCCTGTTTCAATCCAAACTTTGAATTTAGATTGATTTTACACTGTGGAAATCAAACTCAATTTGGTTTTTAGTTTCCTTTGCGGCTCTTCCACACGACACATGAGATAGATAAAAGGCTTTTGCAGTTTTTAAATTCTATAAATAGCTATGCTATTATGAGAGATTATACTAAGAATGCTTGTTTATCTCTTTTCGTTGTAAAACTGATGAGAGAGACGCAAGCGGGAAAACAAAAATCTGATAACGAATAATAAGTGATTATAACTAAAAATGTTATTGAAATGAAAATTCTAAAAAGCAAACTCAAAATCAAAGTAAGTTTTAAATGGTAAATTTAGTTATATGCATAGTTTAATTTAATTCTCAAGTAGATTAGGAGTGGCCGGTGGTAAAATCTTAATTAATGTTTAGGTAAAATTTAATTGGAAGAGGAAAAAGATTCACTGTTGTCTTCTTAATTTAGAGTTAAATCTAGTTCGAACAAATTTTTTTTTTTAAATTGGGAAAACTGTATATGTTTTATTGTCTTTTTAAAGTATACCATATACCATAATATTGAATATATATTTTATATGAGGTTAGATCCACTAAAAATATATATTTTGTTTGAAAAGAATAGCAAGAGATATCCATTAATTTTATAAATTAATTGTTGAGATTGAAGTGCAATATAATAAGAAGAAAATTAAGGTGTAGGAGTATTTTTGGTATATCCTTTTAAAATGTTCATAATTTTTTTATAAGATATTATCTTTTTAAGAATTACACTGTAAAAACAAACATTTTTTTTAATTTTTGTATAGTACTTATATATAAAATCTTTTAAAAAATTCTTTTAAGAAAATGCACTAGTTTGTGATATTGTATATTGAAATGAAGAATATATGATTTTCCCTCTAGGATTCTAGAAAAGTAGGTGTACACATATATGTGGGTGTCATATATAATTATAATGAATCATAATCATCCACTTAAAATAATAAACAAATAATGATTTTCCCGATTCTTTAATTCGTACACCCACTCTCCTTCCTTTCAGTTTCCTCACTTTAATCCAGCCACACAATTAAGAAAAACACGTAAAATGTAACAAAAGGGTTTTCATTTTTCTATACCTTCCAAATAATAAAAATAAATATTCCAAAAACAAAAAAATAAGTAAAATCAAAGTATCAAACCCTTGAAAGAAACGTTTCTCTCGTTGTTCTTGAATGCATCATTCTTGAAGAACTCCTTTTTGGCCCTATCAACTTTGACAAAAATCCAAATCTCTTCTTCTCATGATCTTGCATAACATTCCTTTGCTCACTAACAAAAGCCACCGATCTGCTCTTCTTTAACACACCATTAGTATTCTTCCTCAACAGATAAAGATACCCTTTTCCTTCACGATTATCGATCTTTCGACGATTTCGATAGCTTTGCATCGGAGAAGCAGTGTAGGGAGAAGCATTGGATGAGTTGTGAGAAGAATAAACCGAAGATACCGATGAGATTGAGGACGAAGAAGATGACGAGGATGCATTAGAGACAGCACGTGATGAAGAACTTAACATGTTTGTTAATCTTTCTCTTAAACACAATGAACAGATCCCAGGAGATTGCCTGTGTTTTGGGTGTTTCTTGCAGCTTGTTACACAAGAAGATCTATTTCTGGCTTCCATTGTGTGTGTATGTGTGTGTTTTTAGGTGTTTTCTTGTAGCTAGGTACTTATTACTTGATGGGTTTTGGTGGGTGGTTTTGATTGGTTTTGATGGGTGTATTGGTGTTTTTTGTGTGTTTCTTGGATGGGTTTTGGTGGGTGTTTTTGATAGGTTTTGATGGGTGTATTGGTGTTTTGTGTGTGTTTCTTGGATGGGTGTTTTAATTTAGGTGTGTTTTTGATGGTTTCGGTGAGTGTATTGGTGTTTTGTGTGTGTTTCTTGGATGGGTTTTGGTGGGTGTTTTTAGGTGTGTGTTTTTGATAGGTTTTGGTGGGTGTATTGGTGTTTTGGTGGGTGTTTTTGGTAGGTTTTGGTAGGTGTATAGGTGTTTTGTGTGTGTTTCTTGGAGGGTTTTGGTGGGTGTTTTTGTCTAGGTGTTTTGTAGTGAAAGTATTTATGGAGTGATGATAGCTGTGTTTCTTTGAGTTTTCATGGGAGCTTCTTGCGGGCTTCGTAATATTGTAATAATGAAGGTTAGCTCAGACTCGTGGGCTTCGTAATAATGAAGTTGGTTCAGACTTCAGCTTTAGAGTGTGAAGTGACACGTGGATGTTTAAATTACTATTATATATATTTTTATGCCGACAAGTCTTTATAATTTGTGTAAAACGTACTTCTTTTCTAGCGTAATTTATAATTTTCATCCTCTAGATTTATTCTTATAAATATAGTTGTTTTTTTAATTTTTTAAAATGCTTATTTTGATTTTTTTAGAAAAACAAGTTGTTTAATAAAAATTAATTACGTTTTTTGGTTTTTTTATGAAGTGTATTTAAATTACATAAACTCTTTTTTTACGTTTTGTAAAATGTTATTTTTTTTAGATATTTTTGTAAAAGTTAACATTTAGGCCTTAATGTCACGCTAGTTAAAGACACGAACTGAGATATAACATTTAGACCTTAATGTCATGTTGAGAGGGAGTGTCTGACCAAAAACCATTCGTATCTATATGAAACCCCTTATCTTTAATTTAAAAAAACAAAATAAGTTATAAAACTAAAATCACTTTTATGACTTAGATGAAACATTGGTCTTCATTATCTCTACCTAGCTAGCCCCTCCTCACCCTTGTAATGCCCTCCAGTCATCGTTAGGTTTTGTCCACCACTCTCCTTCTCCGTCCCAGCTAAGCCGGACGGGTTTATCTTTGTTTTCCTTAAAAAATATTGGGACATATTTGCAAACGATTTTAAAAAGACTTTTGACCATTATTTTCACTACCAGGGAGATTAGTAACAGTTGTACTGGATCTTTTTTAGCACTAATAGCAAAGGTGGATTGCCCATTGGGGTTGGATGATTTTAGATCACTTAGCTGCTTAATCGGTTCTGTTTACAAAGTGATCGCTAAAACCTTGGAAAATCAGTTGAGCCAAGTGCTGAGTAGTGTCATTAGTGCAAACCAGTTTGGCTTTATTATATGGTGGTATATCTTGGATAGGCCTATGATTGTTAATGAACTATTGGCTTGGTCAAAAATGAATAAAGGGGAAGCCATATTTTTTAAAATCGATTTTGAAAAAGCTTATATTACACGGTATATTGGAACTATTTGGACACTATCATGCGGGGCATATGGGGTTTCCGGTCCGTTGGAGATTGTGAATCATGAGGTGTCTTCAAGCGGGTAAAACATCGGTACGTGTTGGTTAACGGATCACCCACGATGGATCTTAACATCACACGGGGACTTCACTAGGGTGACCCAATGTCACCACTTCTCTTTTTTGTACTTTCCCGGGGGGGGGGGGGGGGGGGTTTGAAGTTGTCAAACAAAAGGACCCACCATGTATCACTTGTTTTTTTACGATACGGTGGTCATGGGTGAGGTGTCCGTTAGCAACGTATTGAATTTGAACTGATTCTTAGATGCTTTAATCTTGCCTTGGCCTAAAGGTGAGTTTTACAAAAAGCCAGTTGTTTGGAATGGTGTTTAGGTGGCGACCTTCGGAGGTTGGCCAAGGCAATGGGTTGCCTAACAGGGTCCTTTCCTACTAAATATCTTGGGGTTCCCATTGAGCACATGTCATAGTTAGAAATTGGGATCCAATTGTTGAAAAGGCCGGAAAAAAGGCTTTCGTCATGGAAAATGTCCATGTTATTATTGGTGGGAGAGTAACTTTAATGAAGTCGGTGCTTGGTACCATTCAGTTGTGTTATATCTCGTTATATAAAATGCCGATTTCGGTGGTAAAGGAAATTGAAGCTACACGAAGGAAATTTTGTTGGGGTGGGGATGTACTAAAGTTTAAAATATCATTGTTCTCGTGGGAGAGAATGCATGTGGAGAAAAATGAAGGTGAGATAGGGGTAGGCCCGATGCATACTTCCAATATTGCTTTATTATTGAAATGGCTCTTTAGGTTAAAAAGTAATCGGTGTGATTTGTGGGTTAGAGTGATTGAGGCCTTACACAAGATAAGATTCGCCAAAACGTTTCCTTGTAATAAATTTATTATTGGACCTTGGAAGAATGTGTGTAAGGAACTATTTCTCTGGATGACTATTTATTTGGCTATGTACAGTTCCTGCGGAAACTCTTCAGGATAGGAGTTATTCCGGAAGAATGTTGAAGACCAGTTATTTCGGTAAAGCTTATTGTTCCGGAAGATATAAGGAACCAGATGAACTCGAGTTCTTCAGGAGGGAGAGTTCTTCCGGTATTGACTTTTTACATTGTACTTCTTCTGTTGTAGACACCACATCTTTAAAATACAGTTGTAGACATGCTTACCAACTACTAGACATTGTTAACTGAAGATGCCGCAAAAGTCACCCTAGAACTATATTCTTAGTTATTTTAGCCTATTGTATAATATCTTAGGGCTCGTTTGTTGGGCTCGTTTGTTTTTCGTTTTAAGATTTTAATAAGATCTGAAGTCTTAGTCGCTAAGACATTTTGAGAACCAACGTCGTTTGTTTTTTCCTTCTCATTAAGACATGAAATGTCTTAATAACCTCTTAATCGCTAAGTTGTGGATATACTTCTTAAAACCAAAAAAACACGCCCAAATCTTTTCCTAAACCTAGCGTCGCTGGCTCGCTGGCTCCTCCCTGAAGAAAAAATTAAACGCCGCTCCTCTCGTCTCCTCTCAGCCGCTGCTGCGGCCGTCCTCTCGTCGGAGCTCCGACAATGCCGCTCCTTCTCTCAGGTACACTTCTCTTCCTTCTCCCTTCTCCTCTCGCCGCTCTCAGTTCTGCTCGTCGAGATTCTGCTCGTCGAGGGGCTAGTTCACTCGATCTTTGCTATATGTATGAATATCTTTGTTACATCTACTTTGCTCGATCTTTGCTATATGTATGTAAATCCTATTAGTTCTAAATGTGCCTGAAAATTGATGTTTCAAATTCATAAATCTGTACTTTGCTATATGTATGATTATCTCTATATGAAACAAGATTAATTAGTTCTATATGGTTTCTCATTTTTGCACTGTAGATTATTACTATGGTTATCTCTATATGTATGATTTGTAAACAATTTGTTATGAATATCTCTGCTCGATCTTGGCTGTAACCACGTCTAGAATTTGTTTATCATAAGAATATGTTAACAATTTGTTCCATATGTAGTTACATGGCCCTAAATTTGTTGAGATTCTTGCTTCAAAATGATATATAATTGGTTTATAATAATTATGAACATAGTTATGATCATGTGTTTCTACAAAAGATGATTGATGATGATTGGTTTTTTTTATACTTGATTCATAAGGTGGTGATAGATTATTAGTCATGGGCGACACGAAGTTTAAACTTACAAATGAGCAAGAGAAATTGTTTTTAGAGATATGCATAGAAGAAACCGCTAGGTTGGGTTACGTCGGAGTAAGCTTAAAAAAGGAGTCTTGGGTTGTGTTGGGGAAAAACTTAATGAAGCATACGGTATAGAGGCTAACCAAAAACAATTGAAAAACAAATATGATTACATTAGAGGAAAGTATTTAGCTTGGTCTTATTTGAGACGAAGAACCGGAAACATTTACAACCCTCACACAAATATGTTTATCCTAACAGATGATCAATGGGACGATGTTTGCAAGGTTTGCTTATAACTATTTTTTTAAATATTTTACATTATAATTGAAAACGCATCCATTAGCTAACTATGAAAACAAATCCAAATTAAATGTAGGTTCATCCTAAGGCAGCATACTTAAAAAGCGCTCCATTAGCCAATCATGAACTTTGTGCAATTGTATTCGATAAGAATTTGGTAACCGGTTCTATTCGTCGTTCCATTGCTCCTCGAAGGGCTTCCTCATCATCTCAAAATTCTATTATTCCAACACTTCAGATTGGTGATGGTCAATTTGAGAGTCAAGATGATGAAAACACATATGGTGAAAACATCCATGAAACTGGTTATGAAACTGGTGAAGGTGATTCCTGAATTCCTGAACACACAAATGTTCCTGAACATACAGGTGTTACTAAAGAAACAAGTGCTCCTGATGTAGATGGAGGTAGGGCCAAGAAGAAGGCTAGAAACACCGTTGATTTGACTGATTTAGAAGCAGATATGAGAAAGGTATTTGCTAATCTAGCTGAAAACATTGGGCCTACGATTAATGAATGTAATAATAAGTTGAAGGTGCTTGGGTTGGAAGGCACGGATCCACTTTACATAGCAACATTTTGTATCTTCAGCCAACCTTCAAGCTCCGTTAGAGAGGCATGGATGACACTACCATCGGATCCGGAGATCTTAAAAACTTGGATTACAACGATGGCGAAGAGTTTGGGCATTATGAAGTAGTCTTGTTTCGTATTTTGTGGCTTTTTATGAAGTAGTCTTGTTTCGTATTTTGTGGCTTTTTATGAAGTAGTTGGCACTTGTTTTATGAACTATGTGGTACCTATTTTTGTGAACTATGTGGTATGTTGGTATCTATGTGGTAGTTTGTTATGAACTATTTTGGAATGAAGGTTATGAACTATTTGGTATTTATGTTATGCATTATTTGGTAGTTATGTTATAAACCATTTAGTATGAACTATGTGATCTTTTGTTTTAACAGGTTGATGGATAATACACAAAAACTTGCTTTAATCATTTCGGTGTACTTCTATCTTAAGTATTTTCGGCCCAGGAACAAGAAAAGAAATAGGGATAATACATCCATAATCTCTGGCCATGAATTTACCATGGAGCTTTTGGAAGGAAATGATACACAATGCATCGAGTTGTTATGCATGTCGCGTGATTCGTTTGTTCAATTATGTGCGCATTTTAAATCTAAAGGTTGGTTAGAAGATAGCAAACATGTATCTATTGAGGAGAAAATGGCCACATTCTTGATGGTAATTGGTCAAAGTCAAAGTTTTGTATGGATGAAGCATAGGTTTCAACACTCAAAAGAAACGATCCATAAGTATTTTCATGAAGTATTGGATAAAATGATGATATTTACCGAAGAAGTTATACGACCAACTTCATTCAATCCTAATCCAAATATTCCCGAAAATAATAGGAGGGAGCGACGAGTATTCAAGGTAAGTATTATATTAAATGTCAATATAATATTTTGTATTAAGTATATTTTAATAAACTTTTTTTCATTCAGGGAGCGGTTGGTGCCCTTGATGGAACTTTGATACACGCTATTGTCCCTCGTGATCAACAACATTTGTATAGGGCACGAGGCAGGGGTGAATGTTACCAAAATGTTTTGACAATTTGTGACTTCAACATGATCTTTACTTTCGTTGTGGCCGGATGGGAAGGTACCGCACATGATGCTAGAATATTGAATGAAGCATTAGTTGATCCCGATTTTGAGTTCCCCCTTCCTCTCGCATGTATAATTACAATTTCAAAGTTTTGTATTTCTGCATATAAACACTAACGGTTTTTTTTTCTTTCAAGATAAATATTATCTTTGTGATGCTGCATATAAACACACTTAGGGATTTATGGCACCTTATTGCAATGTTAGGTATTGGCTTGGAGATTTTCGTCGAAGGCGTGCATTGAATAACAAAGAAAAGTTTAACCACGGCCACGCTAAACTTAGAAATGTCATTGAACGTGCTTTTGGTGTGTTAAAGGCACGTTTTCATATCTTGAAGAAAATGCCACCCTATCGTTTGGTTAAGCAAAGAGATATTACGATCACATGCTTTGCTATTCATAACTATTTACGAAAAGAGGGCTTAAGTGATGAACTATTTGCTGAATATGATCAATATCAAATGCATATTAATAGGAATGTAGAAGATGGTGGTGACAAGGAGCATGCCGATAATGAGGATGTTGATGACGAGCGTCCATCGCATGAGAGTAGTGCATATCAACAACATATGATAAATTTGAGAGATGAAATCACGATTAATGCAAAATTAAGTTTGAATCCTTAGATGTATTGAAAACATTGTATGTGTTCTTGTACTTTCTTTTTAATGTTTTATGTTAAGACACGTTTATTTTTAAATTAACTGCATGAGTTTAACATTTAAAAATGGTGAAACAGACGTTTATTAATATTCAGATGTTTTACAAAAAACAAACAGCCTTAATGATTCAGATTTCAGACATCTGGACCACCTCTTAACATTCAGATGTGGTATTCAGATTCAGACATAAATCTCTAACAGAAAACAAACGGGCCCTTAGTGTCTGGATAATATGTTTTTTTTGGTTATAGGTGGTAAAGATGTGTAATTTAGAATATATCAAATGGGTTTGGGCTTGGTTTAGTGGTGTTAGTGGGTTGGATATTAGTTAATGTGGGCGTTTATTAGAATTCAATGTGGGCTTTATGGGATGGGCTTAGGGCCTTGTATGCACCTACATGTGTGAGTATATAAATACATGTACGGGTTCAAAATAGGGGTTGGCCAACTAGAGGAATTTCGTATGGAGTAAGGAGAGGCTAGAGAAATTAATTTCTCTCAAGAGTTGTGTACTAGACAAGTTTGAATCATTTGGGTGCCTCCATTTAAGGTTTAATCGTATTTCTCAGTTTAATTGTGTTCATCGTTTTCTATTCCTTCTCCTACTTAAATCACTAATCTAAACTTTGACCCCTGATTGTACTCGACGATATGATGACCGAAAAACAACGATGATCGGGGAAGGCTTGGATTGTAGATGATACCAAGAGGAGATTTTTAGGCTCTGGTTATCATATAAGATTTGTATATTTAAAGAATGAAAATTGTAATTCTATTAACATGAGTATCGCCTTATATAAGCATTTACAAGAAAATAATGAAATAAATACAAGATAATATTATGGATATATTCTAGCCTAATATATACATTATATTTGAAAAGATTTGAATATATAATAGAAAATAATTACTAATGTATATCCTGCTCCTTTATAGAAAGTGTTTACAAACCTTTTTTTTAACGGCAAATGACATTACATAACATGAAACCGGCCAATTTTTCAAGTTTTCAAACCTTACTATTGGAATGTATTATTATATAGATAACATAATGAACCCTAAAACCTAATCGGGTCTGTGAGTTCATACTAATCAACCCTAATACTAACTAATTTTTCAACCCTAATATTATTAGAATGTATTATAATAAATTAGTATTATTAAGGTTTATTAGTATGAGCCCACAGACCAGTTAGGTTTGTAGGATTACTTATGTTGTCTATATAGTAATACATTCCAATACTTACTTGATTCCAAGTTTTTCAAGTCCATCCCATTTACCAAAAATTCTTTTGTTCTCTGTAATCCACGAAATGTTTCTTTGGGACTTATTGTAAATGCATTCATAAGAAAAATGTGCAAAGTTTTCACACATAACATGAAACCAAAAACTTATGTGGGATCTCTTCTTCTTTGTTAAGCAAATCTACGTAATGAAATAATAATGCCCAAAGTTTAATGGATCACTACATATTAGATGAGGTTATTGTAAAAAGTTTAGTTTGGATAAGAAAGATAAGAAAGAATCATAGCCATTAGATCTTCAATTAAATGAAGATCTATGGCTTAAAATTTTCCTGGGTAAATTAGAGAGAAAAAACTAAAGAAAATAAAAGATGGAACGGTATTTTTGATTTTTTTTATCAAATTCCCCCCATTTTTTAAACCTTCATAACTTTTAGATACGACATTATTTTTTTTTAAAAATTACACCATAAAAAAGAGTGTTTTTTTATCTTTAAAACGCGTATAGTGTTGCTATATAAAAAATTAAATTTTTTTTACTCTTTGGATTGTATCAAAATGTTCAGATTATTGTGTCATTGTGTCGTTATGTCATTGTGTCAAAATGTTCAGATCATTGTGTCATATTGTGTCAAAATTTCAGATCATTATGTCATATGATGTTGAAAACCGAGAGAGTAATTTTTTTTAATTTTATATATAACAACACAATATATATACTTTTGACACGACGACACAATGACACAATGATCTAAATATTTTGACACAAATTGTTTCATATGATGCCAAAAACCGAAAGGGTAATTAATTTTATATATAGCAATACTATATATATTTTTGACACGACGACACAATGACACAATGATCTGAACATTTTGACACAATGACACAATGATGTGTCAAAATGTTCAGATCATTGTTTCATATTGTACCGAAAACCGAAAGAGTATTTTAATTTTATATATAGCAACACTATATATACTTTTGACACGATGACACAATGATCTGAACATATTGACACAATGACACAATGACCTGTGTCAAAAATCGAAAGAATAAATTTTTTTTTATTTTTTATATAGCAACACTATATGCGTTTTAAAGATAAAAAAGTGCTCGTTTTTATGGTGTAACTTTTTAAAAAAAATAATGTCGTATGTGAAAGTTATGAATGTTTAAAAAATGGGGGAAGTAGATAAAAAGTTAACAAAATTGGCTAAGACTAAAATACCCCTCATTCCTTTTTTATTAAATCAAGATTCAATGGCTGAAATTTCTTCTCATCCTTCTTACCCAAAACAAACTTCTTATTTGAACTCCTCCCCTACATATTACAGCCAGGGGTTAAAGTTCTTCAATTCGCATCCATTATATACACAAACATAACTTATCTGGGATATTTTCTTCTTCTTTGTTAAGAAAATTAGAAAAATGTCCAAAGTTTTTGGTAACGCGATGATAGAAAATATATGTATGAGTTATTTCTTTCATACCATTAGTACATCTACATGAACATTTATAAGATCCAATCAGTATCTTGCTAACTAATGGGACCGGATAAATCTATAGGATCCCATCAATATCCAGCTAACTAATAGGATCGATAAATCGTAATTATACTGGACAGGTGCTTTCAAGAGATTATAAAAAACAATATAATAAAAACAAGATTGGAACATTAGACTTATCTGAAACATCCTGCCACTCCTGAGAATATTTGCATAAGAGTCGGTGGCGGACCCAGGATTTCATTTGAAGGGGTTTATTTTTTTCAGCCATCTTTTTTATATCAATATCAACGTTATAGCCAGGGGTTAAAGTTCTTCAATTCTCATCCATTATATACACAAACATAACTTATCTGGGATATTTTCTTCTTCTTTGTTAAGAAAATTAGAAAAATGTCCAAAGTTTTTGGTAACGCGATGATAGAAAATATATGTATGGGTTATTTCTTTCTTACCATGAGAACTTCTACATGAACATTTATAAGATCCAATCACTATCTTGCTAACTAACGGGACCGGATAAATCTATAAGATCCCATCAATATCCAGCTAACTAATAAGATCGATAAATCGTAATTATACTGGGCATGTGCTTTCATGAGATTATAAAAAACAATATAATAAAAACAAGATTGGAACATTAGACTTATATGAAATCATATCCTGCCACTCCTGAGAATATTTGCATAAGAGTCGGTGGCGGACCCACGATTTCATTTGATGGGGTTCATTTTTTTCGGCCATCTTTTTTATATCAATATCAACGTTAGATTTTCAGGCCGGGTCGGGTAAACCTATATTGAATAATATCATAACAACAAGAAATCACCATTAATAAATAAAGCACGTAACAAAAATACATTGTCATTAGGGCGGATCCATGAATTTTTTTCATTGGGTTCACCTTTTTTTCGGTGGTCGGAATTCTACAACTAAATGTCAAAAAATTTGGCTTAGTAGATTCGGGTCGGGTAAATAAACCACCATTTTCACACTTAGTGAAACACATCTAATGTTGAGTAAACCACCATCAATCTTATAGTAAACAAATAGATCTCAAACACATCTAATGAGCCATATGATGGAAATTCTAGATAGACAAATCATTGTGGTGGATGCATTTCTTTTGTTGCTCTTCTGTATTTATGTCTTAGTTTCTTACTAGTTTTTCAATTAGTTAAAAAAAAAAACTAAACACAAACTAATCCAAAGCAATGGCAGCCGTTCCAAATTAATCCTAAGTAGACTCAAATTAATCCTAAGTAAATAGACTAAATCAATGTATATTGATGTGTTGCAAACACATCCCATTTCCGGGGTCTTTTCTTATATATTTGAGTCCAAATTGAGTCGGTTTTGCTTAGTTTAAGTTGTTTTTATTTAAGTTTGAGTCTTTGGGTCTTGTTTATGGTTTTTACAAGTTTTGCAGGAGTTTAATGAAACCCCGAGGCCACAAGAGAAGCAGACAAGATTTCAAGTGAGAAACAATTGAGAAGTGCTGAACAAGATGTCCCAGGCGTATCGCCTGGGACTTGAGTATCTCTACGCGATACGCGTGGACGGGAAAGTCAAGGGAAGTCAAAGTCGGTGAAACCCGACTGTTTTGTCGTATAGCAAGCCCTAGGCGTATCGCCTGGGAGAAACAGGGCAGTAGGCGATACGCCTACATCCTAAAAACCCGCAGAAAAAGGATTCGGCCTATAAAATTGATTTTTAGGGTTTTAAGTCGTGACTTTTCGACTGGTGGCCGGTCTCAGAGATCAGAGGGGCGATTTTCAAGAGAAGAGAAGGGCTGGAATCAGTCAGAAACATCAAGGGTCGAGCATTCAACGGCGATTTCATATCCGGTTTTTCTGATTATTCTTGTTCTTTAGTTGTTGAACCCTAAAACCATGCTTATGATTGAATTTACAGACTTTGTGTTTGATTTTATTGTTTTCATGGTGGTAGGCTAAATAATTGCTACCACCTAGACTGATTTGATGATCAATTGATGTTTGCTACTATACTTGGTTTATGATTACTTGATTGATGTTGTGATTATTCTTTAAATTCCTCTGTCTTCTGCAATTGGATGCGTATGCGTACTGTTTTTAGGGTTTTGGTTAGTGATTAATTCTTGCCTAGCTTGCGAATGTCTTTCGGTTTGAGTTAGGTAGTTTGGTAGTGTGACTTGGTGTTTGCTATTGAATGTGGTTTGCTAATATTAGGAGATCATAGAATTAGTTGGTAATTGCTTCCTTGAATTCAGTATTCTGCCTGTCTAAATAAGCTCAAAAGGATGATAGCTGTCGGGTAGTCGGGTTGGTTAATGAACTAGGTTAGCATTGTCTCAAAAGGAAGTGTCCTAGGAATTTATCTGATTTGCTATTCGTGTCAGTTGTAGGAAATAGAGGTAGCTCCTGCTAGGCTTAAGGTGCCCGAGATTAGGTTCAGAGGTGGTTAGGTTTAGTTGAGGTAGGAAGTACTTAAAAGGTGAACTCCTGTTCGAGCGTTAGAGTAATTAAGTTGGGAAGGACTTAAAAGGTGAACCAACCGCCATCAGAGTAATTATAGCCAAGTAGGGTAGTTAGCGTTGATTGGGATTCTAGGTCTGGGTGGTGCCTCTCTATCATTGTTTGTTTTCCTGAAGGTCCTTGTTTTCGGTTATTAGTTGATTGTTAGTTAGTAAGTTAGTTAATTTATTCCAAAAAACCAAAACTCAGTATTTCCATTTCATAGGTCTAGGTTAAGTTTTGTCTATAGAGTGTCTCTAGGGTTCGATATTCCCAGTCTTGCCTTAGCTTAGCTACAAACCGACAGGTACACTTGCCTTAGGGTTCGGTTTAGTTTAGGTATTTTCGGTAAAATTAGGTGTGTCTAGGTCTAAGATTAGGTCTAGGTTTTATAGTATTTTTAGAGTCGTTCCGAACACATCAAGTTTTTGGCGCCGTTGCCGGGGACACTTGGCAATAGCAAGATTAACTAGGTCGTTGTTAGGAAATTTTGAGTATTTTAGGGTTTTTCCGCGTCTAGAGTTTTAGGTTAGTTTTTTAGTTTAATTATTTTTTTTTATTTTTTTTTTGTATTTTGTTTATTTTGTGTTTTTCGCCATGTCCACCATCGATCTTCAAAGCTTCATCGTAAATATCCGACAGTTCGCGGAGGAGATGGCCACATGGAGTAGATATGATCCGCGATTACCTCAGGGCTTGGAGATTGTAGAGAATGCTGTTGGCCTGATAAAACGGCTTCATGAAGAAAACACGCCACGCTGTATGAGCTGCGGTGGACCACATAACTACCATGATATTTGTCCGGTTCGGGTTGGTATTTGTAGAGAACTTTGTCAAAGGATCTTCCGAGAGCGTGAGGAAAGAGAAAGGCGTACGGGGGAGTCATCAAGGACGGTGTTTGAAGAAATCCGATACCAGGAGACGTTAATAGACATTGAAGTCCCACCTCCTGTTAATCAGGGTATCCAATGGGTTTGTGACGACGATGACTATGATCTAAATCAATGGACGAATAACATCAATTCGATAGACGACGCCGGGATCGCAGAGGAGGAAGTTGCGGATGAAGAAGATGAGGATTCAGATAATGAGGAGCCTCCAACGGATGAGGACATGTCTGAAGATGATGCATACTCTTCGGATCCAATTTGGGATTGGTCGGAGGAAGAGGACAATATTGTGTGGGATGAAGAGTGTGAGGATGAGATCGCAGCGAGTACAACAACAAATGAGGTAGATGAGGATGGATGTGAGGAGGTGCTTCAAAAGGGTGATTCGGATGATTTATTTGAAGCACAAATAGTGGAAATGTTTGGTGAGGAGTGGACGACGATGTCACCAGAAGCGTTAGATGAGGATCGGTTTGACCCGGAGGGTGATTTGCAGAAGCTTGAAGAGATGTTGTACGGGGAGCCGACCATTGAGGGTGAACACGTCCCACACGTGGAAGGATTTTGTGAGGATAGCGAGGTTCAAGCGCCGAGGCACGTACCGTACTCAATCTCCATTCGGGACGTGCTGAGGTGTGAAGAACCGGCTGTTGAAAAGGAAGATGAGGTGTTAGAAGACGTCCCACTTGGTAAGTTAGCTAGTAATAATGATGATCTTGTGTTTAGTCCAAGTGTGAGGACGTTAGAGGACGTAGATTGTAAGAATGACCTGAGATTGAGCTTTATTGTAGTTATTAAGTTAATTCCGGGTAGGTTTAAACACTGGTGGGTCGACTGGTTTATAGGTATGTTTTTAGGAGGTTGGTTGTTTGGGGCCCTAGAAATTCTAGCTGATTTGATGTTTGGGGTCATGCTTATGAAGAATGTTAAAGAGAAGCCTCCAGATTGTAGTTTAGAAGGTTGTCTTTCTGTTTTGTGCTAAACGATTAAATGCCCGGTCTGTACATTATGTAGCTGTGTCTTTTAATTTTCTGCAATTTTAGTTTTCGTGCATTTTGCGTCTTTTGGGTTTTGTGTTTTTGGTGTTTGCAGGTAATTCTGGAGATTTGGAACTGGCATAGGTGAATTGTGCAGACCAAAATGCAGGTTTTGGCTAGAAATTTCGACTAAGGGACTTGGAGAGGAGGAAAAGAGATAGAAAAATTTTGAGGCAATAAGCTCAAAATTCTCTGGAAATCACGCTCCAAGCGTATCGCCTGGAGGTTGGTAGGTTATAGGCGATACGCGTCGAAGTCTCATGCGGGCCGGTTGTTTGCATCTCCAGGCGTATCGCCTGGGAAATGCATGGCTGTAGGCGATACGCCTGGAGGAGGTAAGTCAAAAAAAAATTCAAATTTTAACTTTTATTTTATTTCTGTTTACCGGAGTTGCGATGGATCGTTGTTGGTTGCTGTGTTGAGTCTCTGGAGTTTCAGGTGAACACGTTTTAACTTATCTTGTTTTATTTTTAGTTTATATTTATTTTTGTTTTTCGTGCTTTTATTTCTGCGTTATTTTTGTTCCATTCCACATTGAGGGCAATGTGTGATTCAAGTGTGGGATGGGATACTTTCGTATTGAGTCTTTTGTTAATCGAGTCTTTAAAAATGCTAAAAATTGAAAAAAAATTGAAAAATTGTTCAAAAAATGTCCGAGATTCTGGCTGCAATTAAATTATTAATGATAGGTAAAACTGGGAATTGATTGTCTATCTTGTGCTTAAATGTTAAATAATGAATAATTTGGGAAATGTGGTTAAGTATGGTTGAATGGAAAGCATTACTAGTCTATGATGTGTTGGTAGGCCCAGCTGATCTAGGAGTAGCTTAAATAGCCTGTGTGTTTATTGTTGTATAAATATGCTAATCAGTCTGCTAGTGGGTTCCCATTTTAGGAGTAATAGGAATACTGAACTTGATGATTAGGAGGAAAGAGACCGCTTTAGGCTAGATACTCCTATGTCCTTAGAATATTTGATGAGCATGTAGTCAATAATTTGGTTAATGAATTAGAGTGAAGGGGCAAAATACTCATGTACGAACTAGGGATGGTATCCTGTGGTAAGTACCTCTGATGATGTTCCGGATCTCGCGGGCAGAATACTCACGTATGATTTCGGGGGTAAGACCTTGTGAAAAAATACCTCTGATGATGTCAGTTGGTAATTTTAGGTAAAAGTAACCAATTATAGAAAAAAAATGAAAAAAATGAAAAAAATGAGAAAAAGAAAAAAATGTGTCAAGTAGTGAATAAATGCTCAAAAAGTTGCATATAAATAATTAGTTATTCCTTGGACATTTTAGTATCTGGTTTAAGGTGGGTTGGAGAAAATATAAAATTTAAATCATTATTACCCTTTACTTTGACTGAATATGATTCGGTAGTAGGTTGAACTTGAGCTTTCTTTAGTGGGATCCATAGGTAGACTGAACTTATATCTGGTAATTTCATAAACACATGGGGGCGAAAGAAAAGGTTGGTGGTTGGGTTTAATCGGATCGAAATATCGGCAATTGTAGTTAGGGTGTTATTACGTTATGGAATGTGGAATTGTATGGAGGATTGTTAAATGTAAATGTTAAATGTTTAGAAGTCAAATTCCTGGTTATGATTCCATTGCAGTATTTTTCGAGGACGAAAATAGAGTCAGTGTGGGGATGTTTGATGTGTTGCAAACACATCCCATTTCCGGGGTCTTTTCTTATATATTTGAGTCCAAATTGAGTCGGTTTTGCTTAGTTTAAGTTGTTTTTATTTAAGTTTGAGTCTTTGGGTCTTGTTTATGGTTTTTACAAGTTTTGCAGGAGTTTAATGAAACCCCGAGGCCACAAGAGAAGCAGACAAGATTTCAAGTGAGAAACAATTGAGAAGTGCTGAACAAGATGTCCCAGGCGTATCGCCTGGGATGTGACACCTCGTCCGAAAATCCAGGTCAAACAATTTACTTTGACTTTTAATTAAGTATTAATTGTGCTTTATCTGATCTGATATCTGTTAAACTGTTAAATTACTGTGTCTGACCATTAACTGATGACGTAAACCTAATCCCGCGTTTGTACTAGAAGCGTATACCCGTTATATGATTAGAAATTTCATGTATAAATCATGGAACTTCAATAATAAGAAAAATAAATATAAAATGAATTTTTATATTTTATCTGGAACTGGTGTCAAACGTTTATATAATCGACACGTCAAACTGATAAGCGATCGATCATCAAAAACTATTCGGTTTTAATCAATATGAACGGTCGAGCTTAAAACTGTTACAAACCGACAAACCGAAAACGTTATCCGTAACCAATCTGAAAAACTGAAAAACATAACTGATTTCTGAAAAACTTTTATAATCAACTTAAACAATTGTTTTTATGAAATAAAAACATCACAAACTGAAATCGTTGTCAAGACTTAAGCCTAACCCCAACCGAACACCTAAGTGGGCCCGACAAGGCCCAATAGGCCCAATAAGCCTAAAACAATAGAACCGAGCCCAAAACTTCGATCCATTTCTCAAACTTAGTATCCCGAAGTGTCGTGACGATCCGTGAACCCAACCGATGCACAACGGGCCCGGGCCTCGAACCGGTGCCTCGTTTGGGCCCGTACGGCTCATTACCGACAAACAAGCCCGAATACATTTTTCTTTAAATGATTCGGCCCAATAAAAAGCCCAAAGTCCAATGGGTTTATTTTTATAAATTAAACCCATCAAACTTGCATAGATTTTTTTATAAAACTTGTTACCACTTATTTTTTTATAAAAATTAGTCATGAACTTGTATAAAATTGTTTACAACATTTAATTATAAAACTTGTAGATCATTTCACCTCAAGTATCTATAAACTTTATAAACCTCCTTAACACTTGATCTTCATTTATAAAACCATGACATTCTTTTTATAAAAAGTCACCTACACATTGTCTTTTTTTTAAAGAAAATAGTTAGGGATAATTGGGTTAGGAGATGTGATGATCAAGTGTCCAACACCTTACCCTACCATCTAACTATCTAGCCCTCATCATGACCAAATAGTTTAGGTGACTTGGGCACTCAACTCACCACCAACTCACTCACACTCACAAGCCTCCACCAACCTACTTACTAAATCACTTACACACACAATCTCCTTTCTCCCTCACCTCTTTCCCTCTCCCTGTCGAGATCAGCTTCACCGTCCACCATCACCATCAGTTCCAGCCACCACCACCACCCTTGAGCACCGCCACCACCATGGAACACCACCATTTCCACCCCTCTCCTTCTTCTCGGTAAACAACCAACACACCACCTCTTTACCCAGCCTCCACTCTCTTTTTCTTACTGTTTTCCGGCCACACAACAGCCCCCACCACCACCGTAAACCACCATCAGCAACAACCACCCTCCTCCCTTATTTCTTCTTCACGTCACCCACAAGCAACCACCCTCACTCCTCTTCTTTTTTTTCTGTCGCAGCAGCCCTCACCACCGCCACCCTCACCTTCAGCCGCCACCACCACCATCCCAGTCGCTTCCACCTCCACCGTGACCCAGCACCATCGCAGCTCCTCTTCTCCTTCCTTTCTTTTTCCAGTCGCGACACACCACCACCTCCTGCTACAGTTTCCGAGCTGTTTCTACTGCTGCCACCCGCTGCCTTGCTGCCGCCGGAGACGCTGCTGCCGGAGCTACTGCTGAGGACAGCCGCAGGCCACCGCCATCCTCCCCGTTTCTCTCGGTTTCCACTTGCACCTCGTTGTGAGCCTTCTAACCATTTCGTTTAAGTTTCGTTACGATATAAACGTCCTAAACGATACCTCGAGTCTTGACAACGAACCGGGATTAAACTTAAAGGTTTTCTAAAGATTGTAACAAAGAATCATTAAAAGTGACGTTTTTCGAATAACCGAAACCACCTAAGAACATTTCCGTCTTTTATTGTAATGTTGTAAGGTTTGAAAATGTGGGTTTGTGGATGATTTTATGATGACTATAACCTCTAGCATATTTGCATGTTAATATTATCATGTTACAATTAGTAAAGTATGGTTATATTAATGAGATGATATGTTATAACTTACTAGAATTGTTTTAATCATGTTTATGTTATAACATAAAATGATAGAATTATTAGTTGTAACTTATATTGTTAATCATCTTGTTTATGGATTAATATTCGTAAATGACAAGTATTCATGGACTAGATAGTGATTAGAGACACATATGGACACATTTGGGACATTAGGAAGGTTACATGCAAACTTAACAAAAAATGATAACCTTAAAACCATTAAAATGAATTTTTATGGATGAAATATTAAAAACTAGTGATTTATAAATTACTTGGATATTTAAACCATAAAAATATCACCATAATCATTTTTGTATAAAATGATCACCTTTTATAAAAATATAAACTCTAAAAGACAAGAATTAAAAGTCTTGTTGAGATTTTATAAAAATGAAATGGATAAAATATATATAAATATATTTTATGTTCAAAAATGATAGAATATCAAATTTTTGAATAAATGACAAAAAGTATAAAACATTTGGATTTATACAAATGGAAACATTTTTATGAAAATGAATTCCTATAAGAAGTCTTTTATTTAAAACCCTAACTTTGATTAATAAATAAAGTTATTTAAAAATGATTTTATAAAAATAAAATCAAAAGACTTATAGAAACTATGAAAAACTTATTTTAAACATTTTTGATTATTTTTAAAGTAATCAAAATAATCAAAACGTTTTAACCGGATCAAATGTTTATTTTTAAACGTTTGAAATTGAAACGAAATCTTTAAACGATTTAAAAACGTTTTACGACGTAACGAATCGTAAATAATTATTTTCAACAAATAATTATCTTTACGAATTTTAGAAACCCTAATTTGAGTTAAAATCATTTTGGTTTGTAAATATAATTATTTTAATGATAATCATATTTATATTAACTCAAAACCCTAATTTTCATAACATGATTTAAATATTAAAGAACCTTTAATATTTACCCTATTTATATTAAATCAATTAACTTGTAATAATTTAATAAAATTATTTCGACAAGTTATAATAATTATTTCAATAATAATTGGAAACCCTAGTTATATATATTATAACTTAACGCGATTAATAAATCAATCAAGCGAGCGAACATAAAAATAATAATAAATATTATTATTTAAAACAATATTCAAGACTTGATTGAACTGATCTTCATGATACGTTATCGCATGTTCATTCCTTGTATTTATTTACATAAATGCCTTAATACGTGAACATTCGTATTTGCTGATTTTAAACTGATTAACTAACGGGTTTTCAAAACGCTACAAACGGGATTATACGTCAAGCCTTGACCGGTATCATTTGGGTAACGTTCGTTACTCAAATGATTATGTGGACCCTTATGCATGTTGTCTTATGTTTTAATAGGACTTTACTTGCTAGTTGCCAATCGGCAATTCACCATCACTGAAAATCAAGTGAGTTTCACGGCCCCTTTTCTTTACAACTGTTTTATACTTATGGGGGAGAAATCATGAACTGATAAACTGTTTTAACTTAATGTTATGATTACTGTTAGCCGTATGACTATCTGTTCCCTTACTGATTGCCCAACTGGTACTTTATCGTTATAAACGTTAGTACAACTGAATCCCACCATTAGTTGATTTCAATTAGTTCTGATCGAAACGATAACTAGTAAATAGATCTATTTGGGTTGACAACCCTGTCCAGATTGGTAGCTCCAATTCCGACTTCGTATATTGTCAAGGGGTACACGTCAGTTATTCTTGCCTGTTCGGTATCTCTCGGGCGAGGATACCATGGGTGGGTAAACCGTTAGTATTTGAAATCAAGGTTCAGGTGAGATCATACAACTACAACAGTAAGCTAATATAACATTCTGAGTTTCCTGAAAACTGTTTTACAATCTTACTATCGAGTCCTAAACCTGTGAACCTCACCAACTTTATGTTGACCTTTTTAAACTCATGATTTCTCAGGTAACTAAGCTGATCATGGAAGCCGTGCAAATGGGACTTCGCCTTTATATTCGGACCTGCTTCGTTGGAGTCTTAGTCCCTATCTATCCTATATAACTACCTTATGTTTTCAATAAATGAAACTTGACTTTTAAAGTTCAAATGTAAGATAATATCGTATGCCACACTTTCCGCTGCAAAGATTAATGATATTATGTTTAAATTAACGTTTGAATTTAATAGTAGTTGTTCTGTATTTCTGTGACTATGATTCCATCTCGCTCACACCCAATCATTTGTCCGGGGTGTGACAGATTGGTATCAGAGCCGCAGTTATAGCGAACCAGGTTAAACATTTAAACTAAAACCAAACCTGGACTATGACCGGCTCCGAAGCTTCCGTTTGCACGCAAGACCATTTCCTTACTCATTTATTATGTTAACTTATGCTTTGTATATACATGAGTTATTAATTCTGTTATGCATTTATATCTTTGTTTTAAATGCTATTATCATGGTACTAACTTTGTTCTCTGATGGAATATTATCGCAGTGATGACTTCCTCTTCGGAAGAGGTTATCTGCATTTCCGATTCCAGCGGAGACGATCAAGTGGTGCCGGAGTACTCTCCATCACCAGAAGACTATGTACCATCCAGCCCCGAGGCTGAGATCCCTACAGTGGGTACGGTCCGACTGTCGACCATACCATCGAGCTTCCTGAGGCCCCTTCGACCAAGGGTCTCAGACGACTCATCTGACCACCCATCGCCCACCGCTATTGCTAGCGGTGCGGCCGCAGCTACTGCTGCCACTGCTGCTGGTGCTACACGCACCATGGACCCCTTTGCGCGCAGACGGCGTTCTGTACGCACCTACCGACCCTTACGAGGTGCCGGTAGGCGAGGATTCACCCCCGGGAGGGGAGCTGCCCTTCCCGGCGCAGGGCAGCTGAGGGCCCTGCAGACGAGCCTGTGCCCAAGCGGCACTGCGCGTCTGACCACCCTCACCTTGCCTGGATTCCAGGGCAGCTAGCCACATGGATGACTTTTGAGGGAGTTCCTAGCCTGTACGAGCCAGGCAAGTCCTCTACCAGGGGCGATGCCACTCGCCACCCTTTGACCGGCTACTCCATCGTGACCGGAGAGCCCATTGCGGATACTATTCCGCTGCTGGTGGCCCGTGCTCGTCGCCACGAGCTGTCTTTCGCCGACTTGGACACCAGGGTTGCTGAACTTCCCACCAGGGATGCTCATGATGCATTAGTAGCCCGCGTGACTGAGCTGGAGCAGCTTCAGGTCGCTTCCCAGGGAGCCATGGAGTCCCTGCACGCTAACATGACTGATGTGTGCTCGGTCAACATTGCACTGATGTTGGCCAACGAGTCCCTCCAAACTCGGCTTGCCGTTTTGGAGGAATTCGCGGGTCGAGTGTTCACCTTCTTGGACCTCACCTCCAGGATCACCACATCTCTGATCCGACCCCCTGGACCCCCTAGACCTCCTGGACCCCCTGGACCACCACCACTTTAGATGACTTACCTAGCATCTAGGCTTTTGACCCACCATTTTAGCGACGAAACATATTTATATATTTTGTAGTGATGTATTATGCACTACTACAAAAACTGGCATTCTTGACGTGCATTGCGCGTCAAGAAGGTGCCTTCTTGACACGCAAATGCGCGTCAAGGATGCGGGGGTCAAGAAGCTTCTTGACGCGCAAAATGCGTGTCAAGAAGCTCTTGACGCGCGAACGATGACGCGCATTTTATGACGCGCATTGCGTGTCAAGAAATGGTCTTCTTGACACGCAAATGCGCGTCAAGGAAGCCGGGGTCAAGAAGCTTCTTGACGCGCAAATTGCGTGTCAAGAAGTTCTTGACGCTCCAACAATGACGCGCATTTTTGCGCGTCAAGAATGTTTTTAAAAAATTAAAAAAAAATTATTTGTTTGTAAATCACTAATTTCCACATTAAATGGCAATTAACCTCACTACAAAATACAATACACTTACAACCAAATAATGCATTTTATATATATATAGTAAGCATTACAAACTTAACATGAGTTTACATAAAAAAATAAACTATGAACTAAATACATAATATAAACACTATACTATCTCAAGAATACTTTACTAGTTGTTGATGCTGCTGAGGAAATAGGATAATTGCATTCAAGCATATAAGTACAGCAGCAGCAGAATTGCATACAAGCATATATATAAGTACAGCAGCAGCAGAATTGCCCGGCCAAAAAAATGATTGTTTTGCAGCTCCTGAAAAAACAAAAAAAAACTATGGTAAGGATCTTAGAGTTCACACTTAATAACTAGAAGGTTATAGAAATTTAGAGGTAATACTAAAGCAATACCAAATACGGTTCGTAAGAAATCAATTGGTTTTTCTTCCCCTATGCTGACTGATGCAAAAGACTTTTTTGGTATCATTTGCAACCTTTGTGCTTTCACATTTGATACTTCTGCAAAATCACAAACCTACTCAAAAAATAATTAGAAACTAAATGGCACTAACAGAGACAAAACTAAAAAAATAAATAATTAAACTTGGTGGATAAGTGGATTTGATTAGAGGTATTCTACATAGGCCCGTGTATATATCTTCATGACAAGAAAATTAACTTGGTGAATTTGATTAGAGGTATATTATAAGGGCCGGCATCCATATCTTCATGACAATAATATAAACCTGTACAGATCAATCAGTCGTAAGAGCTAGTTCAACATGATGAGTGGGGAGAAATTTTGAGGCTTTTATGTTAGTTACCTGGTGATGATGAAGACAGCGACATTGATGAGTTGTTGGAGTGAACAACTTACGTAAGCGGGGCCCTCAACCTCCAAGATGAAACCTATCCACCTGCAGATTACAAACCCTAGTATTATGAGGAACAGAACTAACAAAGAAGATGAAGTAAACAAATTCATGGGAAGGCATACAGTGAAGTAAAAAGGTATAGAAGCTATAAGACGGTATAGAAAATGGTAGTAAAACTTAGATCTGCAGCTAAGTCTACGAAGCTAGTGAAGTGTATCTTGAACACGTTATTGGATATACCTGCATGTTTTTTTAAGCATTGTTTTAAATACAAAGAAGCTCCCCTTCCGTTCAATGGTGAAGGTGATAAACCTGCCACAAAACAACAGGTCAAAACTCTTTTAGTTTTAATATACTCTGAGCCCCTTTTATTAGTTGGATGAAACACCTCACCAAAGTACATCAACTACACCTGTGTTATTATTAGCCGAAAACCTTGTCACCTAATTAGAGCTTTCAAGCAAACCAACGAGCGAATGGGGTGGGCCAATAAACCTGCTGCCTCAGCAACAGGAGTAGCTTAGTTCCCAAAAGAGAATCTTAAAACAGAATAGGCAAATAAAAAGGCTTATCTTGTGTGATCTTCCTGTTTGATTTCAAGTATATGACCAGTTGACCACTTGAAAGTTTGAGTCTCTTGAAAATGTGAGGGGTTTAGTTGTTGATTTGTTGCAAAATAGGTCTGAGAGAAAAGTGGATACAAAAGCCACTGGTTAGTAATGTTTTTTTATACAAAAGTTTGGTTCAGTTTTGGAAGTTCTTTAGTATGTAGACTTCCTGATCATGATTACATCAACCAAGAGCTAAGTAGAACTTAGCTCTTGGTTAACTTAGCTCTTGGTTGATGTAATCATGATCAGGAAGTCTACTTAGCTAAATATATGCACCATTGGTTTATTTTAAGCAGCAGCCGAATCATCCCTTGTTTTTTAGATTTACTTGACATCTACAAAAGTTTTTAGCTTTTTTTTATGATCCTTGCACGTTCCTTTGCTTGGACCTTTTTAGCTTTGGTTCCATTGGATAAAAATGTATAGAATTTTAGAACCTTTTTTTTTTGTGACAGTTGAATTATATTTTTTTTTCCTTTTTCTTGGGGCAGTTTTTTTTAAATCTTTTTCAATTGGACGTGGCTCTGACTTGATTTTCAATGGTGTAACGGGAACTATTAAGTTACCAAGAACGGGGCTTCTGATGTATTGCTGTCCCAGAATAAAAAGATTCGAATAGTGTAAGTTTTAAAAAATGATTTATACCTTAAAATGACAACCATCGGAGTCAGGATTCAGCAACTACATACAAATAAAGAGTAGAAACTTAGAGACAGCAACAAATGTGCTTTCAATATGCAGGTTCTTATAAATACATATAGATATTGGAAAAAAAAAGTTGAAATTGTAGGGAATAAGTCACACCTTCAAAAGTTTAGGAGCATACACCAAATCCAACACCTACACATCAATAAAGATTATGGGCTTAGACATCAAATATAAAATAAAAAGTTAAATTACATAGAAAATAAGATTATGTCAAAACAGTTTAGTTAAAGTAACATGTCAACGAAGGGAACTTTCAACATACATATTTTCATCAATATAAATGCAGACATTAAACCATAACTCAGTTTGGTTAGAGTAATATGACTAATTACATAAGGTTTTCCCATCGTTACTAAACCAAAAAACACTTACAAAACTTATAAACCAGAATAGAAACAGCGACTCTCATCAACACAAAATATAAATGTAAATTGTAGGGAATAAGTCACACCTTCAATAGTGCAGGAGCAGACCAAAGGCAACACCTGCACAACAATAAAAAAAAATATGGACTTAGACATCAAATAGAAAATAAGAACTTAAATTACAAAGAGAATATGATTATGCCAAAACAAATTGTCATTGAATACAACAAACAGAGTTTACAAAAACCCTATATTGTGGTAGGTAAACACCCTGATGCCAACTATAAAAAAAACAAGTCATACTACTACATAGCATAAACTATTTAATACACTACACCATAATGACTTAGTTGAATTGATGAAATAAGTCTTGAAATACACATTAACTCTTCCACTATTTTGGCATCGAAGAATTGATGAACTAAACGGAAAGTTACTGACTTGAAGTCATAGCCATGTAATTGTTCCATTACCTCAGGTGCCATCCTGTAAAATGTAAGACTGCTGTAAGTATAAATGTAAGACCGCTGTAAGTAATATGGATCAATATGGTCTATAAATCTTGTTCTTTAGTATTCTATGTCTTAATGTTATTACAAACACCTTTAAGAACGAGTACTATGCCTAAATAAACTTGGTAGTGGTCAAATTAAATTGGATAGGCTTTGTCTTCGTTGGATAAGCATGTTGACCTGATAAATTCAGTTTAAAGACACCAAGTGTATCTCAAATAAGTAATACATACTCACTTGTTTCCTAGAATTACTAACAAAGTAACAATTCACCTCCAAAATTAACAGAACAGTCAGTAAAGTCTAAACATGTATATATGATACCTAATGCAAGCTCCAAGAATAAACTAGAACCACAATTACAAATCCAGCAAACAGTTTTCAACTACCTGAAATAACCGAAGCCCAATCATCACGAAACACGAATCCCGAACCCCTCAAAACCTTCCTACAACACTCCAAAACTCAAATCCAGCATCCTCAACCCTGCTGTTGCCATCAACTAAACTCAAACTCAAACAGAACTTCCGCTCAACTAAACGAAAATCATGATAATCGAAATCAGCCAAAATCTAGGTTTAATTATTCACAATTTCGAGCAGAGTACACCACAAAAGTGAACAACTCACAATCTCACATGTTGAGCACATATATACGGAGCACATAGGGTTCACAGTTATAACATAATAGAAGAAGACGAAACATAACATCAATGTACCTGAGTAGATGAGAAATCGTTGTTAGGCAGGAGAGGATCAACGGTGACGATAACTTTGGCGCCGATTGGAACAGAAGAAGAAGAAGAATCGAGAGGCGTGGATAATTGCGAAGTTTGCGTAAGTGAACGAGACACAATTGGAGGACATTTCATGAGCCAAACGTGTCTCTCCGATTTGATAGTCTCCAGAGCCGGTTGTCCGCCGCTGCTGTTAACCTTCGCCGTCGCGCCGGAGGGTTTGCAGGTGGTGGTGATTTGGTCGTCCATTTGTGAAACAGTTTTTTGTGGGAGAGAAATTAAGGCTTGAAATTAGGGCTTGAAATTGGGGCTTGAAATGGCAGAGCTCACCATCAGTCACGAAGAAGGAGCGGAAGCGGGGAGGGAGAGAGAGAAGAGATGTCACGAAGATGGGCTTCGGAGGAGAGCAATTCTGGAACGAGAGCGGAGGAGAGACGGTGGAGAGACGGAGGAGAGGCGGGGGAACCGAGTGGGGGGAGCGGATGAGCTTTTGTGAGGCGGAGGAGAGTGAGCGGGAGAGTTTTAGGGTTAGGAAATATTTGGGGGAAAAGTGAAAACTAGGTCAAATTTGGGGAAATTTTTGGCGCCAAAAAAAATAAAAAACGACGCCAGCTTCTTGACACTCACATTATAAGTGTCCTCCGTGTTTTTTTTTTTTTGAAATATGACAGAAATTCTTGACACTCAAAAATGCGCGTCATGAATTCTTAGGAATTACCTATAAATGACATTTTATTTTGACACTTCAGTTTTTGCACGTCAAGAATAATCGAGTGTCATCGTTCGCGTGTCAAGGAAAGCAGTTTTTGTAGTAGTGATGGGACTGCGTGCCCAAGACACTTAAAAACTTGTCCTCTTTTGTTATTGTATGTTTTATCGGATAATATGGTGGAATGTAATGGTAGTATGTTTATGTTTATGATGTGCTGTGTATGTTTGCCATGTTTATGATTTCTGTTATTATCATTATGTCGTGATTGTTCACTCGCGAACCATACTCCTTGCTATTTCATGTTTCTTGGTTGTGCTTGCGCGTGTCATATCATGGTACTATAGATGTATGTCGTGGCTGTTATTCTCGCGCATGTAATAACCCTACTTACATATGATCTAACTTTTCCCTTTATGTTGCCATTGATAACTTAAAGCGAAAACATGCCGCCTAGACGCCGAGCCACCAGAAACACTTCACCTTCTCCAGCCATGAGTGCTACTGATATCGAGGAGATGATTGCTCAACGCGTTGCAGAAACCGTTGCTGCTACTGCTACCCAACGTCACGCTGACGCTGGAGCACGCGGTAAGAACGAATTAACCAATGTTTGAAAACACTAGACTACAATTTCGCAAAAATTGTGATCGCCGTTTTCACTTAACATTGCAGGCCCTCGTGAATGTTCTTACAAGGACTTCATGAATTGCAAACCCACTTACTTTAAGGGTTCTGAAGGCGCTGTTGGTCTAATTCCCTGGTTTGAAAAGCTGGAGTCAGTTTTCCGTATTAGCAACTGCCCTGAACAGTACATGGTGAAGTACTCCACCTGCACGTTTACTGATAATGCACTGACTTGGTGGAATTCCCATGCTGATGCTATGGGAACTGACTTAGCCTATGAAATGTCATGGGACGAACTCAAACAACTGCTGCGTGATGAGTACTGTCCCAGGGAGGAACTGCAGAAGCTCGAATCCGAATTCTGGAATCTGTCCATGAATGGAGCCGACATTGCTGGATACACTAAGAGGTTCCGCGAGCTTGCTCACCTCTGTCCCACAATGATCACTCCACCGTACAAGAAGATCGAACGCTACATCTGGGGACTTGCACCACACATTCAGGGAAATGTCCTTTCCTCAAGCCCTCAGACCTTTCAGGATGCTGTGCGTATGGCACACAATCTCATTTACTAAGCTAATCGTCAAGGTGTAAACTTTGGCAAGAAGGCGTCTGAGAACAAGCCCTCTGATGTTAGTGCCACTCCATCGTCAAGCAAGAAACCTGATAACAAGAGGAAGCGCTCTTTCTGGAAGAATCGCGATGATAAGAACTCTGAGAAAGCCCCAGTTAAGGAAACCGCACCGGCGAAGGTCTATGCCGCCACTGCTCCTTCTTATCCTGTCCGCAAAACCGGTTACACCGGTACTGCTCCTCTGTGCTCCAAATGCAACCTTCACCACACTCTGGGTTGTGATAATGTCTACTGTAACATCTGTAAGGTTAAGGGACATGTAGCACGCGACTGCCCAAAGCGCACTTGCTACGGTTACGGAGCTACTGGGCACTACAAGAGTGAATGCCCGAAGATGAAGAATCAAGGTGCTAACCGGGCTAGGGGAAGAGCTTTCGTGATCAATGCCGGAGATGCCCGCCGTGACCCCAACACGGTGACGGGTACGTTTCTACTAAACAACCATTATGCTTCTATTTTATTCGATACTGGTGCCGATAGAAGCTTTGTGTCTACTGATTTTAGTAAATTGCTTGAAATCACCCCTGTTACCTTAGACACTAAGTTCACAGTAGAATTAGCGAATGGTGATTTGATAGAAACAGGAATCATCTATCCGAACTGCCCGTTAGAACTCTCCGACCATTCTTTCTGTATCGACTTGATGCCTGTTGATTTAGGTAGTTTTGATGTAATTATTGGAATGGATTGGTTAGCAAAGAATCATGCGGAAATCGTGTGTCATGAGAAGATGGTTAGAGTGCCATTAGCAGATGGTAACACTCTGAACGTACAAGGCGAGAAGAGTGGAACCAAACTAAATATCATATCATCTTAAGGCACGGAAATTCCTCCGAAAAGGATGCCATTCCATTCTAGCTCATGTCACTGATAAGAAACCAAAGGAGAAGCGTATTGAAGACGTTCCTATTGTCTGCGAATACCCGGAAGTTTTTCCAGAAGAATTGCCAGGCCTACCTCCAACACGACAGGTTGAGTTTCGCATCGACCTAACACCCGGAGCCGCCCCCGTTGCCAGGTCCCCTTACCGACTGGCACCGTCTGAGATGCAGGAGTTGTCTAGCCAACTACAAGAGTTGCTAGATAAGGGATTTATTCGTCCAAGCCACTCCCCATGGGGTGCTCCCGTGTTGTTTGTGAAGAAGAAGGATGGAACGTTCAGGATGTGTATCGACTATCGAGAGTTGAACAAACTGACTGTGAAGAACCGTTACCCGCTTCCAAGGATCGATGACTTATTTGATCAGCTTCAAGGATCATGCTTCTATTCCAAGATCGATCTAAGGTCGGGGTACCACCAACTCCGAGTTAGAGATGAAGATGTCTCGAAGACAGCGTTTAGAACACGCTATGGTCATTACGAGTTCCTCGTTATGCCATTTGGTTTGACTAACGCACCGGCCTTATTCATGGCCTTAATGAATCGCGTGTGCAAACCATACTTGGACAAATTTGTTATCGTGTTCATTGACGATATTCTTATCTACTCGCGTAATAAGAAAGAACACGAAGAACATTTGAGACTCATCTTAGAACTGCTGAAGAAAGAAGAGCTTTACGCGAAGTTTTCCAAATGTGACTTTTGGATTCGCGAAGTACACTTTCTGGGTCATGTGATTAACGACCGAGGTATTCACGTTGATCCGGCTAAGGTTGAAGCAATCAAGGATTGGGGTACTCCCACGACCCCAACCGATATTCGACAATTCTTAGGTCTCGCTGGTTACTATCGCAGATTCATTGAAAATTTTTCCAAGATAGCCCAGCCGCTTACCGCCTTGACTCAGAAAGATAAGAAGTACATCTGGGACGATAAAACCGAAGCTGCTTTCCAGTTGTTGAAGCAAAAGCTTTGCGACGCCCCAATCCTATCCTTACCAGACGGAATCGACGATTTCGTCGTATACTGTGATGCTTCGCATCAAGGCTTGGGTTGCGTACTGATGCAGCGTGAGAAAGTCATCGCTTACGCCTCTCGACAACTGAAGATTCACGAGAAGAATTATACGACTCACGACTTAGAACTTGGAGCCGTTGTCTTTGCCCTCAAGATCTGGAGGCACTACCTCTATGGGACTCGGTGCGTCATATTCACCGATCACAAGAGCCTCCAGCACATCTTTAACCAGAAAGAGCTAAACATGAGACAACGACGTTGGGTTGAACTGCTTAACGATTACGAATGTGAGATTCGTTATCACCCGGGCAAGGCTAATGTTGTAGCCGACGCTTTAAGCAGGAAAGAACATGCCAAACCGCGTCGTGTTCGAGCATTAAGTATGACCATACGCTCGAATCTCACGTCACAAGTTCGTGACGCTCAAATCGAAGCTCTTAAGCCTGAGAATCTGGAGAACGAATGCCTACGTGGTATGGAGAAACAACTGCTTGAAAAGCCTGATGGAACCCTGAACTTTATGGATAGACTATGGGTACCTAGCTTTGGAGGTTTGAGAAAGCTCGTGTTCGATGAAGCCCATAAGTCAAGATATTCCATCCACCCAGGATCGGACAAAATGTACCATGGTCTACGGGATCACTTCTGGTGGCCGAACATGAAAGCCGAGGTAGCTACCTACGTCGGTAAATGCTTAACGTGTTCAAAGGTCAAAGCCGAATACCAGAAACCGTCCGGACTACTGACACAACCGATCATTCCGGAATGGAAATGGGAGGAAATATCTATGGACTTTATCACCAAGCTGCCTAAAGCTAGATCTGGTTGTGATGCTATCTGGGTAATAGTAGATCGACTGACGAAATCCGCTCACTTCCTGCCGATTAAGGAAACCGATAGTATGGAAAGACGGACTAAGATTTACATGAAGGAAGTCGTCTCTCGTCACGGTGTACCTATATCTATCATATCCGATCGCGATAGCCGTTTCACTGCGAACTTCTGGAAGTCCCTCCAGAAAGCGTTGGGTACTCGCCTTGACATGAGTACCGCGTATCATCCCCAGACCGACGGTCAAAGCGAAAGAACGATCCAAACGCTTGAGGATATGCTACGTGCATGTGTGATCGATTTCGGACCTAATTGGGATGAGCATCTCCCACTTGCCGAATTCTCTTACAACAACAGTTATCACACTAGCATCCAAGCCGCTCCGTTCGAAGCACTTTACGGAAGAAAGTGCAGATCTCCGCTTTGCTGGACCGAGATCGGTGACAGTCAACTGACTGGTCCCGAACTGATCTTTGAAACGACTGAGAAAGTGTTTCAAGTCCGTAACCGACTGAAAGCTGCTAGGGATAGACAAAAGAGCTACGCCGATAACCGCCGCAAACCCTTGTCCTTTAAAAAGGGTGACCGCGTCATGTTGAAAGTGTCACCTTGGAAAGGTGTCATCCGGTTCGGCAAACGAGGAAAGCTTAACCCTCGTTACATTGGTCCATTTGAAATCACTGAGACAATCGGACCGGTAACTTACCGTCTACGTCTACCTGCAGAGCTAAGCAATGTGCATAATGTGTTTCACGTTAGTAACCTTAAGAAATGCTTGTCTGATGAAACGCTTGTCGTCCCACTTGATGAGATTCAAGTTGACGAGACACTCCACTTTGTTGAAGAACCTGTCGAGATACTTGACCGAGAACTCAAGAGATTGAAGCATAGCCGCATTCCCATTGTCAAGGTGCGATGGAACTCTCGACGAGGTCCGGAGTACACTTGGGAACGCGAGGATCAAATGCGTCGAAAGTACCCTCGTCTTTTCGGAAACGTCGCAGTCAACCAGTGATCAAGAACTGAATTTCGGAACGAAATTCTTCTAACTGGGGGAGAATGTGACACCTCGTCCGAAAATCCAGGTCAAACCATTTACTTTGACTTTTAATTAAGTATTAATTGTGCTTTATCTGATCTGATATCTGTTAAACTGTTAAATTACTGTGTCTGACCATTAACTGATGACGTAAACCTAATCCTGCGTTTGTACTAGAAGCGTATACCCGTTAAATGATTAGAAATTTCATGTATAAATCATGGAACTTCAATAATAAGAAAAATAAATATAAAATGAATTTTTATATTTTATCTGGAACTGGTGTCGAACGTTTATATAATCGACACGTCAAACTTATAAGCGATCGATCATCAAAAACTATTCGGTTTTAATCAATATGAACGGTCGAGCTTAAAACTGTTACAAACCGACAAACCGAAAACGTTATCCGTAACCAATTTGAAAAACTGAAAAACATAACTGATTTCTGAAAAACTTTTATAATCAACTTAAACAATTGTTTTTATAAAATAAAAACATCACAAACTGAAATCGTTGTCAAGACTTAAGCCTAACCCCAACCGAACACCTAATTGGGCCCGACATGGCCCAATAGGCCCAATAAGCCTAAAACAATAGAACCGAGCCCAAAACTTCGATCCATTTCTCAAACTTAGTATCCCGAAGTAGTCGTGACGATCCGTGAACCCAACCGATGCACAACGGGCCCGGGCCTCGAACCGGTGCCCCGTTTGGGCCCGTACGGCTCATTACCGACAAACGAGCCCGAATACATTTTTCTTTAAATGATTCGGCCCAATAAAAAGCCCAAAGTCCAATGGGTTTATTTTTATAAATTAAACCCATCAAACTTGCATAGATTTTTTTATAAAACTTGTTACCACTTTATTTTTTTATAAAAATTAGTCATGAACTTGTATAAAATTGTTTACAACATTTAATTATAAAACTTGTAGATCATTTCACCTCAAGTATCTATAAACTTTATAAACCTCCTTAACACTTGATCTTCATTTATAAAACCATGACATTCTTTTTATAAAAAGTCACCTACACATTGTCTTTTTTTTTTAAAGAAAATAGTTAGGGATAATTGGGTTAGGAGATGTGATGATCAAGTGTCCAACACCTTACCCTACCATCTAACTATCTAGCCCTCATCATGACCAAATAGTTTAGGTGACTTGGGCACTCAACTCACCACCAACTCACTCACACTCACAAGCCTCCACCAACCTACTTACTAAATCACTTACACACACAATCTCCTTTCTCCCTCACCTCTTTCCCTCTCCCTGTCGAGATCAGCTTCACCGTCCACCATCACCATCAGTTCCAGCCACCACCACCACCCTTGAGCACCGCCACCACCATGGAACACCACCATTTCCACCCCTCTCCTTCTTCTCGGTAAACAACCAACACACCACCTCTTTACCCAGCCTCCACTCTCTTTTTCTTACTGTTTTCCGGCCACACAACAGCCCCCACCACCACCGTAAACCACCATCAGCAACAACCACCCTCCTCCCTTATTTCTTCTTCACGTCACCCACAAGCAACCACCCTCACTCCTCTTCTTTTTTTCTGTCGCAGCAGCCCTCACCACCGCCACCCTCACCTTCAGCCGCCACCACCACCATCCCAGTCGCTTCCACCTCCACCGTGACCCAGCACCATCGCAGCTCCTCTTCTCCTTCCTTTCTTTTTCCAGTCGCGACACACCACCACCTCCTGCTACAGTTTCCGAGCTGTTTCTACTGCTGCCACCCGCTGCCTTGCTGCCGCCGGAGACGCTGCTGCCGGAGCTACTGCTGAGGACAGCCGCAGGCCACCGCCATCCTCCCCGTTTCTCTCGGTTTCCACTTGCACCTCGTTGTGAGCCTTCTAACCATTTCGTTTAAGTTTCGTTACGATATAAACGTCCTAAACGATACCTCGAGTCTTGACAACGAACCGGGATTAAACTTAAAGGTTTTCTAAAGATTGTAACAAAGAATCATTAAAAGTGACGTTTTTCGAATAACCGAAACCACCTAAGAACATTTCCGTCTTTTATTGTAATGTTGTAAGGTTTGAAAATGTGGGTTTGTGGATGATTTTATGATGACTATAACCTCTAGCATATTTGCATGTTAATATTATCATGTTACAATTAGTAAAGTATGGTTATATTAATGAGATGATATGTTATAACTTACTAGAATTGTTTTAATCATGTTTATGTTATAACATAAAATGATAGAATTATTAGTTGTAACTTATATTGTTAATCATCTTGTTTATGGATTAATATTCGTAAATGACAAGTATTCATGGACTAGATAGTGATTAGAGACACATATGGACACATTTGGGACATTAGGAAGGTTACATGCAAACTTAACAAAAAATGATAACCTTAAAACCATTAAAATGAATTTTTATGGATGAAATATTAAAAACTAGTGATTTTATAAATTACTTGGATATTTAAACCATAAAAATATCACCATAATCATTTTTGTATAAAATGATCACCTTTTATAAAAATATAAACTCTAAAAGACAAGAATTAAAAGTCTTGTTGAGATTTTATAAAAATGAAATGGATAAAATATATATAAATATATTTTATGTTCAAAAATGATAGAATATCAAATTTTTGAATAAATGACAAAAAGTATAAAACATTTGGATTTATACAAATGGAAACATTTTTATGAAAATGAATTCCTATAAGAAGTCTTTTATTTAAAACCCTAACTTTGATTAATAAATAAAGTTATTTAAAAATGATTTTATAAAAATAAAATCAAAAGACTTATAGAAACTATGAAAAACTTATTTTAAACATTTTTGATTATTTTTAAAGTAATCAAAATAATCAAAACGTTTTAACCGGATCAAATGTTTATTTTTAAACGTTTGAAATTGAAACGAAATCTTTAAACGATTTAAAAACGTTTTACGACGTAACGAATCGTAAATAATTATTTTCAACAAATAATTATCTTTACGAATTTTAGAAACCCTAATTTGAGTTAAAATCATTTTGGTTTGTAAATATAATTATTTTAATGATAATCATATTTATATTAACTCAAAACCCTAATTTTCATAACATGATTTAAATATTAAAGAACCTTTAATATTTACCCTATTTATATTAAATCAATTAACTTGTAATAATTTAATAAAATTATTTCGACAAGTTATAATAATTATTTCAATAATAATTGGAAACCCTAGTTATATATATTATAACTTAACGCGATTAATAAATCAATCAAGCGAGCGAACATAAAAATAATAATAAATATTATTATTTAAAACAATATTCAAGACTTGATTGAACTGATCTTCATGATACGTTATCGCATGTTCATTCCTTGTATTTATTTACATAAATGCCTTAATACGTGAACATTCGTATTTGCTGATTTTAAACTGATTAACTAACGGGTTTTCAAAACGCTACAAACGGGATTATACGTCAAGACTTGACCGGTATCATTTGGGTAACGTTCGTTACTCAAATGATTATGTGGACCCTTATGCATGTTGTCTTATGTTTTAATAGGACTTTACTTGCTAGTTGCCAATCGGCAATTCACCATCACTGAAAATCAAGTGAGTCTCACGGCCCCTTTTCTTTACAACTGTTTTATACTTATGGGGGAGAAATCATGAACTGATAAACTGTTTTAACTTAATGTTATGATTACTGTTAGCCGTATGACTATCTGTTCCCTTACTGATTGCCCAACTGGTACTTTATCGTTATAAACGTTAGTACAACTGAATCCCACCATTAGTTGATTTTAATTAGTTCTGATCGAAACGATAACTAGTAAATAGATCTATTTGGGTTGACAACCCTGCCCAGATTGGTAGCTCCAATTCTGACTTCGTATATTGTCAAGGGGTACACGTCAGTTATTCTTGCCTGTTCGGTATCTCTCGGGCGAGGATACCATGGGTGGGTAAACCGTTAGTATTTGAAATCAAGGTTCAGGTGAGATCATACAACTACAACAGTAAGCTAATATAACATTCTGAGTTTCCTGAAAACTGTTTTACAATCTTACTATCGAGTCCTAAACCTGTGAACCTCACCAACTTTATGTTGACCTTTTTAAACTCATGATTTCTCAGGTAACTAAGCTGATCATGGAAGCCGTGCAAATGGGACTTCGCCTTTATATTCGGACCTGCTTCGTTGGAGTCTTAGTCCCTATCTATCCTATATAACTACCTTATGTTTTCAATAAATGAAACTTGACTTTTAAAGTTCAAATGTAAGATAATATCGTATGCCACACTTTCCGCTGCAACGATTAATGATATTATGTTTAAATTAACGTTTGAATTTAATAGTAGTTGTTCTGTATTTCTGTGACTATGATTCCATCTCGCTCACACCCAATCATTTGTCCGGGGTGTGACATGGGACTTGAGTATCTCTACGCGATACGCGTGGACGGGAAAGTCAAGGGAAGTCAAAGTCGGTGAAACCCGACTGTTTTGTCGTATAGCAAGCCCTAGGCGTATCGCCTGGGAGAAACAGGGCAGTAGGCGATACGCCTACATCCTAAAAACCCACAGAAAAAGGATTCGGCCTATAAAATTGATTTTTAGGGTTTTAAGTCGTGACTTTTCGACTGGTGGCCGGTCTCAGAGATCAGAGGGGCGATTTTCAAGAGAAGAGAAGGGCTGGAATCAGTCAGAAACATCAAGGGTCGAGCATTCAATGGCGATTTCATATCCGGTTTTTCTGATTATTCTTGTTCTTTAGTTGTTGAACCCTAAAACCATGCTTATGATTGAATTTACAGACTTTGTGTTTGATTTTATTGTTTTCATGGTGGTAGGCTAAATAATTGCTACCACCTAGACTGATTTGATGATCAATTGATGTTTGCTACTATACTTGGTTTATGATTACTTGATTGATGTTGTGATTATTCTTTAAATTCCTCTGTCTTCTGCAATTGGATGCGTATGCGTACTGTTTTTAGGGTTTTGGTTAGTGATTAATTCTTGCCTAGCTTGCGAATGTCTTTCGGTTTGAGTTAGGTAGTTTGGTAGTGTGACTTGGTGTTTGCTATTGAATGTGGTTTGCTAATATTAGGAGATCATAGAATTAGTTGGTAATTGCTTCCTTGAATTCAGTTTTCTGCCTGTCTAAATAAGCTCAAAAGGATGATAGATGTCGGGTAGTCGGGTTGGTTAATGAACTAGGTTAGCATTGTCTCAAAAGGAAGTGTCCTAGGAATTTATCTGATTTGCTATTCGTGTCAGTTGTAGGAAATAGAGGTAGCTCCTGCTAGGCTTAAGGTGCCCGAGATTAGGTTCAGATGTGGTTAGGTTTAGTTGAGGTAGGAAGTACTTAAAAGGTGAACTCCTGTTCGAGCGTTAGAGTAATTAAGTTGGGAAGGACTTAAAAGGTGAACCAACCGCCATCAGAGTAATTATAGCCAAGTAGGGTAGTTAGCGTTGATTGGGATTCTAGGTCTGGGTGGTGCCTCTCTTATCATTGTTTGTTTTCCTGAAGGTCCTTGTTTTCGGTTATTAGTTGATTGTTAGTTAGTAAGTTAGTTAATTTATTCCAAAAAACCAAAACTCAGTATTTCCATTTCATAGGTCTAGGTTAAGTTTTGTCTATAGAGTGTCTCTAGGGTTCGATATTCCCGGTCTTGCCTTAACTTAGCTACAATCCGACAGGTACACTTGCCTTAGGGTTCGGTTTAGTTTAGGTATTTTCGGTAAAATTAGGTGTGTCTAGGTCTAAGATTAGGTCTAGGTTTTATAGTATTTTTAGAGTCGTTCCGAACACATCATATATCTCTAACATGTTATATCCAAAGCAATGGCAGCAGTTCCACATAAAGCTATCAAGACTTGGTTGTCCAACTTCATTTGCTTAGATCCAAAAAAAAAAAACAAA
The DNA here is from genome assembly GCA_039602395.1 of Deinandra increscens subsp. villosa. Taxonomy (NCBI): domain Eukaryota; kingdom Viridiplantae; phylum Streptophyta; class Magnoliopsida; order Asterales; family Asteraceae; genus Deinandra; species Deinandra increscens. Next base: position 2,023,587 of record JBCNJP010000009.1, on the reverse strand, counting down.
TGACCACATAAAGCTATCAAATGAAGAAGCTAATGTCAGTTAGCAAGCAAAGTGACCTTCTAGTTCTATGTCATTCATCCTTGAAATTCAAAGAAGACTGAAGACGCTTAAGGAGATTCTCCCTTAACATTCTTTTGGTGTGTTTGATCTTGAAAACTTGTAATAAACAAGACAACAATCTTTCAAAATTTGTTATAATCACTAATTAGGTCTATATAGCATCAAAATTTGAGTGAAATACATATCAATCTGTGTTGTATTTGAGTGAGAACAACCAAGACGCCGAGCAGGAGCGGCCGATCGAGCAGGAGGGAGAGAGAGCCGACTGCCGAGAGGGCGTGAGGAAGGAGGTCGCACGAGCGGTCGAGAGGGAGAGGAGACGAGGTCTGTTCAGGCGTTCAGCAGGTTTCGAACAGAATGAGAGGGAGATGGAGAGGGAGGGGAGACGAGGTCTGTGACTTTCTGTCGTGAGAGGGCTGGGAATGAGGCGCTAGGGTTTTAGCACTTCAGGTCGAACTAAAAACAAACAAAAAAAAAGTGTACCAAAAAACAGAGATAAGAAGAATCGAACAGGGACCAAGAAATATTGAGCGCGCGTTGAATATGTCTCTGACCACTACACCATAATCAACTTTGTTGTTTTAGTCTAGTGGGGTCAACTATATATATTTATGGGGGTCATTAGAATTTCCGTTTAAAAGGTTCTACTACTAGTCCGAAACCGATAGGGTTCGCTTGACCCCCCCCCCCCTCTTATATGTAGGTCCGCCACTGATAAGAGTGAAAAGTCCATTGTACTTGTTATAATCATTAAATTCTTAGGTAAATATGGAACTTCACACACACATATATATATATATATATATATATATATATATATATATATATAGGTTTAGGATCAAATGCGGCAGACCATTTTGCCTAAGTTCAGTGCGGCCAAATCTGGACCACTAGATCAATTTGATGGATGTATAAGATTAAAAGAGATGAGAGAGAAGGAGTGGAGGAATCTTAAAGCTGGAAGGGTAAATGTGGAAAACAATATTTATTCAAGTTCCCCCTCAATTTTTAAACGACCATAACTTTTTCATACGACGTTATTTTTGAAATTGAATTTCACCATATTTCTAGTTGTGATTTTGTCTTTAATTTGATACTAGGTTTGCTTGATTTGGAGAAAAAAAATTCACGTTTTTTGACGACGCTGGTCTGTGCTGGCTGTGCTGGTGGAATTGTGCTGGCTGTGCTGGTGGAATTGTGCTCTTGTGCTGGTAGACTGGTCTTTCAGCGCTGGTCTATGCTGGTATGTATTGTGCTGTGCTGGTGTACAATGTCAATGTTTTTTTTTAAAATAAAAAAAAGATGTCTACGCTTCGAATTAAAATCTGAAAATTTTTAGGACCCTAAATCGCAGCTAGTACTACCCAAAAATTTAAAAAAAAAAAAAAAAAAAAAACTAGAAAAAACCAGGTTAAAACGTCAAAAAAAAAAGTTTCTTCAAATCGAGCAAACCTAGTCTCAAATTAAAGATAAAATCACGACTAGAATTATGGTGAAATTCGTTTTCGAAAATAACGTCGTATGAAAAAGTTATGATCGTTTTAAAAACTGGGGGAACTTGAATAACTACCAAATATACCACATATGGGGAGAAATCTGGACATTCCTAATATGCCCCTGTGTGTACCGGATGTAGGCAACTTTGCCTGATGCACGGTAACCTTCCTCTATATATATATATATATATATATATATATATATATACTAGGTTAGTAACCCGTAATATACGGGTTGAATTTAGATTCATAAAATAAGATAAATGGTAGAAAAAAAATGATGAGAGATTTGAAAAATATGAATGACATAATTTTTTAAATCAATTTTTGTTTTGTTAAACATGAGTTGAGTTTGTTCAAATTTAATAGCCATATAAATATGAAATTCGTTTATCATGTAATATATTCAATGCAACTTCCATTGTGATGTAGTGGTAAGAAGTCTGTGTTCTCTACTTAAGATACAGGTTCAATTCCTACGGGCAGCACTTTGGAAGGGGCATTGGCGATGAGGGGAGACTTGGGGTTGAAAGGTCACAAGTTCGATCCCTGAGCTCCCAGGTTTTACCACCCGGCCGCTCGCGGAGGTGGATTTTCCCTGGAATGAGCTCAACTGGTGTAAATAGTCCCCGGGTTTTCCGGGACATTCGTTGGCCGTTCAAAAAAAAAATGTAATATATTCAATAATCACACTAATCATGTTTGACCGATCTAATATTTTATTTTCGATGTTGTAGTTTAAGTTAGATAGTCGACCATTTACTACCCATATTGCCATGATCATGATTTGTTGGCCATAAAACAGTAGGGCCACCACCATTGTCATTTTAATTGTTGCACCATAGTAATAAGTTATGTTACAATAGTTAATAAAAAATAAGGATATGTTGAACATTACAATAACTATATAATTAGAAATTTAAAATTTACTAAATGTATTTAATTAGAAATTGGATATTGTTCAACTTTATATGTGGAAAGTTATGATAAATGTTCCGAATTTGAATTTTGTAAAATATAAATTTAGAAGTTTTAGAGATCTTAAAATTACATTATATTAATAATAAATTTAATATTTACTAAATGTAATATTGAAATTAATATGTGGAAAGTTAAAATAATAAATTTTTCTAAATTTGAATTTTTCAAAATTTAATTTTAGAAATTTTAAAAGATTTCAAGTTTCATTATATTTAATTAGAAATTTAAAATTTATTAAAAGTAAGGTTCAATTTTATATTTGGAAAGTTGAAATAATACATGGAATTTTTTGATATTGAATAAGAGATTGACAAGTGGATTGTTGAGGTGGAGGATGACGTAGACACCCTAGTAAAGTGACATGTGGACAACATTTTATTGCTTTATTAGGATAAAAGATATATATATATATATATATATATATATATATATATGTATATATATATATATATAGGGTTGGGGTATTTTGGAACCCACTTTGAGTTGGAGAATCGTTGAAACCCGGTCAAAAACGCGGTTAAAAAAATGTTTTTTTCTCTTAATTTTTTTATGGTGGTAGTTTATGTTATAAACTACTCTTAAATGAAAAAAAAATCAAAAAACCACCTACTAGATTTTTTTTAAAAAAAATATCAAAAATGTCTAGGTTACACATGTAACTTTTGCGTAACTGCAAATATATGCATAAAAGTTACAGATGTAACTTTTTTCGTAACTGAAAATCTACTAGGCGTTTTTTTGATTTTTTTTTCATTTAAGGGTAGTTTATAACATAAAGAACCACCATAAAAAAATTCAGAAAAAAAAACATTTTTTTTACCGCGTTTTTGACTGGGTTCCAACGATTCTCCAACTCAAGGTGGGTTCCAATTTATCTTTTCCATATATATATATATATATATATATATATATATATATATATATATATATATAGGGAGAGGATCATTTGAGAACCAATTGGGTTTGAGAACTAAAAAGAACTAATCTCAGCCACTAGTTTATATATATGGAAAACACCCCCATGAATTATAGTGGTCCCCACCTGAAATTAGTGGTGAAGATTCAGTTCTTAAAAGTTCTCAAAATAAAAAGTTCTATTTTGAACTTAACCCTATATATATATATATATATATATATATATATATATATATATATAGGGAGAGGATCATTTGAGAACCAATTTGGTTTGAGAACTAAAAAGAACTAATTTGAGCCACAAGTTTATTTACATGTATCCCCCCTCCCATGAATTGTAGTGGTCCCCCCCTTAAATTTGTGGTTGAGATTTAGTTCTCAAATGTTCTCAAAATAAAAAGTTCTCATTTGAACCTAACCCTATATATATATATATATATATATATATATATATATATATATATATATATATATAGGGGAAGGAACCATTATTAACCCACTCTTAGGGAGATAACCAAATAACCAATTTCAGCCACAAAATGCATGACACTTGTCCAATGGGTACTTTTACCAGGAAGGGTATAGATGTCATTTTACCCCACAAAAAAAACACCCCCCCCCCATTTTTAAAAAGTCTATAACTTTTTCATCTTTTGTCGGTTTTTTATTAAAATTATACCATTAAACTCGTCGCATTTTTGCCTTTAATTCAGTTGTGGTCCCGACTTTTTTTGACATTTTTTTCCAAACGAACGTACTAACATGTAATGTTACAAAAAGTAGCACTGATTCCCTTTCTGGGTAGCACCGGTGACTTTTTTCTGTAGCATTGATGTTAATACGGACGTTTGAAAAAAAACCTTCAAAAAAAGTCGGGACCACATCTGAATTTATGATAAAAAAGCGATGAGTCCAATGGTATAAATTTTATAAAAAACCGACTTCAGATAAAAAAGTTATAGGCGTTTTAAAAATGAGGGGGTACTTTTTCTTTTGGGTAAAATACCCTTATACCCTTTATGTTAAAAAAAAAGAGAAAAAAAAGGAGTGTCACGTGTCACTCATCCATAGCACCTGTAATTTCATCTAGCCACTAGGATGTGGTTATTTGGTTATCTCCTTAAGAGTGGGTTATTAATAGTTCTCATCCCTATATATATATATATATATATATATATATATATATATATATATATAGGGAGAGGATCATTTGAGAACCAATTTGATTTGAGAACTAAAAAGAACTAATTTGAGCCACAAGTTTATTTACATGTATCCCCCCTCCCATGAATTGTAGTGGTCCCCCTGAAATTTGTGGTTGAGATTTAGTTCTCAAAAGTTTTCAAAACAAAAAGTTCTCATTTGAACATAACCCTATATATATATATATATATATATATATATATATATATATATATATATACATATATATAGGACAGAGAATTAAAATTAACCCATCTTAAAGTCAATAACTGAATAACTCAATCTGGTGGCAAGTTTTTTTAATCCAACGGTTGAGAAATGGTCAGAGTTATCCATTTTTTGTGTGGTTCTAATTGAGCAAAGGATAACATGGTAATTTCCTCCAATCTGACAATCTACTTCTCTGCATAAAAGAATCACACTACCCCAAATTACTCTCTGCATAAACAAATTCACACTACCCCAAATCGATTAATCGGCAAGAACAAATCAATAATCGAATCCATCCATCTTCTTCGTCGAAATTGACAACCAGTAGACCCTGGTCATTTTGACGATGTCTTTTTGCTCGGATTCCTTGAAATCCAGTCCCCCCGGTGAAGATGAAGGCAGTGTTCATCGGCAATCTTTATCCGCGTCGACAAGCGTCGTTCTTCCCGGCGTTGGACCTTATAACCCCAGTAGTAGCAGCAACAGAGTCGCATTCAACCTTCTGATCACCCGATGGTCGGAAGCCGACTATGTCAGCGGCGGCTAGGGTTTCGAGGTTCATGGATTTGAGGTTAAAGCTTGTTTATTTTGATTTTTGTGGCGGGTTTCCAGTCTCTAACCACCGATTTACTCATGCATTCTACTGATTTCTTTGATCTGTTTTTGGTTTTGTTTATTTTCGATGAAATAGAGTAACAATGAGGCTGAGATGATGCTAGAACGATCTGTAGTTGGGTTGTTTATTCCTTTGATCTGTTGTTGGTTTTCATTTTTATGCTTTTTGGTGTTAGAGCTATTAATTTTATAGCGAAATACATTTGGTTGTGTAATCTTGGTGCTCGGTTATTCATAGAAACTGATGATATTTACATTTTGTGATTTTGTTGAATTTGAGTTATAACAAGCTAGTGGCATTGATGTTTAGGGGTGTCGAAAATACCCGAACCCGATTAACCCGACCTGACCCAAACCCAAATAAGGTAATTAGGGTCGGGTCTAATAGGGTCTAAAATGCTTAATCGGGTTATTCGGGTTAACCCGACAAACCCGAATTGTAGTTAGGGTCGGGTTTCGGGTTAAATTTTTTAAAAAAATCGGGTTTCAGGTTAACCCGAATAACCCGAATAGTAGTGGTTTAGATTGAAATTATATACAAATAGATGTTTCACCAGCATGCTATAACGTTTAACTAAACAAAAAAAAAAACGTGTATGAAACCAACAAATAATAAAACAAATATATAGTGAAAAATGATGTTGATTAGTCCACAAACTTAAGCAACTTATATAATCATAAGTACGTTGAATAGGTTTTCTAAAACATCTAAGATTGTTTCCTCTCTAAAATATCAAGAACATATAAACATTTGGAATATAGAAAATATACATGTTAAGATAAAATAAACAAAGCTAAAAGAAATCTTGCATGTAGCCATGTATCTTCTTCACGTATACAAAGTCGAAATATCAACATAGGCAATATTCGATATTCATAAGAAACGGTCATTAGACGATGTGAAACACACACAAATGAATGACTTTGAAGTTAGAACTTTTATATGAAAAGGAAAATAATGACAAATTTTACTTAACATGGAAATCATTGTTCGTCACTTATGCACCAATCAATTTCCATTACAAAGGCAAATGGAAACCCGACTAACCCGACTAGTCTGACCCTACTAACCCGAAACCCGACTAACCCGAACCCGACTAACCCGAACCTTAATAGGGTCGGGTTGCGGGTGAGATTTTTTTTCTTAAAAACCCGACTAACCCGACCCTAATAACCCGAAACCCGATCGGGTTGACCCGATTAACAGCCCTATTGATGTTACCCACTGTTATTAGTTGTGACACTAATACTGCATCGGATTTGCTGATTTAGAGGGTTTACGAAATTATTTGTTTGATATCTTATGATGGTTTGTGAAATTGTTTTATGATGGTTTATGAAATTATTTGTTTGAATTCGACTTTTAAATAGTAGCGGCAATGTTTATTTATCATTAGCATCACTCTTACTAGTCAAGACACTAATGTTAATATCTATAACACTAGTGCTAGTGGATGTAATATTGAGACTAGTGTTTTATATGCATATTGATGTCTTTTTGTAGGTTGTAGCATATGCAGATTGGTTGTACTTAAGTAGTAGCATCAATATTTATATCTATAACAGTAGTGCTACTTCGTACATCTGAGAAAATGGTAATAAAAAATGTCGAGACTATAACGGAATCAAAGAGAAAAATGAGATGAATTTAGTGGTGCAATTTTTATAAAAATCTGACAATGTATAAAAAAGTTATGGATATTTAAAATGAAGAGGGTGTTTTTTATGGTAATATAAAATGTCATATATACCCTTTTACATTAAAAAGAAAAATAAAAGACATGTGGCATGATCAAGTGAAATCTGAAAACTTTAAACCATTAGATGGTAGTTAATGGGTTATTCCATTAAACATTGGTTAATAAATATTCCTTGCCCTATATATATATATATATAGGGTGAGGTTCATTGTAGACACTTTCGCATGTGAAATAGCTCTTTTCACATGTGAAAGTTTCTAATTAATGAGAAAAAAGAAAAAAAAGAAAAAAGAAAATTAATCACAACCATTAGATCAAGAGATCAAATGGTGAAAAAGGGTGTCTACCTGTCTACACTTATGGGGGTGTCTACAATGAACTTTTCACTATATATATATATATATATATATATATATATATATATATATATATATATATATATATGGTAAGGTTCATTGTAGACACTTCGCATGTGAAATAGCTCTTTTTCACATGTGAAAGTTTCTAATTAATGAGAAAAAAGAAAAAAAGAAAAAAAAATTAATCACAACCATTAGATCTAGAGATCTAATGGTGAAAAATGGTGTTTACCTGTCTACACTTATGAGGGTGTCTACAATGAACTTTTCAATATATATATATATATATATATATATATATATATATATATATATATATATGATACGGGTACAAGCCCATTGGAGCAGGACGATGGGGGCCCGGAAACAGCAGGTGGGCCGAACCAAGGGGAGGATAAAAGTGGCTAGCAAGTCTCCTTGTTTATCTACAAGACCCAACCCTTATCAACTAAAGAGTATTTTAAGTTTTGGAGTGTTTATCTTTTCTTAAAAATAAGGAGGTTTATCTCCATGTTTATCTTTTAATTTTCTTGTCTATTTAAACCTTTGTAAGACTCTTGATTTGGGTTGTTAAAGTTTTATTGAAGTTGTGTGTTTTCTTTGAAAACTCTTGTTCCTTAGATAGTTCCGGTTGGCCGGATATCGACCGTCGTAGGTGACTTGGTTGGCCAAGCACCTCCGCCGCTAGGTTTAGCCTAGGTTTTCTTCTATTGTGCGCTTCCGTATCAAGTGGTAATCAGAGACCAGGCTCAACATGCATCCGCAGGGGAGAGATCGCCAACCCGACCACCGATTCGCCGCCGGAGGCAGTGGTTTCGAAGAGCGTGATCCACGCGATGTTGAGATTGAGCAGCTGCGACAGCGCCTTCGTGATCTTGAATACAACCCCTTCGACAGGTTCGAATCCTCTGATGACGACAGAACCCCTTCGTTATTCGACGATTATGAAGGGCGCGACAGGAATTATAATCCGTTTCACCATCGGACACCCAGAAGACAACGATCACCACCGACGCACCAACCTGATCAGTTTCGTTCCTTGGGTATTCGGACTGAGATACCAGAATTTGAAGGGCGTTTACTACCGAATGATTTCATCGATTGGTTACACACGGTGGAGCGAGTATTCGACCTACGCGACATTATTGATCACATCAAAGTCAAGCTTGTCGCCATTAAACTCAAGAAACACGCTTCTTTGTGGTGGGAGAACGTCCAACAAAAACGCTACCGTGAGGGGAAACATAAAGTTGACACATGGGACAAGATGAAAAGGTTACTCAAAGCAAAGTTTTTACCCGTCAATTACTGACAAGATGCTTATGTTGAGTATCACAATGTTAAGCAGCAAGCTTCCTCCGTTGAAGATTTTATCCATGAGTTCGAGCAAGCCCGCATGCGGTGTGGAATCGATGAAGAGGAAGAACAAACAATCGCAAGATTCTTGGGAGGCCTCCGACCCGATATCGCTGATGTGGTACAATTACAACAATATTACTCCTTTAGTGATGTTTGCAGGTTAGCTCAACGGGTCGAGAAGCAAATTGCGAAGAAACCGGCCTTCAGAAACGCCCCCTACACCAGGGCTACCACCGGTTCCAGCTCTCAACAGCGGCCTACTGCTGCCAAGCCCGACACCGCCCAGCCCACAGCACAGCCGAGTGTCCCCGCCACCGTAACTCCATCGACTATACGCTGTTTTAAATGCCAAGGTTTTGGCCATCTCAAACGAGACTGCCCAAACAAACAAGCACTGGTACTAGTTGAAGAATCCGAGCCGGTGTATGACACTGATGACGAAACAAGGGCTGAGGTACTATATCCTGACAAGGGTGAACTGCTCATCACTCGACGCGCACTAAGTTCTACCAACCAAGTCACCTACGACGGTCGATATCCGGCCAACCGGAACTATCTAAGGAACAAGAGTTTTCAAAGAAAACACACAACTTCAATAAAACTTTAACAACCCAAATCAAGAGTCTTACAAAGGTTTAAATAGACAAGAAAATTAAAAGATAAACATGGAGATAAACCTCCTTATTTTTAAGAAAAGATAAACACTCCAAAACTTAAAATACTCTTTAGTTGATAAGGGTTGGATCTTGTAGATAAACAAGGAGACTTGCTAGCCACTTTTATCCTCCCCTTGGTTCGGCCCACCTGCTGTTTCCGGGCCCCCATCGTCCTGCTACAATGGGCTTGTACCCGTATCAATATATATATATACCATACAATTTTTAAAATCGGGTATACATATTATATCATTCAAACATACATCAAAAATATATAATATGATTCTTTGAATATTAGATATTCTAGCTCGACTAGTTTAAAAACTCATTCTTCTCGGTCGTTAATTTCATGTAGCCATGGATAAACCGTTACACTAAATGTGTGTTATCAAATGTAAGACTTTATGTAATATCCGGTTTTCTGTTTGCTCTTTTGATTTGTATTTTCTTTATATCTATAATCTATACTATATTATATATTGAATTTGAGAACGGTTGATGCTAGACTTGAATCACTTTTAGGCTGTCAATAGTCCTAGGTATAGATGTTAGGAGAGTTCTAGGTTTGTATATTAGTTTCGCCCATTCTATTCAGACACTCCAAAATTTTAATTTAACACCCTAAACTGCCCCGGTTTGAATAAAGACAAAAGTAAACAGCCCCGGTTTAAGTTTTTTTTTTCATGATTCTTTTAACTTTAATCTATAAAAAAAATCATGATTCTTTTTCACGGTTTTTTTTTCCACGATTCTTTTAACTTCCAATACATTTATTTTTCATCAAAAAAACTTTATTATTATTTTTTTAAATGAAGAACAAACCGGGGGGCGGTTTGAGCTATAAGCCCCGGTTTACTTTTTGGTCAAACCTCGTTTTCAGAAAACTGTACTGATCTGACGTATTTGTTTTATTCAAACCACCCCGGTTTGATCAAACAACCACGGTTTGGGGTGTGAATTTTGAAAAGGGGTGTCTGAATAGTAGGTCCCAGTTAGTTTTAAGTAGTCCTAGGTATAGTTAGAAGAGTTCTAGGTTTGTATTTTAGTTTTAAGGCTATCCGTAGTGGGGCGTTATGGGGCTTTTTTTTCCTAATATGGCGCCCCCATAACGCCCCTCCCCACCCCCCGGGGCGCCATGTTAGTAAAATAGGGGGAGAGCGCCATGTTAATGGCGCCGTGAAGGAGGAGGATTTTTTTTTTCTTTTTTTGTCTTTTTTCCTATTGGTACACATCATCCTTATAACCCCCATCCTCATAACCCCCACTACACCCCTTACCTCATAACCCCCATTTCCACGTCATCCGCCACATGGCGCATAACCCCCACTCCACTCCCAAACCACTACACATAGCCTAAGGGGGCCCTTAGTCATACGATACTTTTAGCCTTACCTTCCTTAGCCTCATGGACCTATAAGCCTATGTGTTCTTTTGTATCCTTTTGTCACGTACGGAAGTGTTTGCCTTTCTCTTAACTTACACCATGTTGCTACATGCTTGTCAATTTTTCCTAGTATGTTTTATGTATGCTTCACACTTTAGACCTAGGGCTAGTCATTTATGTTGTTCTTGAGGCCTGATTATGATATTGGTAAGGCCGTTTATGCCTTACCTATTCGTATATATATGCATGATTATTTTATTTGTTACTTATTTAGCATACGCATGTTTTTTGGCTTCGGATTTATGTTTACTTGTTTTCTGTGAGTCTAAGGGTCTTCATGGATGCAATATTTTTTTAAGTTTATTCTTTGAATGAAGGTTAGGTCTATCTGTGGAAATGTAATGTTTGTTTATTTGTTTGTAACTTGTTGCTATGGTCTCAAATTATTTATATAAAGATTTTTTGGAAACTATATTTGGAAACTATATTTTTTGGAAACTATAATGACACAATAAGCCAGTTCGACTATGGGGACAACATCTATAACAACTATAAGTCATTGCCACAACTTATAGCAACCACAATGGGGTCTATAGCATCACCATAAGTCTAACTTCTTGTATCTATATATTCGGTCCGAAATTTTTTTAAATATTTAGCTCGGCCCGATCCAATTAATCAAAAAAAATTATATACTAAGTCGGCTCGCGCGGAATTATTTATCAAGCTTCGCCCCTAGACAAGGACAAAGCTTCTCTCGGGCCAGACCGGGCCCGGGCTCCATCCATTTTTTCGCTCGGTAGTGTAAATTGATACATGTTCGGTCTGAAAAAAAATTATTTACATAGTTCGATCGGCCAAATCCTTTTTGACCCATGACTTCCGGCCCCATCCGACTTTCGGCCCAAGCTTCGCCCCTACCCATTAGGTACATTACTATTAAAGTCTCTGTGTTAAACATGATGGTAATCGGATACAAATCAACAAGAAGAAATACACCACACACTTTTATACCAAAGATAGCAATTAGCAATTACATAGGACATTAATTAAGCAAAGACCCTAATAACTTTACTTTGAAATAACCATGCACCCACAGCCCACTAACACACTAGGTAACTTCATGACTAATTATTAACTACCACTTATGCATAAAAAAATAAAACAGCAGATGATGCAGAAATACAAAAGTAGAACATGCATATATAGCTGCATGCCCACTGTTGCTTATGTGCAGACCCAGTCATGAACTGTAGTTGCTGATCATCTTGGGCATCAATGTTGATTTCATGGAGGATCACAACAAGCGCGACGATGAGAGCTTGGTCAACGTTTGGATAGACCGTCACGTTATACGTATCTAAAAACGCTCCAGCCCTTTGCATCTATATATATATTTACCATAATATAAGTTCTTGTTTTGTTTAACTTTACAAAATTAAAAAGAAAACTCGCCTGACCCGACCCATCCCACTTGATAAAACTGTGTATATAATCAGTGGGGGCTCTCAGCATGTGCGACAGGTGCGACGGAAGAGGGCCAATTATTTTCGGGGGCCCATATTTTCAAGTTTTTTTATATATATTATAAACTATAAATACTTGATCAATCAATTTGCTATAAAAATGCTAAGAAATCTGCAAGATTTACTGGTAACCACTTAGAATGTCATTTTAAAACCATAATTTTCTTATGTTTATCGTTATAACTAGCTTGTTTTTTTGCCTTATTTAAGAACCTTTTATATTTATAATTTTATTTTCGAATGAGACCCATTTTTTAACTTTAACAGGGCCCTGAAATTCTCAGGACCGGCCCTGTATATAATACCAACGGCCACTTTACCTGGGCAATGATGGTGGCGCCATTTCCAGCATAAATGGTGCATGAATCATCAAGCCGCACCGAGCTGTTGCCTATGACTTTGAAGTCACAGACATTTTCGTTTTTGTTACGAGCCAAGAACACATCAATTGATGTCTTCTGTTGGATCAAAGAAGACCTTTTGGCACTGAATATTATATCATTTGAATCTGAACTTTTTCCCTTGAACACAACCCATCTCTTGTGACTACTCGTGATCAGCTGTTCATAACATCAAAGGATTAATGGATCATTTAAAGAATTTTGCAACACCTCAATTTATTATCAATTTGTAATAATAAAATCTGTAATTTCGAATTTGAACAAATTTAAGGGTCTAATCGATAATTAATAACACACAACTTGGAGAGAACTCACTTTTATTATAGGAAACAATTAAGAAACTGGTTTTTATAAGATACTAACTAAACTTAACCAACTTGTTGAATTTAGTCCCTCGAATCCTCAAAAGCTCGAGGACCGGTTATGTAATGCCGTTGTAGAATCTGGATATCTTCAACGATCGGATAGGAAATCTAGGACGGATTGAGGAGGATATTAGACTACAAGCGAGGGTGAATGCTGATGGTGATTGTCTTCTTCGTCGGAATCTGCACAGGTAACAAACCGTTGTTCTTGGAACGCAGGACAGGGTGTCCTGCGACCAAGCTCCGGCGTGAGAATCAGTATAGATTCCGATAAGAGTAAGTGAGGAAGAAGACAGTAATTTTAGGGTTAGAGAACTTGTGTTTTTACCTGGTGATTGATGAGTATTTATACTCATCAATCCTTTGTCTTACTCTGTGTAATGCGCCTACCACTGAGAGGTACGATCCTTGCTGACGTGGCCGTCCTTGTGTCCCCTCAGTGGAGGCCGTTAGTGGCCGTAACAACGTTGTAGGAATGTTTCTGACATTGTCGTGTGAGCGTTGGTCTGTTGTGTGAGCTTCGGTGGTTCGAGCATCGACTGGCCGAAGTGAAGCAACATTTGTCAAGTACTTCGGTGGGTCGAGCATCGACTGGCCGAAGATGTGTACTTGTGTATAAGTCAGTGTGTCGGAAGTTGCTTGCTGTATGGTCGACCCTCTTGTGGAGTTTGGAGGTTCGACCCCAGTGTTGCCGAAGCTGGCTTCGACTGTAATGCGTGGTCGACCTTGCTTAGGTCGACCCTTGTGTGTTGTATTGTTCGCTGAACATACACACGTCATCAGCCCCCCAGTCCGATGTGTGATGGTCTGGACTTCGCCATCGGACTAGATTCTCGTGTCGATTGGCCGAAGCCTGGCGCCGAAGGTTGCGTGGGCCGCCTAATGGGCTTTGATGGGCCTGTTTGGGCGAAAAAGCGAGTGGGCGACAGCTGTAGGGCTCACGTGTCGGGCCGTCGACGGTTGATGGGACGGGGCAACTGAAAGGTCGCCCTAGGCCTATAAATACTCGCCGACGGTTTCATTTGATCTTTTACACCTTCCCAATTTCTTTCAATCTTATTTTCTCTCTGCATTCCTGCTTCGGTGCGACGACCTTTACAGGAGTTTGCTTGTTTCGCTGCCGTTTTCGATAATCATCGTCTGACTTCGCGATTGCCTAATCGTCTTCTTACTGGTACGTTTGTCATCTGTTTTCGATTTTTCTTGCTTAAATTTCATGGCCAAGAAAGGGGGTAAGGGTGAAACGTCGGAGTCATCCCGACGAGGCATTAGGGAGTTTCGTTCGTCGCTGACGACGAATTTGTTAAAAACGCACTGTGAGATGTACGGCGTATCTCGGAAACTTGGGCCGATATTGCCAACGGCGACGCAGTCGATAAAGGATGCCCCTGACGGCAAGATGGGCGTTTATACTAAACATTTCAGCGCCGGTATGCTTCGACTTCCCGTGACGAAGTTCTTTCGGGATGTCCTTCGACACAACCGCGTGCACTTAGGGCAACTGCATCCGAACGCAGTACTTAGGGTTACGCACTTCGAGGTTTGTTGCAGAATTGTCAATGCCGAACCTTCTATCGGGGAGTTTCATGCGTTCTACCGATTGACGCATCAAGGTGATTGGTTCTGCTTCGAGCAGCGAGCTATAACGTATGAGGATGGGACTTTTAGCCCTCGTTATTTGACGAAGCTGCCGACGAATTTGAAGGATTTTAAAGACAAGTTTTTCTTTGTTGCCGAAGAGGTGCTGGGGTTGGGGGACATTCCGTGGAAGCCGACGAAGTACAAGAAGAGAACTCTCGAGGAGCTGCCCTTTGATGAAGATATTGTGACGAAGCTCGTTGCGCTACAAGTGCCGCTGGTACAATACCCAGAGAGAGTGCTGATCCTTACTGGGTTAAGCCGAAACTGGTTGTCTCTGACTCAAAAGCCTGCCCTCTTTCTTGATGGCCAGGGTATGCCCTGTTTGTAATTTGTTATGTGTGTTACTTCGACCTTATGTTGTCTTCTAACGTATTTGTTTGCCTTTGCAGTGATGGATTTGCTGGAGTTTATTAACTTGGAGGATGATGAGGAGGTGACACAGGGTCAGGTACCCTTGGAAAAAGATGAGCCGACCCCTGTGGATGCCGGGTCGAAGCACCGATATGAGGATTTTACCGTGAAGGTGGGTGAGACTGTGGTGTCTGGGAAAGATATTGGCGGGGCGACAAATAAGCTTGTGAATATGGAGGAGGATAGGTCGAAGGAGAGGGCTGCCAAGAAGGGTAGGGGCGACGAACGTAAACGCAAGGCCGAGGGTGGCGAAGATAAGGGGGTTAAAAGATCCAGGCTGAAGCATGCTGCGTCTCGTAGCAAAGAGTCTACTTCGGCTACAGAGTCTGCTGGCGGTGAGTCGCCTTTCAAACTGGTTGACGAAGATGTCACATCTCCGGGGACACAGAGGTTGTCTCCAACTGCCGAGATGAATGTGGGGGGTGACACCTCAAGTGGAAAGGCGAAGGTCACCCTCGACCCGGCCACTGCTATTGTAAGTGTTTCGGCCCAACCTCTGCATTCGATTATGTCCGATGATGCATTTGATGATTTCGTCCGTCGTATGCAGGAGAATCCCATTCTGAGGGCGAGGGGTGGCTTTACAGCTGGAGGTTTGGGGAAGCTGTCCCAGATGAAAAAGGACATCGGCCGAGGCAACATGTCGACCGAGAAGCCGACTGCCGAAGCGTCAGATGCAGAGCCCGTCACCGAAATGGATGACAACACTCGGGGCCACATTTTTTATCCCAACTGGGGATTAAAGAATGAGTCGAAATTTGACTCTGTGGAGCTATGCCGGGAGTTTGCCCGCTTGTCTATACCTCCGGGTGAGGTGGCGGAACTCGAGCTGGATGACCACGCCGAAGCTCGCCGAAAGGCGTATGTGAAATTGACCATGGCTTATGCTTCGGGGGTTAACATGATTAGCCGAAATGCGCGCCTGGAATCTAGCCTTGCGAAGGCGAAGGCTCGGTCCGAGGAACGTCGTCAGGGGCTGCGCGAGGCTAGGGACAGACTTGCTGAGTACGAGAGTCAGATCAAGGTCTTGACTGCTGAGAAGGAGAAGGTGGCGTCGGCTAATGCCAGGGTCGCCGATGTGGAGCGAGAGCTGGAGGCGGCGAAGAAGGACAAAGCCGAGGCCTTGGCATCTTATGCGGAGATGTCGAGGTCGTTGGATGAGGCTCGTCTTGCCGTTACTGACCTTCAAAAGGGTCGGCAGGACGACGCCACTGCTAGAGCATTGTTGGAAGCCGAGGTGGCTAGGTTGAAGGAGGAGAAGGAGAGGGTCTCCAACTTGTATGCTGGTGAGCAACGGCTTGCCAAGCAGCTTGGGGATGACCGCCAGTGGCTGATAGAGGAGGGCTTTAATTATGTCATGGGCCGACTCGCTAAGAGCAAGGAGTATCGGCTACCTTTGGGTCGATTCCAGAAAGCCGTGGCTGCCCGAGCTGGACACTTGGGCTTTTTAGAAGGCTACGAGTTGGGTCGGCAGGGCAAGCCGAAGGAGGAGGGGAAGAAGTTCGAACCGAATTCCGGTAGTCTCCTTAAAAGGGCTGCCGAGGCATACTCTGGCATATCATATCCTTACTTTGACGACCTGGCGCTCTGTACTAATAAGACGCTGGAGGACCTGAGGTGTGTTATGCCGGACCAGCATCTGCCTGCTGATGCCGAAGGTGGATCAGAGCCTCAAGCCGAAGGTGGGCCTACAAGTATTACCAGTAGGGATATGTTGCTTTAGATTTTTCGTCTGTATTTTCCTTAGCGCGAAAGCGCATGTATTGTAATAGACTTCGGTCTTTTGTAATGGAAATAATTTTGAAATACATTGTGTACTTTATTTATTGCATGTGTTTGTAATTTTGTAGAACTTCCTATGGTAGAAGTATTGGGGTTGGCCTTCGGCCTTCCGAATGTGTACATGTATATGGCTAATGCTCGTCAGCTGTAGCCTTTTTACATGAATATTTGAATTGTTTGGACTGTGTCCTTGTTTCGGCATACATGCCTTTGTATTTGAACATTTATTTTGCGCAATATAACCTAGGTTCGACTATATTATTGGTAGTCTATGTGGTCCGGTTCGGTCAGAAGGCCTGTATATCTAGGCCGTTGTGAGCACACCGGTCGACCACTTTACTGAGTTGTGAGAAATGAACAAATTAATGTTTTCCTGTATAACCCGGTTCGGATAACCTTCTTACGAATTCGGCGCCGAAGCGCTTAGGGCAGGGTTTGTGTTGGCCCTGCCTTCTTGTCTACTTATAATTATCTAAAAGAAAAATATAACATGACGAAGATGAGATGTATATCATTTCATTAAAGATGGGACTTATCAAATGCCCAAGTGATTACAACTTAAAACATAGAAATCTGTGCCTATATGTAGCATTTCTTTAGTTGCATAGCATTCCAGTGCCTAGGAACTGGCTTTCCTTCCAAAGTGGCTAACTTGTATGAGCCTTTTTCATGAGCTTCGAGTATCTGGTATGGGCCTTCCCAGTTAGGTCCCAGTTTGCCTTGGTCCGCCTGCCGACTGGCTTCGTTGTTTCGGAAGACATAGTCTCCTGGCCGATAGGTCACACTTCGAACTCGTTGGTTGTAATAACCTTCCATCTGTTTCTTGTATCGAGCTTCGCTGATAGCTGCCAGGTCTCGGCGTTCCTGCGTGAGGGCCAAGTTGACTAGCAGCTCTGAGTCATTGGTGTGCTCCGATATGTTCTCGATTCGGTAAGTGGGCATCCCTATTTCGGCTGGTATGACGGCTTCGGATCCAAAGGTGAGACTGTATGGAGTATGGCCGTGGCTCGTTCTTTCCGTCGTTCGAAGCGCCCAGATGACACTTGGAAGCTCGTTCAACCAACTTTTGCCATGTTCCCCGAGCCTGGCCTTGATGCCTGTGACGATGGAACGGTTAGTGCGTTCGACCTGGCCGTTGGCCTGTGGGTGTGCCACAGATGTGAACACTTGAGTTATGTGCAACTCCTGGCACCACGACTTAAATGGGTTGTCGGCGAACTGCTTGCCGTTGTCTGAGACTATCTTCCCTGGGAGACCGTATCGGCAGACGATTTGCTCCCAGACGAAGCTTACCACTTGTTTCCCAGTGATCGTGGCGACAGCTTTAACTTCGATCCATTTTGTGAAGTAATCGACTGCGACAATTAGGAACTTGATTCGACCTGGGGCTTCAGGAAATGGGCCAACAATGTCGATACCCCATTTGTAGAATGGCCATGGTGACGTCACAGGTATCATGTTATGCTTCGGCACTCGCTGTACGCTGGCATGCATCTGACATCCACGGCATTTACGTATTTCGTTTTCGGTGTCAGTGTACATAGTCGGCCAGTAATAGCCCATATTCATCATTCGAGTAACCAGTGACCGAGGTCCTGAATGCGTTCCGCAGATACCTTCGTGCAGCTCACTCATGACGTAAATGCCTTCTTCAGTCGTCAAGCATCGCAGCAGGGGTTGGAGATATGACTTCTTATAAAGTTTGTCATTGTGGATGGTGTACTGAGCGGCTTGGGCTTTTAACTTTGTGGCTTCGAAGGTTGATTCCGGCACTGTGCCGTGTTTTAGGAAGTCAAAAATTGGCTTTATCCAACTGTTGCTAATGTCGGTTTCAGTTGTGAAGATTTCTTCTATTTGATCTGTCCGACTGTGTATAACTTCAACAGGGACCTGTTTCGTCAGGTGCGCATATGCCAAAGAGGCCAATTTGCTCAAGGCATCCGCCTTCTTGTTTTGGCTCCTTGGTATCTGACAGATCTGAAATTCGTCGAAGTGGGAGATTAATTCCTTGACTTTGTCAGCATACCTTTGCATAGTTTCGCCTTTAACTTCGAACTCTCCTGTGGTTTGATTGGTTACCAGCAGGGAGTCGACCTTGACTGATAGCTTTTTGACCCCCATACGCTTTGCCAGGCGAAGGCCTGCGAGAAGTGCTTCATACTCGGCTTCATTGTTGGTGTTTGGAAAGTTTAGCCTGATAGCGTATGTGACTTCGACTCCTTGAGGATCGATTAAAACGACACCGGCGCCTGACCCTTCACTGTTTTTCGCGCCGTCTGTGTAGAGGGTCCACGCGTCGGCACTAGATAAAGGCCCTGGAACCTGTAAATGGAACGTAGCGTTAGTCATATGCTCGTAATGATCGTTTTGCCGAAAGGCGGATCGAGCTTTGTGGCAAAGGTACCTTCGGTTCAGCTCGCATTGTGCCGAGCTGACTGTCTGTTGGCTGCCCCGGATTGTCAAGGACCTGTGAATCAGAGACAAAGTTAGTCGGGTTTCGACTATGTTTGCGAAAGGTGTGTGTGAATGTAGGATTCGAGGTAGAGACCTGTAATTCAGAGACAAAATCTGCTAACACTTGGCCTTTGATGGCTGTTCGAGGCTTGAAGTGAATATCGTGTTCACCCAGCTCGATGGCCCATTTGATGAAACGGCCAGAGTGTTCGGGTCTCTGAATGACTTCCTTTAGAGGAAAGTTGGTTAAAACTGTAATCTTGTAAGCCTGAAAGTATCGGCGGAGCCTTCTTGCAGTGTGCAGCAAAGTTAGCAAGAGTTTTTCCAACTTTGTATACCTTGTTTCGGCATCTTTCATAGCTCGGCTGACGAAGTAGATAGGGACTTGCTTGTCCCTCCTTTCGGCACACAGTACCGAGCTTATGGCGTTGTTTCCCACCGAAAGGTAAAGGACCACGTCTTCACCAGTATCTGGTGCCGTTACCGGAGTCAGCTGGGACAAGGCTTGCTTTAGATCTTCAAAAGCTCGGTCAGCTTCTTCACTCCATAAGAATTGCTTAGTTTCGGTAAACTGCTTCAAAGTCTTGAAAAATGGCATGGATTTTTCTGCGGATTTAGAGATGAATCTATGTAAAGCTGCTAGCCGACCGTTTAGCCTTTGCAATTCTTCCAACGACTGGGGAGGTTTCATTTGCCTAATGGCTTGTACCTTGTCAGGGTTGGCGATGATGTCTTTGCCGACAACGATGTGACCCAAAAATTTCCCCTGCTTCATGCCGAAAGAGCACTTTGCGGGATTAAGTTTCATGTTAACTTCTCTCAGTCTTCCGAAGGTCTCTTCTATATCTCTTAGCATGTCAGCTTCGGTATGGCTTTTTATGACCAAGTCGTCGACGTATGCCTCCATGTTTCGACCGATCTGGGGTTCGAAGACTTGATCGATGAGCCGCTGATAAGTAGCTCCGGCATTCTTCAGGCCGAAGGGCATCTTGCGGTAGCAGTAGATGCCTTTATCAGTGTGAAAGGCTGTTTTATCTTCATCAGCTTTTGCCATCTTTATCTGGTGATAGCCTTTGTAGGCGTCGAGGAAGCATTTGAATGTGTAGCCCGATAGGGCGTCTACCTTGGCGTCGATGGATGGGAGGGGGTAGCAATCCTTGGGGCAAGCGTTATTTAGGCTTGTGAAATCCACACACATGCGCCAAGATCCATCTTTTTTGGCTACCATGACTGGGTTTGCAACCCAAGTTGCCCACTGGAGGGGTTTCAGAATTCCTGCCTTCACCAACTGTGTCACTTCGTTACAAACTGCTTGACTTCGGTCCCGAGCCATACCTCTTTTGCCTTGCCGGATTGGGAATTGTTTAGGGTCGACCTTGAGTATGTGTTCTGTGATCTTTCGTGGTACACCGGTCATGTCGGCTGGTGTCCACGCAAAGATGTCGGTGTTGTTTCTCATCAGGTTGTATAGCTTCTCCCTTACGTGGTTTGAAATATCTGCTCCAATTGTAATCAATTGGTCGGGATGTTCTTCATTGACTCGCCACTTATCATGAGTTAACTCATCGGACACATCCGCCGTTAGATCGCATTCAACCTGTACCGATCGTATTGAGGCTACTCCGGTTTCTGTTGGGAATTTCATTAAACTGTGGGCTGTGGAAACGACACAGCCGAACCTGTATATGGCTGGTCGGCCGAAAAGGATGTTATATTTCGATGGTCGGTCGACAACCAGGAAGTTCACACGTTCCGTCCGCTCATGGGCATTATCGGATAGTGTGACTGAGAGCGCCACTTCTCCTGTTGGAATTACAACTTCGCCGCCGAAGCCCATTAATGTGGTCTTGGAAGGACGAAGCTGCTGTTGGATATTAGGTGCGAGCTTTGTGAAGCAATGCTTGTACATGATGTCTGAGGCACTGCCTCCGTCAATGTACACACGATAGACATGGTGACCTTCGACTTCAGCTCTTATGACCATCGGACTTAGGGTCGGCGCGGCGGTGTCTAGAGCCGGAAAGGAAATGACTTGATTTGCCCATGCTTCTCTTCGCAATTTTGGTCTCTTTGCTTTCGAACTTTGTGTCATGTTGACTACTGGAAGATCTGCCTTCTTGTCTTTCTTCTGTTTCTGCTCTTTTATTTCTTTCATCAAATGTGCTAGCTGTCCTGTCTTTACAGCTTGAGCAATTTCTTTCTTTAGCTGGTGACAGTCGTCCGTATCATGGCCTCTGTCCAGATGGAAGTCACAGTATTTGGACATGTTCCGATTGGTGGTGTTGGGGCCCATATTTCTAGGTTTGCTGAACTGTCGGCTAGCGTCTTCCGTCTGTAAGATCTCTTTGGGGCTTTTTGTTAGGCTTGGATATTCTTTCCTTTCGTTGCCTCTGGTATTTGATGCCGACGGTCGGTCATAGGGTGTGAACCCTGAATGCCGTCTGTCTTCCCTTTGATTGCGGTCGCTGCCTTGTTGCCAAGGGCGGCGACTGTCTCTTTGATTCTGATTTCGGCCACCCTGCCTGGGTGGGTTTGCCGAAGATCTGTCTCTAGCTTGTGCTGCTTCTTCCCCTCGGATGAAAGCTTCGGTTCGGTCGAAGGCTTCCTGAATTGTGAGGGGTACCCGCGCGCTCATTTCCCTGAGTAGTTGCCTTGTTCTTATACCGTGTATGAATGCTGAGATTCGTTGCCTTTCATCAGTGTGACCGATGTTTAAGGACTCTGACTTGTACCTTTCCAAGAACGTACGCAATGACTCTTGGTCACCTTGCCTTATGTTGTGCAATTCGATGGGGTCTTTGGTGCATTTTCTCTGCTGACCGAAGTGGTCGGCGAAAAGCTGCCGAAGCTGGACATAGCTATCGATAGATTTATTAGGTAGTGAATTGAACCATACCCTTGCCGGCCCTGTGAGTGTTTGGACAAACATTTTGCACCAGGTGGGTATTGACCACTGTAAAATGCTACAAGCCGACTTAAAGGCATGTAGGTGATCGTCCGGGTCGGTGCTGCCGTCATAAGTTTTCACGACGGTTGGCAGTTTTGCCTTCGGCGGGCATGGGGCGTGTTCCACTCTGTCCGTGAATTTGCTCTCTTCATCAGGTATATACGGCTTCGAGTAATCGTCCGCAGCGGTGGTTTCGTCAACAGTTGTCGGGACCGACGCGCTTTGGTTACCGAGAATCAGCTGTGGCGCAGGGCCTGTGCTTGTGAGTACTTCGGCGGCAGAGGCCGAAGGTGGCAAGGATGACGATAACGGCAAGCTCGTCGGGAACGGCATGTAATAAGGCATCTGGTAACCTTGCGGCCCATAGGGGCCCATGAACTGTTGGGGAAAGTATTGCTGACCTTGAAACTGCGGGAAGTATGGGGGTTGTTGCTGAAAAAGCATTGGCCTTTGCAAACCTTGCACCTGGGTTGCAACCGGCGGCGGCGTTGGCTGCTGTGCTGCATCGACGGATACTCGAGTGCTGTCTGTCGTTACGGCTCTCAATGTGGCTCCGCCGGAGCTGCCAGCTACCGTTGGAATCGGCGTATGCATGCGATCATCCGTTGGATCATCGTAATCCAAACGGATGCACACGCCCTTCATGCGCTCCGCGGCTACATGGTCTTGCATGAGTTGCCGGAGATGGAGAAAGTTACGACTAACGACCTCCGGCGTCAACTGTAGAACGCCGGAGCCGCCTCCGTCTGCGGCGTCGTCGATGACATGACGACCGCCGGGAGATAACGGCTGTTCCTCCATCTCTAACGCCGGAGTGTTGTCTTTTCTTGCGTTTTCTTCTGATTCATTCATGATTGATGAATGAAGGACCGTGTGATGGCGCCAATGTAGAATCTGGATATCTTCAACGATCGGATAGGAAATCTAGGACGGATTGAGGAGGATATTAGACTACAAGCGAGGGTGAATGCTGATGGTGATTGTCTTCTTCGTCGGAATCTGCACAGGTAACAAACCGTTGTTCTTGGAACGCAGGACAGGGTGTCCTGCGACCAAGCTCCGGCGTGAGAATCAGTATAGATTCCGATAAGAGTAAGTGAGGAAGAAGACAGTAATTTTAGGGTTAGAGAACTTGTGTTTTTACCTGGTGATTGATGAGTATTTATACTCATCAATCCTTTGTCTTACTCTGTGTAATGCGCCTACCACTGAGAGGTACGATCCTTGCTGACGTGGCCGTCCTTGTGTCCCCTCAGTGGAGGCCGTTAGTGGCCGTAACAACGTTGTAGGAATGTTTCTGACATTGTCGTGTGAGCGTTGGTCTGTTGTGTGAGCTTCGGTGGTTCGAGCATCGACTGGCCGAAGTGAAGCAACATTTGTCAAGTACTTCGGTGGGTCGAGCATCGACTGGCCGAAGATGTGTACTTGTGTATAAGTCAGTGTGTCGGAAGTTGCTTGCTGTATGGTCGACCCTCTTGTGGAGTTTGGAGGTTCGACCCCAGTGTTGCCGAAGCTGGCTTCGACTGTAATGCGTGGTCGACCTTGCTTAGGTCGACCCTTGTGTGTTGTATTGTTCGCTGAACATACACACGTCATCAGCCGTCAACAAAAATCACTTCAATTATTAATCATCAATGTAGCTCCAATTGCAATATTTCCCCTTTTATTAACTTCTAAAGCTGATCAAAGTGAAATTTATAGATTTTTCGTAAGATTACTTTCCCTAAGTTCTAATTTGAGGTATGCAAATGTCATTTCATGCAAAATTTGGTAAACAATATCAACTGATCGTATTGGTTTTGATTAGAACATCAATTGAGTCAAATTGTTAATGTTTAAGTTTAAACTTCTAGGATATCTAATTTTCACTAAACTCAAAATTAAAAAAAAAAAAAGAAGAAGAAGCAAAAAATAGAAGCCTAGAAAGCGAAACCTGTTTCTCGAACGACAAGATCGGATTACCAGCTGCATCAACCAAATGAAGGTGATCATGAGGGTTCATAGGCTCGCCATGGACTTGGAACATGTGGGGGCGGTTGGTACGCTTGACATTGCTGACGGTCAAGATCAAGTTTTCGTCGAGAGAGGCAAGTGCGGTGTAGATGATTAGAACCACCGGATTTGGAGCCAGGAAGTTAGAGCTGACGACTGTGATCGGGTTCGCCATTTGTGCCGGAAGGTAGCTTGTTTGGTGACTATCGATGGTGTTTACTTTGGTGGGAATTGGGGTTTAAATAGGAAGACTTTAAGCACTATGAAAAGAATAGAAGCTACTAAAAAAGCTCGTGGCATGGGTCTGTAGGAGAGCCGAGCCAGCTCGGTTTGTAAATAAGTTGAGAACGAGTCAATGATGGAAATTAGGGTTTAAATGGAAAGATTTTAAGCGTTATGAGTTAAAAAAACTCGTGGCTTGGTTTGTAACCAATCAACTGAGCTGAGCTAGCTTAGTTTGTAAATTAGCTAAGTCCGAGCCAAGGGTGACTCACCCGTTGGCTCACTTGGCTTGATTTTATATTAATAGTTATTTTTAACTTTATTATTTAATAATTCATATATTTAAGCTCATTTCAATACTAAAGATCCATATGTATTGTATACGTATACTTAGTAATCTATACCCTCAAACCGAATATATAATTTTCTTCACATAACCTATAACTCATGACCCGTCGTACTTCAGTCGCCACCATTGTCAATCTCACTTTAGTAGCCACCATTGTCCCCTCGAGAGTTCGAGTTCCGGCATGTGACTTCAGTTTACATCAACTTCACAGTTCCCAAATAACACGACATCTTTGACTTAACTTTAATTCACAATCTCACAATCGTAAGTTCTTCTCTCACCGACTTCAATTTATCATCAACTTCACATGGTATCATCGACTTCAGTTTATCATCTATTGAACCATTTTATCTGAAAGTTGTATCTAAAATTTTCCTTTAATACCTAACTGAGTTGAGCTGGCTTAGTTAAACACTGAGTTGAGTTTGAGTTCAGAACTTCGACTAGGTTTAGCATTCAAGCCGAGCTTGAGCCAGCCCTAGCTTGGCTCGACTCATGAACAACCCTAGTTATGAACACATTAAAAAAAATGTCTTTTTTTTTAATTTTATTTCCATTTCTATTTAGGATTTATTTATTTACGCTTTCGATGTGCATTATGTGTTAAAACTAAGCTTAGGTACACGGTTTACACTTCGTGACCAAGCCTGTGAGCCACATGGAACATATATTTAGTTTAAAGTTTATATGGTCGAATATGAGAAGGTAGAGTGGTCCATTATGGATGAATTGAGGCACTACTGAATTACTGATTGCTCTTCACATGTGAAGTTTCAAAAACCTTCTATTAATGGGTGTTTTCATTTTACATGTGAAGAAAATAAGCAAGACATGGTCCATGATTGATGAATACATTTGGCTACAAGTTTAAAAAACATTCTATTTATGGATGATTCTCTTCACATATAAATACAAGAGAGGCACGAGTCCAATACATTATTAAAAAAAGAAGTATTAAAAAAGAAATGTTAAATTTGCGATTCAGTTCACCATCATCACATAAAGAAAATGTATCTTTAAAAGAAATGAGTAACTTTGTAGTTGTGTATTATAAGCCTTTGTTGCATCGAAAGCTTAATTCTGGGGCTACAGGACCACATCTTACGGGAGAGTGAGGTTTATGACATGGACGCGGAATATGCATGTGCTCTGGCTAGTCTTTGTGATTTAATTTCGGGCTTTGATTTGAGCTGTTTCACTAACAAGAACACCCCCACCCCCCAAAGTCCAACACGTTTTAGCGAGTGCCCTCTTTAGTAAAGTTGTGCAAGAAATGGAAGTCACCTTTGAGATGATGGTCAGGCGGAAAGCTGTATGGGAATGCCTTAGATAGCCACATGCCCGGGATTTCCTCCTTGCTCTCCCTATTGACGGATTAGGGCAGCGCATGTCGCCGGTTGATTATCGGCCGGCTATCCTGAAATACAGTGGCGGATCCAGGAAAGAATATTAGGGGTAGCGGGGACTAACGGGGGTTCGGGGGCAGCGCCTCCGAAATTTTTTTTTAGGTAGTTAACGGGCTTTTAATCATATTTTTAAGGGCTTTTGATCATATTATTAAGTAAAAGCCATAAAATTTCTTCCAGGGGTCGCGAAAAATTTGTTTCAGGGGTCGCGAAAAACCGAAAACCTATTAAAAAAAAAAATTGCACGTCGGGGTAAAAGTTCAGGGGTAGCGGGCGCTACCCCTGGGACCCAAGTAGGTCCGCCCCTGCTGAAATATCACCTCATGGTCCCTATGTTCCCCGTTGATGAGAGATGCCCGGTATGTAACAAAGCGTGTTTAGACTCGTTCGGATAGCATTTTGTCCACTATAAAGAGCTCTCTGGTTTCAAATATCGACATGATGTGGTGTGGGTTGTTCTGTTTGACATTTTTAAAAGGACGAGGATCTAGGCTAAAAAGAAGGCGCCCGTTAATTTTTTGTCCGACCCTTCGGATGGACGCTCAACGCTCAGACCAGTTACGTCCTTGTTTTTGGGTGGAAAGGGGGGGGGGGGCATGCTTATGTTGATCTTACTGAGGTTCCCCCTCGTGGGGATGAGGCTCAACATGTTCAGAGCTGGCCAAGCAGCTTCTAAAGCGGCGGCTGGGAAGGTGGACAAGCACTAGAAAACGTGCCTTGAAAATCAGCATGTGTTTGTTCCCTTCGCGTTTGACACTTTTGGTCACCTCGCATCGGAGGTCGTGGACACACTTAGCCGCATCCAAAAAGTCATACTTGGGAATATTGCATCCCCTAGGTCAATGAACGTTGTTTTTACACGTCTAGGGTTTGCTATTCAGAAAGGGTTGACGGCGTAGCTTGTTGTCCGCCTTTCTTGTATGATGTCTTGAGTTGCATCTTTGTATCTCTTGTGCTATTGTTTTCTCTTGGGTTAACTTTCAGTAAAAAAATATTGAAAATATATTTTGCTAGAAAAAAATAGTAAGAGTCGGAGTTGGAAGGTTTGCCCCGTTAAATTGAGGGAGAGTGTGATAAGCTGAAATCACATATGAGGATTTGAAGAAAGACAATTGAACGGGTGATGAAAACGATCTAAGACAAAAAGAACCAGCGATTGAGGGGGGGGGGGGGGGGGTTGCCGGAGGGTGGGACAGATGGTTTATAAAATGATAGTGGTTTTGGTTTTTTGGTAAATTTTTTAATTGATAGGGGTAATCTAGTCATTTAACACCTAACTTAACATAAATCTAATGTTTGTTATCTTAAGTTATAACATGTGACAAACCCTAATTGAAGGACGCCCAATATAGTTAATGAAGGTAAAGGAGGTCGATATTGTTTTTATAAACATATATAAGCTGGTTCAGTACCCGGTCGGTGGTTAGGCGGGTTCCGTCAAAGCTGATTTTATAGCGTGTATCACTATTTAACAAAAAAATAGAGTCAAAACAACAGAATACATTAATTAAAAAAGTCTGAAAGAGAAATATCCGGATAAACACAACATCCAAATGCATAGTTCAAATAAAATAAAACCAAACGCAATATTCAAGTTATAAACGCTTTCGAAAAAATCATATTGCAAAGCCATATTCAACCTACATACAATTAATATACTAATAATAAGCATAACCTTGTTGAATGACAATGAATATCGTGTAGAAAAAACCATTAACACAAAACTATTTAATGTACCTCTTGTCATGCTCATGTTCTATAACAAACTGGAACCTTTGCATTTCTCTTTGGCCTTGAACTGCCAACAGATCCACCCTCCTCAACAGTCGGGACAACAACTGAAGTGGCTTCATCACATGTATCAACTTGATTAACGACAGACACAGTGACAGGAGAAACGTCATCATGCTCATTAGATGCACCAACCTGTTTTGTTTTTTTAATAGTTCAAATGTAAGGTAATTAATAAAAAAAAGTACTACATATAAAGCAATGGAGCTATAAAATTCATTAGTAAAATATACCGAATTTAATGATGAACTCGGTCCAATAGAAAAAGTACGTGGGGGCCCATATAGCTTTATCTGCCAGCTCCATTTCTACTTCAGTAATCTTAGTAAAGAAAAATATCTCGCCTCATCAATAGCAAATTCCTCATTCATTACCGGTGCAACACTCACAATAGCATTAGAACGCACAACATCAGTCTCACTAAGAGATGATGTGGTCCGGTTGCTAGGAATATATCACGACGCAGTTGACGGTATTTACACTTATACTGAAGCACAACAAACTTGTGAATCCAATAAACACAACCCTAGCTACACAAAAACATCTTTGAAAGAATGCATCATGTTCGCTGAAATATTTGCATGGATAGAAAAAACCCTAAATATTACAGGCAAGTATATAAGGAATAACACTTACTTGATCGTCCAATAATATCATATCAATGGAGAGCAAACGATCGGGAATATGATTGAATGACTTCCAAATACGAGATACCATAACATTGATTTGCCATTTGTTAGTAACATTTGAATGCAGGTCGGATATCTTATGATACGACATAATTGTATTACAAGATAAACAATTTACAAAGTAAAAACATATAAACTGTCTGTAATAACACATAACATGCATATTATCAAACGCATTATTATTATATAATACAATAAAATTTGGTTGGTGAATATGATACTTTTGTTTTCTTTGATTTTGACCATCACTTTTTTATTTTTCTTATGAGTTTGTCATAGTTCTTTTTAGTTTTGTCAAGTTTAGCCCTTTGTTTTTCTGCCTATTATATTATATATATTTTTATTTGTTGTATAAATTTTATAGCTCGGTGTACAACTTGCCTCCGATTTTCATTTTCCTGTGTGCTTAGGCTTTAAAGAGAGTGTTCATTTCTCTCTTGAAATTGCTGAACCTCTTTCTACTATTCCTGTGTATTGTTTTTAGGCTTTAAATTTAAAGAGATTATTCCTTTCTCTCTTGAAATTGTTAAATCTCTTTCTTCTCAAACTAACTCTTGAAATCTACGGCCCCTTGAAATCACCAGGACATACCGATATAGGGTTTCCGGCCCCTTGAAATTGCCGACAAGGAGGGTTCTGTTGTGTGACGGTGGCTCGGTGGTGCCACCCCGATGTAGGACTCCGATAACGTCGAAGTGACCATGCGGTTGCTCCGTTTCCGTTGAGGAAGCTACGTTTTGGGCCACCTGTGTGGCTTTCGGCTTCGCTCTCTCTATCTCCCTCTCTAATGCGTAGCGAAAGATCCGACTGCGCCGGAAACTGCTACCGGACTTAGATGCCTCGGTTTCTGTGATGCCGATTCAGATATCTTTGCTCTGCGTCATTGTTAACGAAATTCGATGGCATCACTATTGTACGATGATACGGTAATCAGTTTTCGGTTTCTGTTGGTGGACAGTGCGATGTGGCTTTGGGTGTTTTTTTGTTCATGGATGTTTCTGTTGGTGAATGCTTAATTAGAAAAGAGTTAGACTGTGTCTGTTCGGACTGTTCATTTGTTGTATAAATTTTATAGCTCAATGTGCAACTGGCCTCTAGCTTTACTTTTCCGGTGTGATGTGTTTAGGCTTTAAAGAGAGTATTCGTTTCTCTCTTGAAATTGTCGAACCTCTTTCTTCTCAAGCAGGCGATGTTTGTATTTGAGACTATGATGATTATTCAAGATAGCTCTGTTTCTGGCAGTGATAGGTTATGGTGAGCCGGAGGCGTTAGACATTATTGCAGCCATCACCGAGACCCTTGTCAGTTATTTGATCAATAATTAAAATCCGAGCCTTACATGTTTCTTACTTGTTTTCTTTCCTTATGATTTTTCTGTTGGGGTTTTTTATCTTTTCTCATAAATCTTCAGCCACTATAACAATACTTTTGAAATGATCATGGTTAAAAAACGTTTACAAAGTAGATTTTATTTACAAAAGGTTCCTTTTTATTTAACACCGGATATTAAACTACTCACTTTATTTTTTAGGGATAGAGCTCTTTCATTTTAGGTATTAATTTGTTTTTACCAATTAACTTTCATGCATTTAAGAGTTTAAAAAGGAAATAAGAAATTCTAAAATTATCATGATATAACTTACTTTAATGTAAAAAAAAAGGGTAAAAATAAACCAAGTGATCAATAATCAATAAAAGTTGAGTTGTGATACCAGATTTGTTGACATACAATAACAAGAACGTTGTTGGGAATTTCCGAGGTCGACGAGTTCGAGATTTGGTTAGATGAAACTCAACGTACTACTTACCATTTGACCGTTTGCACAACATGCGGTGAAGATCATGACTCGAGACTCTCATTAACCGAAGACTTGGCATTAGTGACTTTATTATTTATTGTTGTATTATTTATGTCACTACTAGTTGTGTTATTTACTAGTTTGCCCTTGGTCTTAGTTAGGTTAATATATATGTCTTTCTCATGTGAAAGACAAGTATGAGTGGATGTATGAGAGAGAGCTTAGACATGATACTTTGAAGTTGTGTTGGTTCATGAACTCTTGTTCATGAACCTATAGCATGTGTGGGATAGGTAAACATGTAATCATTCGACTCCATATATGATTTCACTTATCTTCATCTCGTTTATCACTACTTCTATTTTATCCTCATCATCATCATCACATTTCAAACACCCAAGTAGAAGATCCGGTCCGTAATGTTCTTCAGGGTGTTCATATTTGTTCTACAAAGACGAAGCTCACAAAGTATCCGATCCGCTTCCGCTGTGCCATCGGGGTTTGGCTTGGCTCACCGACCCCGGTTTCTACAATTGGTATCAGAGCCATGGTCGAAGAAAACGCAACAAATCGGTTGGTTTCTTCAACTTTGTGTTAGTTTGCTTGTCGTTGTAACAAATAGAGATGTTTATATTTTTTGAACTTTGGGTTTTGTGTTGAAATTGTCACACAAATATAATATGAGTTCTTGAGTTTCTTCAAACTCATCCCAAGTTCATGAGTTTCCAGATCTTCATCCTTGGAAGATTGTATGTTTTAATTCTTGTTTGATTAAAATAAAAGGAAACTAAAATATAAAACCCATAAAGGTGAATAGTGAAAGAGTTGTACCCCATACCCACTTTACTGACTTTTGTAAAGTAACAACTCTTTTGTCACTTTTAGTCAACCACCTTTTGTACTTTCTCTCTCCTCACCCAAACACTCAACCTTTTAGTCAATATGGCAGATTTTATATTGTTGATGTTTATTGTTAATTAATTTTTAACAAAGTGATGGAAGAATAAAAACTCACAAGACTGCAGCTTGTAACACCGAGTTTTTACAGGTTCTTAATCGAGAGAAAATGGGTTATTTCAACATGTTGACATCCGGCAAATTTTTTTTCTGAAAGAAATTTTTTTTTTCTAAGGAAAAAGTTCCTAGGGAACTAAAAGTTCCGGAGGAACTGAAAATTTTTTCTAAGGAAAAAGTTCCTAGGGAACTAAAAGTTCCGGAGGAACTGAAATTTTTTCTAAGGAAAAAGTTCCTAGGGAACTAAAAGTTCCGGAGTAACTGAAATTTTTTCTAAGGAAAAAGTTCCTAGGGAACTAAAAGTTCCGGAGTAACCTGATAGCTCCGAGGGAACTTAAATTTTTCTAAGGGAAAAGTTCAGGAGTAACCTAAAAGTTCCTAGGGAACTCTTCAGTGAAAAATTTTCTAAGGGAGAAAGTTCCTAGGGAACTTAAAAGTTCCAAGGGAACTTGAAAAACTTCCAAAGGAAGTCACTTGGTGCACCAGTTAGTCCGGAACACTTGCCAAAATTACTACAAGTCAACGGGGTATGAGTCATTAATGTCCATCGCAACAAATTGGTGTATAACTAAGGTACACTTGTAGAAATCAAATTATTTTTCTATTTGAGACTCTCTTCGTTACAAGCAGACGTGTTTATAAGTGGGTTGAAAATTGAAGAATGTGTACAAATTTGGGTTTTTCTACATTGAAGAATTTGTTTGCTTTTGTTGGATTATGTTCTAGCTTTTGAAGAGTCCTTGAGCCATCGTTGATATGGTAAAAATAAAGGCAAAGTTAGAAGCTTGTGACTTGTTGAGGTAATTTATTTGAAGTGGTACTATCTTTGAAGTGAAGCATCGGTTTGGTATTCACAAGACGGTTGAATTATGGAATTAATTCTCTAATTTTTCTTTGATCCTTTATCTTGTCTACCTTTAACCACACTGAGGATGATGTTGGCATCCTTAAACATAGTGTGCATGTTATTTGTGGTAAACACCCTAACGGGCCTTTTTATTGCTTTGGGGCTAGAAGAAGAACAATTCTTTATCTTAGGGGGAGCTTCACAAAGGAGAATGGTTAAATGAAAGACTTGAAACCGTATGAAGATTTTCTTGAAGTCAAGTTGCAAGAATACAAGAGAACCGATTGTCACAAGAGTTGAGTTGTTTATCCACTTGTTCATCAACCAAATAGGGGGAGATTGTTGGGAATTTCCGAGGTCGACGAGTTCGAGATTTGGTTAGATGAAACTCAACGTACTACTTACCATTTGACCGTTTGCACAACATGCGGTGAAGATCATGACTCGAGACTCTCATTAACCGAAGACTTGGCATTAGTGACTTTATTATTTATTGTTGTATTATTTATGTCACTACTAGTTGTGTTATTTACTAGTTTGCCCTTGGTCTTAGTTAGGTTAATATATATGTCTTTCTCATGTGAAAGACAAGTATGAGTGGATGTATGAGAGAGAGCTTAGACATGATACTTTGAAGTTGTGTGGGTTCATGAACTCTTGTTCATGAACCTATAGCATGTGTGGGATAGGTAAACATGTAATCATTCGACTCCATATATGATTTCACTTATCTTCATCTCGTTTATCACTACTTCTATTTTATCCTCATCATCATCATCACATCTCAAACACCCAAGTAGAAGATCCGGTCCGTAATGTTCTTCAGGGTGTTCATATTTGTTCTACAAAGACGAAGCTCACAAAGTATCCGATCCGCTTCCGCTGTGCCATCGGGGTTTGGCTTGGCTCACCGACCCCGGTTTCTACAAACGTTAATTCACATAAAGTTTGTGTTTACTCATGTGGGTTTTCACGGAGTTAAAGTTTGATTAAATTAATCAAACAATGGGTTATACATTAAAGTTTTGTTTCTTTTGGTATTTTTGACAATTACAAAAATTCTCAACTAACATGGTGGCCCGCCGCAAAGCGCGGTCGGGTCACCAATTCGTTATTCGTTAGTAATACATTAAAAGTCAAATATAAACTCAGATATTAACCAAAAAACATAAAACTATCGTGCAATAGTTTTAGCACTTCCACAAAAAGAACAAAACATGTAACTTAAAAACCCACAATGAAACGTAATTGGCCGACGTTTGCACCCTAGAAACATAGAAACAAAGGAAACAAACGTAATGAGCATAAGATTGTAAATATTAAATCTGCATGTATGAGTAACAGTGGCATCAAATAAAAATCATTAAAAAAGAAAACGAATGCTCACCATTTTCCTAAATGTGTTATCATTGCTAGTGTATATATATACATTTAAAAAAGTAGTGGGTACGTACAATTCTTGAGAAAGCTAGTAGGACTTCAATAATACATAAGTTTTATCAGTTTTGTTCCATGCCAAGGAAGTAGGACTGTGTTGGGAATTCCCGAGTTCGACGAGTTCGAGATTTGGTTAGATGAAACTCAACGTACCACTTACCGTTTGACCGTTTGCACAACATGCGGTGAAGTTCATGACTCGAGACTCTCATTAACCGAAGACATGGCAAAGTGACTTTATTATTTATTGTAACATTATGTATTTGTCACTAGTTACTAGTTGTTGGTTATTTACTAGTTTGTCATTGTTAGGTTAGTATATATAGTCTTTCTCATGTGAAAGACTAAGTATGTATGTATGCATGAGTGAGAGAGCTTAGGACATGAATCTTTGAAGTTGTGTGTGGTTCATGAACACTTGTTCATGAACCTAGCATGAGTGGTGTAGGTAAACTTGTAATCGTTCAACTTCATCAATGATTATCTCTACATTATCTCGTTTATCACTACTTCTATTTTATCCTCATCATCATCATCACATCTCACAACACCATTGTTGAAGATCCGGTTCATTATGTTCTTCTTGGTGTTTATTTGTTCTACAAAGACGAAGCTCACAAAGTCACTGATCCGCTTGCGCTGTGCCATCGGGGTTTGGCTTGGCTCACCGACCCCGGTTTCTACAATTGGCATCAGAGCCATGGTCGAAGAAAACGCAACGATTCGGTTGGTTTCTTCAACTTTGTGTTAGTTTGCTTGTCGATGTAACAAATAGAGATGTTTTTATCTTTTGAACTTTGGGTTTTGTGTTAGAAATAGTCACACATATAATATGAGTTCTTGAGTATCTTCAAACTCATCCCACTTGTTCATATGTTTTCCCAGAATCTTCAAGATTGAAGATTGTTATGTTAGTCATGTTTTTGATTAATTTAATTGGAAAACAAATTTAAAATCCAAAAAGGTGAATAGTGTAAGGATTGTAGCCATACCACTTTACTGACTTTGGTTAAAGTTGCTACCCTTTTTCATCTTTTGTCAACCACCCTACTTTTCTCTCTCATCACCAAACACTCAACCTTCTTTAATCAATTAGCAGATTTTTATTTATTATTTTTAGTGTTTATGTTAATTAATTTTAACAAGTGATGAAGAACAAAAATCACGAGACTGCAGCTCGTTACATCGGTTTTTACGGGTTCTTATTCGAGAGAAAAGGGGTTATTTCAACATGTTGACATCCGGGTTTTTATCAGCGTGTTCGAGATTGGGTTTCCGTCATGATATATGACGAGGATGGCGGATATTATTGAACGTCGATGATAAACATTCCGATGGTTCACGTTCCGGGTTTCTATGTGGACGGTGATATCTGGGTGTTCAACTCGCCATTAGGGTTTCTGGGTTCACGTGGATAATGCTCCTTTCTAAATGTCATGGCTAGTTCGACAAGGGCCATTATCTGAGTTTGGCAACAAGCTCGTGAATCTCGAATGGATTTAATGTGAGGAAGAAGTTGATGGTGACACGTTGATGGTAGGGCTTCACATGATGACAAGAGTAGCAAGCTAACATTCTGAGTTTGTCGTAACCTTATGTGGGAAAACATGAAAGTTTATAACCTATCTTTCTGCATGTTTCAGTCTTTTGTCTCCATCATACAGTCTGTGCACCTATTTCTCTCTCTTCGTAAATACTAAAGTTCCGAGAGAAACCCAACTCACTTCCGGACCAATATGCAGTTCCGAGTGTACTTGTTGTTCTGAGTGCCTCAAAATCTCCGAGGGAACCGTTTCTGCTGAACTCGAAAGCTCCGGAGCAAGGTTGCAGAAGTCGCTAGGCGCTATCTGGGCGGTCGACTAGGGAGTTGTGAGTACTCGGGCCTAGGCGAGGAGTACTCAGGGAGTACTCGGACATGGTAATTATAAAGAAAATAAATTTCTAGAAAATATATACATCTTCCAATACTAATATTTTTGACAAAAATAAGTTAACATGGATATATGTTAATAAACTTATTCATAGTGATGGGACCAACTTTATATAAAGGAGGTCACAATATAATGTGTATTTTTCCCCTTATACCCGATGTTGACTTCCTAACCCCAAGGTTGACCGAGTACGCAATTCCTAGGCGGATTTTCACCTAGGCGCCTCGGCAACCCACCGCCTAGCGACTACTCAGAGAGTACTCGGACGCCTAGAGCGAGTTTTACAACATTGCTCCGGAGTAACTTCCTA
This sequence comes from Deinandra increscens subsp. villosa, assembly GCA_039602395.1. Lineage (NCBI taxonomy): Eukaryota > Viridiplantae > Streptophyta > Magnoliopsida > Asterales > Asteraceae > Deinandra > Deinandra increscens. The sequence goes on along the minus strand of JBCNJP010000009.1, from coordinate 1,987,335 downwards.
GTTCCGGGGTAACCTGTTATTCATCCGAGAGAGATGAGTTTGTTCCGGAGGAACTCTATGTTCCGAGATAACCTGCAACAGTTCCATGGGAGATCAAAAGTTCCGGAGGAACTCGATAGTTCCGAAGTAACACGACATAGCACCGGAGGAACTCAAAACTTCCGGAGTAACACAAAATCTTCCGAAGTAACTCTTTTGTTCCGAGACAACTTACTCCGGAGATTCTCTACTTAGTTCGGAACACAAATTTTGTTCCGAGGGAACTTCAAAACAGGCTATGCTCGCCGGAACTTGCTCCTTGGTCGCTAAATCTGCTCGCCGGAATTTTTTTTTCTTCAGGCGTTGATAGTGGCTGCTGCTGTTGCCTCTGCGTGTCTTGTTTAGGGCACAAAAAGGAGATTTCTCTTAATTGGCAGGTTAATGGTTATCGAGCTGGGCCTGTTACAACTTTGATTTGGGCCTGCTTGTCATTAACTTGTTGGGCTACTGATTTATATGTTTTGTTTGGGCCAGAATGTATACTTCAGTTTGGGCTACGTAAACAAGACAAATTGGAGCAGAAAATTAACAGGAACTACTGTTATATTGCAGAAAATTACTACAAGTCTAACGGATTGCAAACCGTTAAATCCAATGCAACAAATTGGTGTACAAACAAGGTACACTTGTAGAATCAAACTTAATTTTCTTTTTGATACTTGCTTCGTTATAAGCAGACGTGTTTAGAAGCCGGTTCAAAATTGAAGAAAATGTGCAAGTTTGGGAGTTTTTCTACATTGAAGATATTTGTTTGCGAAAGTTGGATTAAGTTCTAATTTTTGAAGAGTCCTTGAGCCATCATTGATATGGTAAAAACAAAGGCAAAGTTGGAACCAATGACTTGTTGAGGTAATTTATTTGAAGTGGTACTATCTTTGGGTGATGCATTGATTTGGTATTCACAAGACGGTTGAATTATGGAATTGAATCTCAAATTTATCCTTGATCCTTTATCTTGTTTACCTTTAACCACACTTAGGATGATGGTGCCATCCTTAAACGTAGTGTGCTTTGTTAAAATTTGGTAAACACCCTATGGGCTTTGCGGAAAAGGCTAGGAGAAGAACAACTCTTCTTCATAGGGGGAGCTTCACAAAGGAGAATGGCTAAATGAAAGATTTGAAACCGTATGAAGATTTTCTTGAAGTCAAGTTGCAAGAATACAAGAGAACCGATTGTCACAAGAGTTGAGTTGTTTATCCGCTTGTTCATCAACCAAATAGGGGGAGATTGTTGGGAATTCCCGAGTTCGACGAGTCCGAGATTTGGTTAGATGAAACTCAACGTACCACTTACCGTTTGACCGTTTGCACAACATGCGGTGAAGTTCATGACTCGAGACTCTCATTAACCGAAGACATGGCCAAGTGACTTTATTATTTATTGTAACATTATGTATTTGTCACTAGTTACTAGTTGTTGGTTATTTACTAGTTTGCCATTGTTAGGTTAGTATATATAGTCTTTCTCATGTGAAAGACTAAGTATGTATGTATGCATGAGTGAGAGAGCTTAGGACATGAATCTTTGAAGTTGTGTGTGGTTCATGAACACTTGTTCATGAACCTAGCATGAGTGGTGTAGGTAAACTTGTAATCGTTCAACTTCATCAATGATTATCTCTACATTATCTCGTTTATCACTACTTCTATTTTATCCTCATCATCATCATCACATCTCACAACACCATTGTTGAAGATCCGGTTCATTATGTTCTTCTTGGTGTTTATTTGTTCTACAAAGACGAAGCTCACAAAGTCACTGATCCGCTTGCGCTGTGCCATCGGGGTTTGGCTTGGCTCACCGACCCCGGTTTCTACAGACTGCATAATCCAAACAATCTTATAGTACGTGGATTAGATTCATGTAATTAAATCTAGGAAAATTGGCCCGTATTAATCCCAGTTATCAGTTATTGGCCGATAATAATCTCAGTTATTATTTTTCCTCATAATAATCCCAGTTATTAATATATTGGCCTGTATTAAACCGCCGTTAAGTTGTGACTAACGGTGTTAAATATTTGCTGACTGGACGTCCTAGTAGGATCATACGTGGCATTTTATTTAAAAAAAACTTTTAATAAAGTAGAAAAAAAACCCCTTAATTAAGTGACAAAGTAAAGTCAAGAGATCCCCCACTTTTGTTTGTTTTGCCGACAAATGAATTCATAACAACTTCTTTCATAAATTTTAACAATCACAATAATTCAGTCATCGATTTATGCGTTTTGACAATCACAACATTTCATTAATTTATGTGTTTCAAACAAATGGGGATAGTGAAATCGATTGGAAGGTTGATGTCCTTCAAAGAGATCGATTAGTAAACTGTAATGGGATATTCAAATTAGGACTTGAACCAATGTTTTAAAAACCGGTTTTTTAGTTGAACCGGAAAACCTTCCGGGACTGGTTCGACCGGTCGGACCGGTTAGACCGGCTGGTTGAACCGGTTAGGGGATTTATATATATATTTTTAAAAAAATGCTAATAAACTTGTACACCCCAACAAAAGTAGTTAAAATACAATTATAATCCACTCAAAAATAATATCAAATATGTATTTCATAAGAAAATATAAGTTTTAAACTTAAAAAAAATAAAAAATAAAAAAAAAAGTTAAAAAAAATAAAATAAAAAAATCAGAAAACCGGTTGAACCGGAAAAAACCGGTTGAACCGGAAAAAACCGGAAAACCGGCCGGTTCGAAGCGGGTCGGTTCAACCCAAAAAACCGGACATTAAAGAACCGGAAAAGTGGCCGGTCCCCGGTCGAACCGGTTGAACCGGCCGGTTCGACCCGGGTTTTAAAACATTGACTTGAACAGTTGAACTCAATTTGGGGGAATTAAAAACGTCGATGTGTTCTTCACAAGTATGGAAATTGCTGACTTTACTTTGTCACTTAATTGGGTTTTTTTTTTATTTTACTAAAAGTTTTTTTTTTAAATAAAATGCCACGTAGGATCCTACTAGGACGTCCAGTCAGTAAATATTTAACACCGTTAGTCACAACTTAACGGAGGATCAATATAGGCCAACATATTATTAACTGGGATTATTATGGGGAAAAACAATAACTGGGATTATTATCGGCCAATAACGAATAACTGGGATTAATATAGGCCAATTTTCCTAGATTTAATTACATGAATCTAAAATAAGAAGAAAACAAATAAAAATTACATTTTAATTATATGGATGTAGAATGGTAAAAACACATTGTTGCGTTTTGTATGTTGCTCTTCATGCCTGATTATGGTATTGGTATTGCCCTTTATGCCTTATGTATTCGTATATGTGTGCGTGCTTCTTTTATTTGTTACTTGTTTAGTGTACGCATGTTTTTTTTTTCTCCGAATATTTGTTTACTTGTTTCTGCAACCCAAGGGTCTTTTTGGCAGCGATCTTTTTATACTTTGAAATGAATGTAAAATTTACATTCATATCTATCGGTGGGAATGTTTGCTTACATGTTTCAAACTTGTTGCTATGGTCTAAAATTATTTAAATAAAGATTTTTTTGAAAAGTATATTTGAGCACGACCCTGTTACAATGACATTATAAGCCAGTTCGGCTATGGCAACAACATCTATAGCAACGATAAGTCATCGCCACAACCTACAGCCGCCACAATGGGGTCTATAGCGTCACCATAAGTCTAACTTCTTGTAGCTATACATTACTATTAAAATCTCTGTGTTAAACAAGATGGTAACCGGATACAAATCAACAAGAAGAAATACACCACACACTTTTATACCAAAGAAGATTTGTCTCTAAGCTCTATGAGTCTATGATAATCATCATATATAATATCAATCGAAAGCACTTAATTACATAGGAAACTAATTAAGCAAAGACACTAATAACTTTACTTTGAAATAACCATGCACCCACTAGGTAACTCCATGACTAATTATTAACTACCACTTATGCATATAATAAAACAGCAGATGATGCAGAAATAATACAAAAGTAGAACATGCATATATAGCTGCATCCCCACTGTTGCTTAGGTGCAGACCCAGTGAACTGTAGTTGCTGATCATCTTGGACATCATTATTGATTTCATGGAGGATCACAACAAGCGCGGAGATGAAAACTTGGTCGACGTTAGGATAGACCGTCACGTTATACGTGCCTAAAAACGCTCCAACCCTTTGCGTCTATATACATTTTTACCATATCATAAGTTCTTGTTTTGTTTAATTTTACAAAATAAGAAAACCCGCCTGACCCAACCCAGCCCAACCCATATAATACCAACGGCCACTTTACCTGAGCAATGATGGTATTGTCATTTCCGGCATAAATGATACATGAATCGTCGTCTCGCCAGTTGCCGTCGACTTTGAAGTCCCGGGCATTTTCGTGTTTGTTACGAGCCAAGAACACATCAATTGATGTTGGTTGTTGGATCGAAGAAGACCGTTTGGCACTGAATATTGTATCATTTGAATCTGAACTTTCTCCCTTGAACACTACCCATCTCTTCTGACTACTCATCTGCTGTTTATAACATCAAAGAATTTGCAAGCCTCAATTTATCAATCTGTAATAACAAAATCTTTAATTTCATATTTGAACAAATCACTTCAATTATTGATCTTCAATGTAGGTCCAGATTGCAATTCCCCTTAAATTTATTAATTTCTAAAGGTGATGAAATTTATAGATTGTTTGGTAAGATTACTTTCCCCAAATTCTAATTTGAGGAATGCAAATGTTATTTCATGCTAAATTTTGTAAACAATATCAACTGATATCGTAATGATTTTGATTAGAACATCAATTGTTAATGTTTAAACTTCTAGGATCTAATTGTCACTAAAATCATAAAAAAAAAAACAAAAAGCAAAAAATCAGAAGCGAGAAAGCGAAACCTGTTTCTGGAACGACAAGATCGGATAACCAGCGGTATCAACCAAAATAAGGTGATCATGAAGGCTCACCGGGTCGCGTTGGACTTGGAACATGAGGGGGCGGGCGGTGCCGTTGAGATTGTGGACGGTCATGAAGGTTTCGTAAGAGAAAGAGTCGAGAGAGAGAGAGCCGAGTGCGGTGTAGAGAATTAGAACCACCGGATTTGGAGCCAGGAAGTTAGAGCTGACGACTGTGATCGGGTTCGCCATTTGTGCCGGAAGGTAGCTACCTTGTTTGGTGACAATCTATGGTGTTTACTTTGGTGGGAATTGGGGTTTAAATAGCTCGTTGTCAATAGTATTAACCCCTAACTTTAATTTTATTATTCAATAAATTCAAATATTTAAGCTCATTTCAATACTAGTTATTTTATTTCCTACCAAAATAAACTCAAAGATCCCTATGTAATGTATGGTTAATAGTTTATACCTTCGAACCTAATTTTATTTGTTTCACACAACTTACAATTCATGGCTCATCCTACTTTTTCATCCCACTTTAATAGCCATCATTGTCCCTCAAGAGTCCGATTTTGGACTTTCAAGTTTCGGCATGTGACTTCAGTTTACATCAACTTCACAGTTCACAAATAACACGGAATCTCTGACTTTAGTTTACATCACAATCATAAGCTCGCAATCGTAAGTTCTACCATCACAAACTTTAGTTTATCATCAACTTCAGTTTATCATCGAACTATTAAAGGATTGTTGAACCATTTTATTTGAAAGTTGAATTTAAAATTTCCTTTTAATACCTAACTGAGTTGAGCTGGCTCAGTTAAATACTGAGTCAAGTTTGAGTTCAGATTTTCGACTCAGTTTAGCCTTCGAGCCGAGCCTGAGCCTGCCCTAACTTGGCTCGACTCATGAACAACCCTAGTTATGAACACATTAAAAAAAATGTTTTTTTTTTTAAATTTTATTTCCTTTTTTATTTAGGATTTATTTATTTACACTTCGTGACCAAGCCTGTGAGCCGCATGGAGCATACATATAGTTTAAATTTATATGGTCGAATATAAGAAGGTAGAGTGGTCCATTATGGATGAATTGAGGCACTAATTGATTGCTCTTCACTTGTGAAGTTTCAAAAACCTTCTATTAATGGGTGTTTCCCTTTCACATGTGAAGAAAATAAGAGAGACATGGTCCATGATTGATGAATACATATGGCTACAAGTTTAAAAAACATTCTATTTATGGATGATTCTCTTCACATATAAATACAAGAGAGGCACGAATCCAATGTGTGTATATACATATATTTATTAAAAAAGAAATGTTAAAGTTTGCAATTCAATTCCCCTTCATCACAAAGAAAATATATTAAGAAAAATGAGTAACTTTGTAATTGTGTAACAACCAGAACTACAGAAGATTTCCCACGTTATGTTGTAGCAGAGAACTTCTGTATTGATGTGATAACCTTAGGTTTGGGTTTATCGTAAGCAATTGAAGAATTACCATGATAAACCCGTTCATTTTCATAGTAGTTGATGTAAAAAAATGAAAAAAAAGTAGCAATGAGCCATGATGTTAAGTATATATTATCATAAAACCTCACGTTGATAGAAAAGATACCGAAAATTTTATCAACCTAGAAACTAACTTATTCTCGCATCGGATCGGATGGTGGTAATTAAACAGAATTACAGAGCCCTCTCATTGTGACGAGGCTAACGACTTCTGTTCTGCAGCAATCAGTGAAACAAACATCCGGGATCCTTACGACATCTTTGTTAACTGATGATGTTTTAAAGATTCAAGTCTCAGGGTGAACAAATGATAACGGCATGTCGTATAGTCACTCAAATCCCTAACTAATTGTAGGAGTGGCAAGTAGGGTTATTGAATCCGAGGAAGTTGGTGGTCGCAAACAAATTCAGGTTATTTATCTAGGGAATTAACTAACTAACATAACTTACTGTCACTAACCTATATTAGACTAAACTACACTAAACCTAATTATGAAGATCTTCTTTTTATTTATTTAATTGCTTTACTTTATTATAGAGATTGAATTAATTATATGAAAACAATGATCATTCAATTGTGAAAACCTCAGGATCCCGGTTATTCGATTTCTAGCTTGATTCAGTAATTCAGTTTAGCGACTACATAGACATAACCTTGTCTCAACTGCTCAACCCAACACAACTATACAATTCATCACATATATAGCAAGATAAGTCCTAACACTATAGAAGTAGGTGACAGGATTGAAATACATATAACAAATAGCAAATCGAATTGTCAAAAATAAATTGAACACACAACAAACTTTCTACAACCGTTAATAGTTGGATAATTCCAAACCAAAATCTGTAAAATAGAAAACAAACGATAAATACAACTAACCGCTCACCATTAGTGTTCACCAGATTTTAGCCGGATATCGAAATCATCACAAAGATGTTTTGAAACAATAAAATCGTCCCTAAGGTTCTTGGGACGTCTCTGACCGAAATTTCCCGAACAAAAATGTTTGAATATGATTTGGAAACAAAAAATCAAAAACGGCCGACTTAACACCCCTCGTGTGTTGCGAGGGGTTCTTGATTAATCGTTGCGGTACGCGGTGCCTGGTGGGTCGTCCTGCTTGGTCCACTTCGCTCCCAGATCGGCCCAAATGCTTGTTTTTGGCCCAATTGAGTTTTTCCAGCCCACACCCACTTGACTTGTTATTAAGGCCCAATCTTAATAATCCTATTGATGCAGATATCGGGAGTACCAGAAATACCCTTGGGTCAAAATCATTAAAATCATAATGAGCCTCGTTTGCCGGTTGAGAGTAACTGTGCCCATATCCTTTCTCATATCCTGTAAAAGATGAAAAGTTAGAATTATAATTATTATAATACACATCACGATTTAATTAACTATAAGTCATGGATCGAGAATATCCCTGATTGTACAATGACGGAGATCCTTGATGTTGGGAATATAAGTGTGGGTCTTCGTACGTACTCCTCCTCATCCTCCGAATCTTCAACAATCTTAATCCCGGAAGGCAGTGTCGGGCAAAATATGATCCTATGAAACCGACTCCCGCAGTTGTAGCATTTATCTTCTTTCACCATGATGATCTCCCAATTTCCTGCAAACAATCAAAAATATACAAACCCATCACGTAGCACTGTTCCATAGGATATAACGAACACTTTGGAAGTAACGAATCGAAAAGTTGGAGGTCAAAAATGGCAAAAACTCTCTGTCAAACGGGGTCCTCGCGTGTTACGAGAGGTGTAGTCAAATTCCTAGCGACACGTGACAGATAATTTTTTTGAATTTTAAATAATTTTTTTCTAAGTTCAATAAAAATTAAAAAATTTAGAAAAATAGAACGTGACTTAGCGTTGCGGATGGTCGAAATGTATGCTTCACAATATAGACGTATGGCTAATTATGCATGTTCCGCTTCATGCCTGATTATGGTATCGGTATGGATGGCTCTTTATGCCTTGCGGATTCGTGTATATGTTCGTGATTTTTTTATTTCTTACTTGTTTAGTGTACGCTTGTTTTTTTGCTCCGGACATTTGTTTACTTGTTTTCTGCGAGTTAGAGGTCTTTTTGGGTGCGATTTCTTTATCCTTTAAAAGTGAATGTAAGACCGGTTAATTAGCTTCCATCTCACTCTCCCAAGGCTCGTCCTTTCTTATAGGATTTTATTGGTGGGAATGTTCGCTTACATGTTTCAAAACTTGTTGCTATGGTCTAAAATTATTTAAATAAAGTTTTTTTTTTAAAAAGTATATTTGAGCACGACCTTGTTGCAATGACACTATAAGCCAGTTCGGCTATGGCAACAACATCTATAGCAACAATAAGTCATCGCCACAACCTATAGAGACCACTATAGGGGTCTATAGCGACGCCATAAGTTTCGTGTCTTGTTTTTGATGCGACTATTAAAATCTCTGTTAAACAAGATGGTAATTGGATACAAATCAACAAGTAGAAATACACCACACACTTTTATACCAAAGAAGATTCGTCTCTCAACTCTATGATAATCATCATATATAATATCAATCGAAAGCAATTACATAGGAAATTAATTAAGCAAAGACACTAGTAACTTTACTTTGAAATAAACTACCACTTATGCATAAAATAAAGTAGCAAATGCAGAAATACAAAAGTAGAACATGCATATATAGCTGCATTATGTGCAGACCCAGTGAACTGTAGTTGCTGACCATCTTGGGCATCAATGTTGATTTCATGGAGGATCACAACAAGCGCGACAACGAAAGCTTGGTCGACGTTAGGATAGACCGTCACGTTATACGTGTCTAAATTAAACGCTCCAACCTTGTGCGTCTATATATATTTTTAGTACCATATCATAAGTTCGATCTTGTTTTGTTTAATTTTACAAAATTATTAAAAAGAAAACCCGCCTGACCCAACCCAACCCATATAATACCAATGGCCACTTTACCTGGGCAATGATGGTGGCGCCATTTCCGGAATAAATGGTGCATGAATCATCAAGCCGCAACGAGCTGTTGCGTATGACTTTGAAGTCACAAAGGTCTTCGTTTTTGTTACGAGCCAAGAACACATCAATTGATCTCTTCTGTTGGATCAAAGAAGACCTTTTGGCACTAAATAATATATCATTTGAATCTGAACTTTTTCCCTTGAACACTACCCATCTCTTGTGACTACTCGTGATCAGCTGTTCATAACATCAATAATAACATCAAAGGATTTTGCAAAATCCTCAATTTATCAATTTGTAATAACAAAATCTTTAATTTCAAATTTGAACAAAATCACTTCAATTATTAGTCATCCATGTAGGTCCAGATTGCAATTCAATTCCCCTTTAATTTATTTAATTTCTAAAGGTGATGATAATGTAGGCAAATGTCATTTCATGCTAAATTTGGAAAACAATATCAACTGATCGTATTGATTTTTCTTAGAACATCAACTGAGTAAAATTATTTATGTTTATTCTTCTACGATCTAATTGTCACTAAAATAAAAATAAAAAATTAAAAAAAAAAGCAAAAAAATAAAAAAAAAATCATTAGAAAGCGAAACCTGTCTCCTGAACGACAAGATCGGATTACGAGCCGCATCAACCAAAGTAAGGTGGTCACGAAGGCTCATAGGCTCGCGATGGACTTGGAATATGTCAGGGCGGTCGGTGCCGTTGACTTTGTGGACGGTCATGATCAAGTTTTTGTCCAAGAGTGCGGTATACATAATTAGAATCACAGGATTTGGAGCCAGGAAGTTAGAGCTGACGACTGTGATGGGGGTCGCCATTTGTGCCGGAAGGAGGCTTGTTTGGTTATGATGGTGTGTTTACTTTGTGGGAATTGGGGTTTAAATAGAAGGACTTTAAGTTTAAGAAAAGAAAAAAGAAAAAAAAAGAAAAACTGGCATGGAGATGGTACTGAAACAACTCGCTCAAATGTGGTTCGGTTTGTAAACTGTAATCAAGGAGAGCCGAGCCAGCTCGGTTTGTAAATAAGTTGAGCACGAGCCAAGGGTGGAAAATGGGGTTTGAAATAGAAAGACTCCACGCATTATGATGAATATGGTTGTTTAAAAAGCTCGTGATATGGAGCTCGCTCGAAAGTGACTAGGTTTGTAATCGAGCCGAGCTGAGCTAGCTTGGTTTGTAAATTAGCTGAGTACGAGCCAAGGGTGACTTGCTCGTTGGCTCGATTATATTAACCCCTATTTTTAATCTTATTATTTAACAATTCAAATATTTAAGTTTATTTTAATACTTGTCATTTTATTTCCAGAAAAAAAAAAAACTTAAAGATCTATATAGTTAGTAATTTAGTAGCTGCCATCGTCCCCCAAGAGTTCGAGTTCCAACTTGTGACTCCAGTTTACATCAAGTTCATAGCTCACAAATAACACGACATCTCTGACTTTATTTTACATCACAATCATAAAGTCGCAATTGTAAGTTCTACACTCACCGGCTTCAGTTTATCATTGACTTCACAATTAATGGTGTATCATCGATTTCAGTTTATCATTGAACTATTGAATGATTGTTGACTCATTTTATTTTAAAGTTTTATTTAAAATTTCCCTTTGGAACCGAACAGAGCCGAGTTGGCTGGTTAAACACTGAGCTGAGCTTGAGTTCGAAACTTCAGCTCGGTTTAGGATTCGAGCCGAGCCTGAACCAACCCTAGCTCAGCTCAACTCATAAACAACCCTAGTTATGAACACATTCAAAAAATGTTCTTTTAAGTTTTATTTCCTTTTTAATTTAGGATTTATTTATTTACATTTTCAGTGTGCATTATGTGTCAAAACTAAGGTTAGGGTATACAGTTTACACTATGTGACAAAGCTTGTGAGCCGCATGGAACATCGCTCTCGAAACTTGCTCGTGGCTCGGCTTGAAAAAAACTCGAAATGAAAAAGCTTTAAAAACTTTATTTTCAACGAGTCAAGCTGAGTTAGCTCATTTTGTAAACGAGCCGAGTCTCGACTCGGCTCGTGGCTCGCTAGTAGGCTCGTATAACTTCAACTTCGAGTCCGAATCAAGCCTAGTTGGTTTCTTTAATTGTGAGCTCGAGCTCGAGTCTCACCCTGACTCGACTCGACTCGTTTACAGCATGCCGCGTATGTATGGAGGTGCTTACAAGTGTAAAAGTGTAAAATTGAATGGTTTCGAATTTTTGACCTTTATCAAAAGTTACTTTTTAAGTAAAATTTAATTTTTTAAAGTACCCATACACATTCCTTTATTTTTACGGCAACAAACATGTACAATTCATCTTCTTTCTAAACCATTTCTTCTTTAAACATATTCAAAAAACCAAACGATCTAAAGAACTCTAGAGCGTGAAATTTGTATGCTTAACAATCGAACCCATTGTTCAATAAAAATTAAACCCGGGTTACCGTCCAGTAATGGATCCTCAATCCTCATAAACCTCCGGTTAACCGACCCTTCGATTAAAAAATAGAGTTTAAATCTTGACATAAGATAAATTACGAAACGTGTTATGTCACATGTTAGTCTCTCATTCTATATATATATCATTATTACTTGTCCTTTCTCATTTTTTAATTTGTTGAGAATTTCACGAAAGTGGCATTGTAATGTAATATGATGTCTTTTTATTTTATTTTGTATATCATTTAAAGTTATATTTTTTTTGAACGGCAGTCTCATCATGGCAAACGATGCTACCCATGACATGCTGCGACCACAGGCCGTGCGAGTAACCAAGACCCTCTATGTTGCACATCCATCCCAGAGGAAACCCACCGCCCTAAGGCCTACTGTGGTAAAACCTCTGACCCACCTCTAAAATTTTTCATTCATCATTCATTTTTTGTGTTCGGTAAGATTTGAACCCTTGACCTCCACATTAGAAGGCAAGGGTATATTCACCCACCTCTATAATTTTTCACATGTGAAATTATATGAATGAATATGAGAAGGCGTGGTCCATGATGGGTGAATAGAGGCACTATTGATTGCTTTTCACATGTGAAGTTTCAAAAACCTTCTATTAATGGGTGATTCTCTTTAAAATGTGAAAAGTTAGGAGAGACATGAGCCCGATACATGGAGAGTGGTCCATCCATGTGATAAAAAATACATTTGGCTCATGGGTGAAGCTTTGGAGGGACCGGAGAGGGCGACCGTCCTCGCGTTTTTTTTTTTTTGCTAGAAGTTCTGATATTCACGATTGTATGTAAAAGAAATTATATGTATTGAGTATCGCCCTTTCAAATGTACTGAGTATCTTCCCCTCGGTAAAAACTTTGAGTCCCGCCCCCTTAGGGTTTTCTTTCAAGCTTCGCCATTGATTTCGCTACAAGTTTAGAAACAATTCTATTTATGGATGATTCTTCTCACATATCAGTACAAGAAAAGCACGAATCCAATGTGTGTATACATACATTATTAAAAAAGAACTATTAAAAAATAAATATTAAAGTTTGCAATTCAATTCCCCATTATCACAAAGAAAATATGTCACTAAGAAAAATGAGTAACTTTGCAATTGTGTAACAATCAGAAGGTTTCCCACGTTACGTTGTAGCGGGGAACTTCTGTATTGATGTGATAATCTCAGATTTGGGTTTATCGTAAACAGTTGAAGAATTGCCATGATAAACCTGTTCACATTTTCAAAGTAGAGGATACAAAAAAAAGTTGAAAAAAGAGTAGCAATGAGCCATGATGTTACCTATATATTATCATAAAACCTCATGTTCATAGAAAAGATACCGAAAATTTTATCAACCTAGAAACTAACTGTTGATATTACAATTCGGATGGTCAAAGCAAAGTGAATGAAAGTTCAGGGGCTGATGGTGAAAATTCTCATTGTCTGAGGGGTGTTTATGTAACTTTTCTTAATTTGTTTATGTTACCATTAATGGTTGTTAGGCAATATAGAATTAGGTCAGGTTGTTTAGATGAAGCTCTTGAATCATTGTAATAAGTAGTTCACAAAGATAGAATCTGATAATCAAATCGTTCAATTGTCAATTTCATTTCCAATTTCAATTGTTCGTTTCTCTATTTGTAACAATTGGTATCAGAGCCACCGATCGGCTCCGGTAATCTCCGATCGAGAAAGTTTTCGAATCATCTGGTGTTCTTTTGTTCGCGATATCAAATTGAGGGTTTCTCACTCTCGGCTGAGTTCTAATTTGGAGAAATGGTGTCAAGCAAGTTTGCAATTGAAAATTTTAATGGTCTAAATGATTTCAGTTTGTGGAGACTGAGCGAGCATTTCTGGTGTATCAAGGTACTTCGGATGCTTTGGGAGGTGTTCCAGGTAGACCAGACGGTATTTCTGATGAAGATTGGCAGGAAATGCTCGACAAGGCCCATAGTTCGATTGTCCTAAGCCTTGGTGATCATGTATTGAGAGAGATGGCAAAGGAGCAAATTGTGGCTGCCGTATGGGTCAAATTAGAAAGCCTCTATATGTCAAAGTCTCTCTCAAATCGATTATATTTGAAGACATTCCAAATAGCCCAGGAAAGAACTTAAGTGAAGCATCAGATGGGTTTAACAAGATCATCATTGATCTTGAAAACATTGAAGTGGAGGTTGATGATGAAGATCAAGCTATTCTGTTTCTTGCAGCCTTACCACCTAGTTATGAGAACTTTGTAGACACCTTGATGTATGGTAGAGAAACATTATCTATGGAAGACGTCTTGGCATCCCTAAAGTCAAGAGAACTGAAGAAGAAGGTTGCTGATAAAGATGAAACAAGAGATGGTTTAGTGATTAGAGGAAGATCAGATTCAAGAAATCAAAGGAAAAGGGGACAACACAGGTCCAAGTCAAGATCAGCAAAATGGAGGTGTTTTGTCTGTGGATCAGATAAGCATCTTAAAAGAGAATGCCCTGAGAGAAACAAAAGGAAGAATGATCAGAATTTTACTAAGCCTCAAGTTAATTTCTCCTAGGATGATACTTTTGATGGTTATGATAGCTCAGAAGTATTGGTTATGACTAATGAATCATATCAAGATAGTTGGATCCTTGACTCAGGCTGCGTTTATCATATGACCCCTAATGAGTCATATTTTAAAAGTTTGAAATACAAGAAGATGGGATCAGTGAAACTAGGTGATAGCAGGCCTTGTGAAATTGCAGGAGAAGGAACTATAGCTATTAGCTTGGATAATGGGTCTACACTGGAACTTCTGAATGCAAGGTACATCCTTGATCTCACTAGAAACTTAATCTCATTAGGTACTTTAGAGAAGGAAGGTTGGGTGTTAGTTGAAAAATGGGAAGGCTAAAGTAATAAAAGGGTCAAGGGTATTATTGTCAGGAACAAGAGGTGACAATAATATTTACTTTCTTGATGGTAAAAGTGACATTTATGCTAATCCTGCAATTAAATCCATTAAGCTTAGTGATTCTATGTTATGGCATAGAAGGCTTGGTCATATAAGTGATCAGGGATTAACTGAGCTAAAGAAGCAGGGTTATTTAGGTAAATTCACTAGCACAGGGGTTGGTTTCTGTGATAATTGTGTAATGGGTAAGTCTGATAAGGTTAGATTTGGTGTTGGTTCACATAATTCCAAAGGGATCATGGAATATGTGCATGTTGACCTATGGGGTCCAGCAAGAACCATGTCAGTAGGAGGGTCAAGTTATTTCCTGTCTATAGTAGATGACTATTCTAGAAGGGTTTGGATTATGACAATAAATCATAAGAGTGATAGTTTCCAGAAGTTCAAAGAATGGTTGGTTATTAATGAAAGACAAACAGGTAAACAACTTAAGGTCTTAAGAACTAATAATGGACTTGAATTTTATAGTGGTGCATTTAATAACTTTGTAAAGAAAAGGGTATTAAAAGGCATCTAACTGTCCCAGGTAACCCTCAACAGAATGGTTTAGTGGAAAAAATGAATAGAACTTTACTTAATAAGGTTAGATGCATGTTGATAAGTTCAGGGTTGCCTAAGGTTTATTGGGCCGAAGCTGTAACTACTGCAGCTTATCTTGTAAATAGGAGCCCATCCACTGCCATTGACTGTAAAACACCTGGTTCACTCTTATGAACCAGGTCAGTTTGTCTACTTGTTATTGTATGTTGATGACATACTGATAGCTTGTAAGAGCATGGAATAAGTAAATAGGACTAAGGAGCTTTTAAAGGCAGAGTTTGATATGAAGGAACTGGGAGATGCCAAAAGAATTATTGGCATGGAAATTGAGAGGGACAGGTCAAAGAAGGTACTTAGGATTACTTAATCTAAGTATATACAGAAAATCCTTAAGAGCTTTGGTATGTTGGATTGTAAACCAGTGAAGACACCATTTTCACAACACTTCAAACTGTCTTCAAGGGATAGTCCAACAGATGAAAGTCAAATGAGGATAATGGAAAAGGTTCCTTATGCAAATGTTGTAGGTAGCTTAATGTATCTTATGGTATGTTCTAGACCTGGTATTAGTTATGCAGTGAGTGTGGTTAGTAGATTTCTTGCTAATCCTGGCAAGCCTCACTGGGATGCTGTCAAGTGGATACTTAGATATCTTGCTGGTACTAAGGGGTTTGGTTTGGTGTTTATGCCAGGTAGTGTTGAGTCAAATTACTTAGTACAAGGTTTTGTGGATTCTGATTTTGCTAAGGATCTTGATAAGGGTAGGTAAATTACTGGATATTGTTTCAAGTTTTTGAATTGTACTGTTAGTTGGAAAGCAACACTTCAAAGTATTGTTGCTTTGTCAAGTACATAAGCTGAGTATGTTGCTCTAACTGAGGCAATTAAGGAAGCTATGTGGTTAAAGGGTTTTGTTCAAGAATTGGGATTCACTGGTGCTGAAGTTGTAGTGGGTTGTGACAATCAAGGTGCAGTTCAGTTGTCTAAAAATAGCATGTTTCATGAAAGAACAAAACATATAAATGTGAAGCTGCATTTTTTAGAGATATAGTTAGCTCTAAACAGGTTGTTGTTGAACAGGTTGGGACTGCTGAAAATGCAACATATATGTTCACCAAAGCACTGCCAGGCACAAAGTTTCTGATGTGTACTGATGTGCTAGGTGTTGGTTAACAGGTAACTAGTTGATGAATTTAGTAATCAGGTTTTTCCCTATGCAATTAATTAATTGGTGTGCAACACACTATAGTGCTCAAGATCATTAATACTCTGTGGCTAGGTGTTAATGTTGTTACCAGGAGATTAATTTGCAGGGTTTTACTGATATAAATTCATTAAGGTGTGTTTGACCATTGAATTGAGGTGGAGATTTGTTGATATTACAATTCGGATGGTCAAAGCAAAGTGAATGAAAGTTCAGGGGCTGATGGTGACAATTCTCATTGTCTGAGGGGTGTTTATGTAACTTTTCTTAATTTGTTTATGTTACCGTTAATGGTTGTTAGGCAATATAGAATTAGGCCAGGTTGTTAAGATGAAGCTCTTGAATCATTGTAATAAGTAGTTCACAAAGATTGAATCTGATAATCAATTCGTTCAATTGTCAATTTCATTTCCAATTTCAATTGTTCGTTTCTCGATTTGTAACACTAACTTATTCACACATCGAATCGGATGGTGGTAATTAAACGGAGTTACAAAACCCCCTCATTGTGATGAGTCTAACGACTTTTGTTTTGCAGCAATCACTAAAACAAACATTCGGGATCCTTACGACATCTCTGATAGATTATGATGTTTTAAGGGTTCTAAGTCTCTTTTCTAATAGAATATTTTAGAAGTAGATTAGACGAGTGTGTAAGTTTAATGTTCTAAAAAACTGCTAATTATTGGGGCCATCCTAAATTAGATTGTTGGATCCAGATATGTCACAAAATACAACAGGGGTCCTTGGGCCTAATCAGGCTTTAACTAGTCTGGTTAAACCGGCCGGGCATGATGTATTAATTTATTTGAGAAACACTTGATGGGATACAACATACAATTGTAGACATATATATTACTATAAGTTATTTTACATTTTATTAAACATGCCACCATAATATGCTGAAGTTACTGTCTTTAATTAGGCTCTCTTCTTCAGTTTCCATTCTCATCTTTCTCGTCATTAATCTCATTTAGAATCGCCATGACTGCAACAACGAACACATAATCAACGTTCGGATAAGCTGTGATAGTATACCCGTCGACTCCAAAAGGGATGTATTGAGCGTTTTGTTTCTTGTTGATCTGCATTTTTACCATGAACCTCGATTAGCCAGGCTATGTCTTACACCTAGTAAGCGATGACCGCTATTATATATATCAGGGGTGTCTTTTAGGGTGTGTAGGATGGGCCACACACAAGCATAATTTTTAGATAGGTATAAGTTTTAGATGTCATTCAACATTTTTTTTAATATCTTCTAAGTTCGAAATCATATTTAAAGTAATTAAATGTGTAGTTATGTTAAAAAGAATCACCGAGTCCAATAAATATGATAAGGGATGTAACACATTTTTATTATAATTGTCGTCAATTTATAAAAAAATTATATACAAGGACATGTGTTTTAAACTCGTCTGGACACCTGAAATCTCGGAGACGCCCCTGATATACATATAGATGATTAATGTACGTACCTCTGCAACGACAACAGTAGTCTCTCCAGCATAAACCGCACAACGTTTTTGAAACCAGTTGCCTTTGACAGTGAAGTCAGCAACATCTTGGTTCCTGTTGGTGGCCAAGAATACATCAAGTGAAGTCTTGAAATTGGCCCGGTTTACTTGTTTAGCAGAGAACACAAAATCTCTAGGGTCTGTGCTATCTCCTCTAAAGCATTGCCACCTTTTTCGCCCACTTGTTAGCTGAAAATATATATATCAACAAAGTTAACTCTACATTTTTCCTAGTAGGGCGTAGGAGGGGTTTCGGTTCGGTTTTTTGTCCTAACCGAACCGAAAATTGAATTTTTCGGTTCCTAAAAGAAACCAATAATCAGTTTGGGTTTTTTTCGGTTTCGGTTCGGATTTTTTTTTTAATTTAATATGTGGTTAAAATAATTTTAAAGTTTACATGTTTAGTCTTATAAAATAGACGATAGTAATTAGCTAGTATCGTCATAACCATTAAAAATTTAAAAACAAAAAATAGGAACATGACACTGTAAACCATACAAATCTACAAAATATAAATGTAGACTTATAAAATAGACGATAGTAAATTCAAATGTTTTTAACTTTATAAGATCTTAACCCTATGCAAAATATAAAGTGGTAACTTTTTGTGTTTTTCCTTTATAATTATCAAATCTACAAAAATATACAAAAAAATACATATTTATTAGTAAAAAGTAAAATGCAATCAAAATTGATAAAAATAAATAACATTATTAAGAAATGATTAATTAAGGTTTTAACTTATAAGTTTTATAATGGATCCTAGTAAAATACTAATTTACAAGGCCCTTGGTTCGGTTCGCTTTTTCGGTTCGGTTCAGTTTTTAATCTACATTAAACAGAAACTGTGGTTTTCTCGGTTTTTTATTCGGTTTTGTTGGTTTTTTGGATCGTTAGAGTATGTTAATTACTTAATTGGTATAGTAAAATTATGAAACTGAAATTAAGTTGACCTTTTTCTGGAGCGTGAGGATGCGGTTTCCAGCAGCATCGACGAGCAGACGTTTACCATGAACGCTCAGCAGTTTCCCTTTGAGTTTGAACATCAAGTTACCGTTAACATCAGTCACTCCAAAGTGTCCATCAGAGAGTGCTAGCAGTTTCTTTCCGCTCAACATGTGTATAGGGTTTGGAGACACGAACTGCGGGCTCACGACACATATTGGTTTACTCAGTTGTTGTGGCAACCCACTTGACTGCTCAACACCAAACCCCATTGCTATGAATTATGATCGGTCTAGCCGTTCGCAGTATTTATACTATAACCGAACGGAATAATTATAATGAAGAATCAGGCCCGTGAGAATTCGAACATGAGAAAAATGAGTCGTCCGGGTATATATTATTTCGTTGATGGATATGTTCTTGTTGCACACACTAGCTAGAGAATATGAAATGTAACATGCTTTCCATAAATGTAGTGTAGTTTCTGTGCATCGTGTTATATTTATATATGGAAGAAGATAAGCATACAATCACGCACTGGTCCATAATCTTTGATAAAGAAAGATTTCTATATATCTTCCACCATCCTTTAAAAAGGGAAGAACCTTATTCTGCACAATCTATGAAATTTTGAATGAGACCACTATACAACTAAATTCACATCCGTTTGGAACTATCTCAAATATCCAATATTCGAGTAAGTCTTTCTGAGAAGAGATTGCAACGGTCCATATTTAATTTGACACTTCAGGTTTGACTGACCTAAAAATACCATCAAAAAGGAAACTCACTACTTGGAAAAACTCCCCTTGATCACACTACAAAACAATGGGTTATTAGCGGTGACAACATCAATAGCGGCGACAACATCTATAGGAAACGTAATTAGTGGCGACACCTACGATCCGTATGCACGTATACCAAGTAAATCTCATTGTTTAATCTGGGATGGCTCTCGAACGTTGATGTTAGTCCAATGTGTCGTCATTATTGTGCTTATTTTGCTATATTTAGTTATAATAATGATTGGATTATGTCGCATTTTCACGGGTTTTTGTGTTGTAAGGTACCACGAGCTTAAGTAGCTAATAATAGAGTTTTATGAAGAACTGGAAGCTGCTGGTACAGGGATCGAGAAGCGTGCGGGAACGAGTGAAGACTTAGAAGAAAATCAAGAAAGTTCCTGAGTTTCAATTCTGGGCGGTACGCCCAGAGAAGCAGAGACCAGGGCGGTACGCCCTAAAGTTTAGAGAAGCGGCCGAAGATTTGCAATCCGGGCGGTACGCCCAGAATCCCCCATTTTGGGGCGGTACGCCCCGAATTGGTCGTCAGAAGTTTTAGATTAGGGTTTACTATTTAAACTTATTTGTGAAGTTTTTGTGATATCGATCATTATTCCAGACGACCAGAGGCTAGGGTTTTGCGATTTTCACCTTTGTTTTGGAGATTTGGAAGCAATTCAATCATTCGGTACATTACTTTTATGCAATCTTTTAGTATAATCATGTTTGTTTCATTAGCCATGTCCGGCTAATCCACCACTAACCGCTTTTGGTGATTGGTTGGTGGATTCGTTCTATGATTTACCTATTGCTTAACTAGTTATTCCGGAATACTTGCTACCGTTGAATACCTACATGCGGAATTGTTAAAATTAACTAGTAATCTAGGGTTTTAGTGGTCCACTGTTTATTGATCTAGCACTTTCTTGCGGCAGGACTAATCAGCCCATTAGGAAACTAGGTTATTAGGTCAAGGAAGCAATTAGGGGGCATGTCTATGTGTCACGGTTAAGTAATTAGGTTTTTCTAGATCGGTAGCCAACCAGGATCCAGAAGTGGTTAGATTCGTCTCATTTGAATTCAATTAAGTTTTTAGGTTAAAGTTAGTTAATTTGTTAGTTAAATCACTCAACCAACCAAGACAGCCAAGTGGCACTCTTAGTTAATTTTAGGTAATCAGTAAAGTTAGTTAATTTAGTTAATCAATTAGTCAATTTCCACATATTCCCTTGGTTCGATAACCCTAACTTACCACTACTACAAATCAATTAAGTTGGGGATTTGAAACGGCCTGACAAACCGTTATCAAACGTATACTCATGATTAGCAGCAACCCGTCAGCGCTAATGCCCTAATATTTTTAGCAGGCATATTTTCCTCATAGTTGCCTTCTCTTCCTCACTTTCCCAAAACTCTCAAACGCTAAACTCCTCTCAAGCGATTTCCGATCGAGACAACACTGCTATTCACGACTCCGTCGTTCCTGACACCACTTCCGGCATTTAATGAGTATTTTATTTTGTATAAATGAGATTAAATGTCATTTAGTGTGGAAATTAGTAATTCTATATAAAAATATATTTTTTAATAAAAAATAAAACCATGACACGCAAAAAAGTATGTCATAAGCAAATGACACACAAATGCATGTCATTTTCATTTTTCAAAAAACAACTGACACATGACACGCATTTTGTGTGTCGTAAAAGCATGCCATAAGCGGATGACACGAAAATGCGCATCATCTCCCTCTAAGACGGAGGCTTCCTTGACAAGCATGCATTTGCGCGTCATCTGACCCCCTGTATGACTCGCATTGCGCGTCATGAATGCCAGTGTTTTAGTTGTTAAATGTAAGTAGTTTGAATTATTTGAATCCATTAACCCTTATATATAACTAACTTGTCAAACTTCTAGGAAAACTATAACGTATGATTATGTACATTTTGATTATGTTTTTAAATGTTTTTGTATATATGTACCTATCTTTTGTGGGAATCTACAGTTTTGGTAACAGGAAATCGATAAAATACGAACAAAACCATGTTGTGCTGATTAGGTAGCAATAGCAGCGACATGTGGGTTAATTATGGGACTTATTAGTTGCGGCGCGTCGTCACTATTACCTTTAACGGCGACACGCGTCGCCACTAATAACCCTTTTTTATAGTTGAGTTAGGCTTTGAACTTGAGACCTCAAAAATCTCAAGCCTCCAACCATCCTCCCCATGCCACTTCCTCTAGAAAAAACTTGCTGCTAAATTATTTTAGTCTCTTTGAACGTCTTATTTTAATTATTATGTCTATGTTTAAGTTTGGGTCATAAACACAACTGGTTGCTAATTCAATTGGGCCAAAGGCCACTGTTTTCCGTTGGAACATTACATGATTAAACCCACATCAATAGAGCACTAGTCCAGTCCGTTTGGTTTATTTATCACCTTTAATGGACTTAATAATTTTAGTATTTATCCGGTTTATATTTGTAAACCTTGAAAATTTGAACTTATTTTTCTTTGTGTCGGTCTGAAAATTTTACAGGGTTGCTCTGAAATTTCACGGGCGTCGGTGTTAAAATTTCTCAGGGTTCGGTCAGGATTGAAACATACATATCCTACTATAAAAGAAAAAGTTTGTGGAGTGCTGGCGACCCCATCCCAACTAATGGGTACGCCTCTTGCTAAAAAGTCATAACCACTAAAAGGGTTTTGTATTAGCGGTACTCTCATGACTTCTTATATGAAAGGTCGTGGGTTGAATCTTATCTAGGACAATTTGCTTTGAATTGTTTGGGTGTCTATGGATTAGGTCTTTACGTTCTGTTATTCGGACGAAATAAAGATTAAAGATCCATTTGCCAGTTGTTCCCAGGTGCCTAGACTTTTACTATTAAAATAATGTGATAGACATACCAGAGATCAGATTGTTATTCATACATGTGTCCCAAAATCATATTGTAGAAACCACGGTCCCGGCCGAACGGGTTATCAAGGATGAACCGGTCCGGTTAAGGCAAAGTGCTTCTGGAGAGTTGGTGAGGCAAGTTGCTCCGGCCTGGAGCACCTTGATTGCTTCTGTGAGTTAGTCTAAGGTACCTGACACGAAGGAAGAGTTAGAACATAGGAGGGAGATTGTCCTCCGGCTCAGACTGGGACTGACGGATGCATCATAGCGATCCCAGGTCTACCCTCGTGCGTATAGGATGTGAGTGTGGGGAATCGGGGTGTCAGCTCTGCCGTACGGTCGAGAGAGACGTTTAGTGCCGGAGCTAGTTGTAGTCCGGAGGGATTAAGTGTCTTTCCCCCCAAGTGGTTGGGGGGTATTTATAGTGGCTTACCTTTGTCTGATGCATCATTAATGCTCCTGGCGGCTAACGGTATGGGCGGGCGCAGTAGGTGTGTAGTCTACAGTCCCATTTTGGGTAAAGCGGCGCATAATTGGCTTATAATGTGTCAATCATTGCCTGTCAATGTTGTTCGTGTAGGCCGTGCGGCCAACTCATGTGTGTTGTATGCCGCTAGAGTGGGTCTTTGGTTCGGCCTGATGAGGAGCAGCATCCGATATTTGGCCGGACCGGACCCACGTCATCAGCCCCCCAGGCCGAAGCGTTGCTGTCACGTAGCGGGGCTTCGGGCTTTGTCTTCTTATTGGGCCTGGATGGACCGGGCTCCCGGGGCCTTCTGCGCTAGTGAGTGTTAATTGGGCGCTGGCTCGGTAACCGTCCCATCAGGAATATCAACCGTCGCCCTGTATATAGCCTATATATAGCCGGACGTAACTCCCTTCGGTCATATCGTCTTCTTTCCAAACTTGCTGCCAAAACTTCTTGCTGAAAATACTACCTGCCTGTATACCGCGCGGTACGTTACCCCTTTTCTTTGTATTTTGTTTTTCCTTTTTACACCATGGGTGAGAGTAGTAAGTCTGATAGGGACGTTCAGTTTAGTTGCCTTACTCCCAAAACCCTTAGTACGGAGATAGCGCGGTATGGTATCTCTTTAGAGCTGCACCCTACTTTACCGGAGAGAACCCAGACTATCCGTGACTGTCCGGACGGTAAGATTGGGCTTTACCTTCATCACTTCAGCTTTGCTCACCTTCGCCTTCCCTTCACCATTTTCTTTCGTAACCTCATCAGGGCCCTGCGCGTTGACATTCGGCAACTACCCCCATTGGCCGTCGCGCGGATAACCCAGTTTGAGATTTCCTGCTGGGCGTGCGGGGGGAAGCCCACCGTTAACCTTTTTAGGCAATTTTTTCGCCTTAACCACCAAGGAGATTGGTACCTTATAGAGGTCGCCCGTCATGAGGGGGCCGTGCGGCTGTTTACTCCTCCCACCAACCTGAAGATGTGGAAGGACAAGTTCTTTTGGGTGGATGACGTTTGTCTTGGGAAGATGCACTGGAGGAAGCCGGAGGAGGATCTTGTGTCGTACGACGTTTTTAAACTCCCTCATGACACTGCCCTACGTGCGAGGTTGATTGCGAACGCCATGCCTCTTCGCAAACAGGCTGAGGAGGTGTTGGTTATGACCGGCATGAGCCGCAACTGGCTGGGAGTGCTCACTGAACCCTGCTTTAGAATGAATGGGGCCGGTACGGTTCTTTCTTACTATTGTTGTTTTTGTTTTTAAATATCTGTCTAACTCTCTTTTCTCTGTGCAGAGATGGGGCTTTTGGACTACTTGAAGCTGCCGTCGACTCTGGAGGTTGAGCATACGACGAAACAAGTGCCGGAGGGTCAAGATACTGTTGTGAAGGCGACTGAGGAGTGGAGGTTTACTGATTTTTCTGT
The DNA here is from genome assembly GCA_039602395.1 of Deinandra increscens subsp. villosa. Lineage (NCBI taxonomy): Eukaryota > Viridiplantae > Streptophyta > Magnoliopsida > Asterales > Asteraceae > Deinandra > Deinandra increscens. The sequence continues at coordinate 1,962,745 of JBCNJP010000009.1, read as the reverse complement.
GAAGGATGGGGAAAAGGTGATTGCGGGTAAGGACCTTGGTGGTGCCTCCCATACACTGATAGAAGAGCAGAAAGCCGAGCGGCGGCGTAAGCTGGCGCTGAAGCAACGCGCCGAACGAGCGAAGGGCAAGGCCACCGCCCCGGTTGGGAGGGCCTCTGGCAAGAGGAAGAAGGTGTCCTCCAAGGGGCCTTCTAAATCCAAGAAGAAGAAGTCTGGGACGTCCACTTCCCCTGCCCTGGTGGACGAGTCCTCTGCCGACGGATCCCCGGACCCCACCTACAAGGATGGGGACGAGTCTAAAGAACATGTGGATATCATCCACAACACTGATTCTGAGGTTGAGGGGCCGAAGGACGAGGTAGACGGCCGTCCGGAGGGGGATGTGTCCCCCACGTCTAGCGAGAAGCGTTTTGCTCATGTGCTCGAGACGGGTGGCGACTATATGTCCGACATAGTCGGACGGAAACTGAAGCCTGGCATGGGCAAAGGTGTCGATGCTATTGCCAAGGCCATGGCTGCTGGCGACATGTCTTCGCCGCGTGGCTCCGAGAAAAACGCGGAGCCTGAGGAAGATAGTGAGTCCTCCGAGGCCGATCCCGACGCTGTGTATGCGCCCGGGTGGAAGTTGCGGGTTGGGGATGTGTTGTCCACACCTAGGAGGGCGTGGGATTTTGTGCAGCACGCCGCCTCGTCCGGGGCGGTGTCGGCGGCGGAGGATGATAAGGACATTGTGGCGATGAAGAAAACCGCCCATCGCCTGGCACAGTCCTTCGTCCAGACTCAAGACCTCATCCACCGCTATGCTGAGTAGCGGCGCACCGTCCGCGATCTGAAGAGAGATCTGGCGGCACAGGACGCCGAGTTAGCTGAGAGTAAGTCTCAGCTGGCTGCTCTAAATACTGAGGAGGTAAGAAAGTTGAGGAGGAGAGTGGAGCAGGTGGCAGGGGAGAAGGCTGCTGTTGACAACGAGCTTGTTGTTGCCAACAGCCGTGCGGCTGGGTTAGAGAAGGCTCTGGCGGAGGAGGGTGAGCGCCGGAGGGATGAGGTCTCAGCTCGGGTTGTTGAGCTGGAGACGGCGAGGAGGGAGAAGGCCGCGGTTGAGGCCGAAATGGAGGCTTTGAAGGAGGGTAAGGCAGGAGTGGATGCCGAGCTGGCTAGGGCCAATGCGGTTGCTGGTTCGGCATTGGAGGATAAGAAATGGTTGATAGCCGAAGGCTTCCAACATGTTATTATGAAGCTGCTGAAGAGCTACGAATTTGAGAGCAGGCTCGGTGCCGTGCAGCAGGCCGTGATGGACATGGGTACCGCCGAAGGTGTCCGGATCGGTCACGATTTTGCCAGCTCAGGGTACGCCCTTGCTGACGTCCCCGCCGTGAAGCTTTCCGCCGAAGCAGATTTGAGGGAGGCGGTCACCCTTTTTGAGCAATACAAGTATCCTTATCTTGAGGAGCTTGCTAGCCTTGCCTCCGAACCTCTCGAAGTTATTAAAGCTCTTGAGCCGAAGGCCGCGCCGAAGAACACTGCCGAAGAGCCTACACCAGATCCCTCGGCCACCGCATCATGACTTCCGCCTCGCAGCTTTTGTGTAGTTATTCTGGCCTCGGCCTTGTATATTTCTTGTAATTTCCTTTGGCTTCGGCCTTGTTTGTAAATCTTTATCAATGAATGTATTGTTCCTGCAAAGTTGAGATGCAATTTTATGTTTCGAGCCGTTCGGCTTTCATTAGCATTTGTTATGTCGTGTTTAATTGTTAATTGTATGAGCCGTATGGCCTTTGTAACTGTACGATTGCGTTAACTATATGAGCCGTTCGGCCTTTATTCTTGTAGCTTAGGTATTTTCTTTTGGCTTGTTGGTCGTTTCTGTGGTTGTACACCCACTTTGTTTTACTCCGTTCAGAGGTGTAGCGCTTTTTAACCATGGTAATTGTGGTCCCGTTTTGCTGTTCGATAGGGCACTGGGCCGTTAGAGCCCAGCGATTCGTTAAGCGTGTTTGGGTCACCCACTGTAGGGTAGGGTTCTGGTCCGGCTAATCCGGTCCGTCCCCCTTTGTGCCCCAGCCTTCGGTTGGCCTGTCGAATGTTTTGCCGACGTTATTTACCGTGCGGCCACAAAGGGCCGTGTGTGTGGTAAGTTAGATTGCCGGTCTTGAATTAGTTTTGTAGGGTGCGTTGCCCTTTTAAGTGAACGCGTGTCGTAACAAAATATCGTCACAAAATGTCGTTCTGCTTACTTGAATAAGATGCAAATTACAAACAAAGTCGTGCGTAAACTAAATATAACACTTCTTTAGCTGCATGTCGTTCCAATGCCTGCGTACGGCTTTTCCGTCGAGAGTTGCGAGCTTGTATGACCCTTTCTGATGAGCTTCCCGTATCTGGTACGGTCCTTCCCAGTTAGGGCCGAGTTTACCTTGTTTCTCTTGTCTTGAAGCTTCGTTGTTTCGAAAGACGAAGTCGCCCGGTCTGAAGGTAACTGTTTTTACTTTAGCGTTGTAGTATCCTTCAATTTTTTTCTTGTACCTTGCTTCGTTGATTGCCGCCATATTTCGCCGTTCTTCCGTTAGGGATAAGTTTACCAGCAGCTCGGTGTCGTTGGTTGTTTCGTCCATTTCCAGGATTCGCTGCGAAGGCATTCCTATCTCCGCCGGGATGACCGCCTCCGTGTCGTAGGTTAGGCTGAAAGGGGTGTGTCCGTGGCTCGTCTGCTCGGTTGTTCTCATTTCCCATACGACGCTTGGCAACTCTTTGACCCAGTTTTTTCCTTCGGCCTCCAACCGCGCTTTTATTCCGGTGACTATGCTTCGGTTTGCTCTTTCTACTTGCCCGTTTGACTGTGGGTGGGCGACCGAGGTGAAGATCTGTGCTATCTGTAGTTCCGAAAGGGATTTTCTGCAAATTGCTTTCCGTTATCCGAGACAATCTTCCCTGGGAGGCCGAAGCGGCAGCAGATGTTTTCCCAAACGAAATTTATTATTTGTTTGCCCTTGATAGTCGCTAGTGGTCGTGCTTCTACCCACTTAGTGAAGTAGTCCACTGCGACCACCAGGAACTTGACTTTTCCTGGCGCCTCTGGGAATGGGCCTACGATGTCGATTGCCCACTTATGGAACGGCCACGGCGACGTGACTGGTATCATCTCGCGCTTTGGGGCGCGTTGTATACTGGCGTGCATCTGACATCCCCTGCACTTTCTGATTTCCCTTTCCGCGTCCGAGTACATGGTTGGCCAGTAAAAGCCGGTGTTTAACATTCTTGTCACGACGGAGCGCGGCCCAGAGTGGGTGCCACAGATGCCGCGGTGGAATTCCTGGATTACGTAGAGCCCTTCGTCTTCTGTTAGGCACCGCAGCCACGGCTGTAAGTAAGCCGTGCGGTACAGGCGACCATCCTTGAGTGTATAGTTCACGGCTTGTAGGCGAAGCTTATTTGCCTCCTGATTGGACACTGGTGTGGTGCCGTCCGTCAAATACTTAATGAATGGTGTCATCCAGGAGTCCGTCTGGGTGCTCACTTCATTGACTTCCATCGGTTCGCCCATGGGTGTGGTAATTACCTCCACCGGTATTTGCTTTGTTAAGTGAGCAAATGCTAGTGAGGCCAACTTACTGAGTGCGTCAGTTTTCTTGTTCTGGCCACGCGGTACTTGAATGATTTCGAATTCCAAAAACGATGACGCAATAGCCTTTACACAATCGGCGTATTTTTGCAGCGCGGCCTCTCTTATTTCGAACTCTCCTTTTACCTGGTTTGCGACCAATAAGGAATCCACCCGTGCAGATAGCTTCTTCACCCCCATCTTCTTCGCTAGCCTCAGGCCTGCCAATAGGGCTTCGTATTCCGACTCGTTGTTTGTGCTCGGGAATTCGAGCCTAATGGCGTAGGTTACTTCTACACCGTGCGGATCGATGAGCACGAGGCCTGCGCCGGAGCCATCTTTGCTAGACGCCCCGTCTGTATACAATGTCCAGGCATCTGGGCTTGTGACCGTGGGAGGTAGCATCGGTGCCGAAGGGGTTTCTTGCTCTGTTTCTTTGCTGTCTAACTCCGTTATGAAGTCCGCGAGGACTTGGCCCTTTATGGCCGTCCTTGGTCGGAACTTCAAGTCTAGTTCGCCGAGCTCAATTGCCCACTTTGCGAAGCGACCGGATGTTTCGGGGCGCTGTACTATCTCTCTCAGCGGATAATTGGTTAGCACAGTGACTCTGTATGCCTGGAAGTACCGCCGAAGCCGCCTGGTTGTGTGGACCAGAGCGAGCAGAAGTTTCTCCAACTTTGAATATCTTGTCTTCGGGTCGGCCATTGTTCGGCTGACGAAGTACATGGGTATCTGTTTGTCGTGTCATTCGGCGCACAGGACCGAGCTTAATACTTTCTCCCCCACGGCTAAGTACAGGACAACTTCTTCGCCTGGTTCTGGTGCAGTAAGTGATGGCAGTTCTGCCAGGGTTCTCTTGAGTGCTTGAAAGGCTGTTTCGGCCTCCTCAGTCCACAGGAAATCTTCCTTAGTGGTGCATCTTTTCAACGCTTCAAAGAATGGAGCGGATTTTTCTGCCAGTTTAGATACGAAACGGTGTAGGGCGGCCAACCTGCCGTTCAGGCACTGGAGCTCTTTGAGCGATTGAGGGGACCTCATCTGCTGTATTGCTTTCACTTTTGTCGGGTTAGCCATGATGTTTTGGTCCGTCACCACATGACCTAGGAATTTTCCCTGCTTCATCCCGAACGAGCATTTGGCGGGGTTTAATTTCATGTTGGTCGCGCGGAGGTTCGCGAAAGTTTCTTGGATGTCCTTCAGTAGTGTGTCTTCCGTTTGGCTTTTGATGACTAGATCATCCACATATGCTTCCATGTTCCGCCCGATCTGTACTTTGAACACCTTGCCAATTAACCTTTGGTAAGTTGCCCCAGCGTTCTTTAGGCCGAACGGCATTTTGGTGTAACAGAATGTGCCCTTATCAGCCTGGAACGCTGTTTTTTCCTCATCTGCTTTTGCCATATGTATCTGATGGTAGCCCTTGTACGCGTCTAAGAAACATTTAAAAGTGTAGCCGGACAGCGCGTCCACCTTTGCGTCTATTGGTGGCAAGGGATAACAGTCTTTGGGACAAGCGTCGTTGATGGCTGTGAAGTCTACGCACATTCGCCAGGTGCCGTCCGACTTTTTTACCAACACCGGGTTTGCCAGCCATGGTGGGTACCGAACTTCCCGCATGATGCCTGCCTTCACCAATTTGCCTACCTCTTCACTTACTGCTTGGCAGCGATCCCGGCCCATCGTTCGCTTTCTTTGGACCACTGGTTTATGTGCCGGGTTTCCGTTTAGGTGGTGCTCAGCGATTTGCCTAGGCACGCCCGTCATGTCGGACGGCGACCATGCGAATACGTCTGTGCTGTTTCTTAGTAGGTAGTGCAGCCGTTTCCTTCCTTCGGTACTTAGCTCTGGGCTGATTGCCACCGTTTGGTCTGGGTAGGCATCGTTGATGACGCATCTGTCGTTGACTTCTTCGACTGTCGCGACTCGGGTGTGTGGCCCTTTGTCGGACAGTAACGTGGCCACTCCCATCCTGGTGGGGAAACGGATCATCCCATGTGCTGTTGAGACTATGGCGCCGAAGGTCATTATGGCCGGGCGACCTAGGATAATGTTGTAGGATGACGACCCAGCGACCACGACGAACGTGAGCCGCTCGGTGCGTGTCATCTCTACATCGGCCATGGTTACCTGTAACTTGATTTGCCCTTGTGGCAATACCCTTTCTCCGCTGAACTCGACCAAGTGCGTCTTGCACGGTTGAATGGCCGCACGGATCTCTGCCGGTAGCTTCATGAAACAATGCTCGTACATGATGTCAGAGGCGCTGCCCCCATCTACGTACATTCGGTGCACTTTGTGATCTTCCACCTGTGCTGTGATAACCATTGGTTCGAGCGTCGGCTGAGAGTCACCGAGCGGTGGGAAGTGTATCGGCCTGTTGGCCCACCATTCGTGATTGACTTTTGGCCGCTTCGACTGTCTGGAACGGACCATTAGAATCACCTTTTCCTCTTTTTCCTTTTTTGGTCTTTTTTCCTCTTTTACTTCCCTTACCAGATGTGCCAGCTCGCCTGTCTTCACGGCCTTGTCGATTTCTTTCCGTAGCTGGTGGCACTCATTGGTGTCGTGACCCTTGTCGCCATGGAACTCACAATACTTATCCATGTTTCTGTTGATGGCTTTGTCGCCCATCGGCCTTGGCGGCTTGAAGCTGAACCTGGCTTCTTCTGTCTTCAGGATCTCCTTCGGGGTTTTAAGTAAGCCCCCGTGGTTCGGTCCCTTGTCGCCCAGTCGGTGTGACATGCTCGACGGGCGCTCATAGGGCGCGAACCCTGTTTTTCTCTCATGCCCCTCGTTTTTGTCACCATCGCGCTGCCATGGGCGTTTCTCATTTCTTCCTTGGCTCTGCCTCGGGCCCAGCCTTGAGCTAATTGGCCCCCGATTGTCCCGTAATTGGGCGGCTTCTTCGCCTCGTAAGAAGGCTTCCGCTCGGTCGAGGGCTTCTTGCATGGTGCTGGGTACCCTGGCGCTCAATTCCTTGATGAGCTGTCTTGTACGTATGCCGTGTATAAACCCTGAAATCTTTTATCGCTCGTCCACATTGCCGATGAGCATGGATTCCGCCTTGAACCTTTCGATGAACGACCGGAGTGACTCGGAATCTCCCTGCCGGATGTTGTGCAGTTCAATGGGATCCTTGACGCACCGACGTTGTTGGCCGAAGTGTGTCAGGAACTTGACGTGTAGTTCTTCGAACCTTCGGATACTGCCGTCGGGCAGTGCGTTGAACCACAGCCGTGCGGCCCCGGTTAAGGTCTGTACGAACATCTTGCACCAAACGGCCTCAGCCCATCTCATGATTTCTGTAGCTGCTTTGAACGAGTGTATGTGGTCTTCCGGGTCACCTCTGCCATCGTATGTTTTTACCGACGATGGTAGCTTCGTCTTTGGGGGGCATTCAAACCTCTCCACGACGCGACTGAACTTGCTCCTGCTTGGCGGTACGTAAGGCGCGGCGGACATGGGTTGTTCGAAGAGATCCTCCAGGTTCGTGTCGCCATACGGCTGTCCCAGCCTTTGTGTGTTAGGGACCGTAGCGTCGAGTGGTGTGTAGCCACTGACTGCCGGTACCTGCGAGGTAATGGGCGTATCATTTTCAGCTGAACTTGCGCCGTATAGCAGTTTCCACTGCTGCACGGCCCATAGGGGGAAATATTTAGGTGGCAGGGCCGAAGTTGGGAATCCTGTGCTCATCAGTGGTGCTTGGAACATCGCCCCTTCCGGGCGGCTTCCCCCTTGTGCGAACGTAGGTTGGCTCAAGTTTGCCATGGCAGCTCGGGCGCTGCTTCGAAGGGGTACTCCGTCTGTCCCGTTTGCCCGATTAGATATTATCGTGCTGTCTGTGAAGACACTCCTGGGAGTAGTTCCAGGAAAGCGACGCCTCTCAGGGGACTCAGGCGGTGTCGGGGTGGCCTCATGAACATCACGGCCGTCCCTGTCATCTGCTTCGTAGCTCGTGAAGTCGAGCTGATTTTGGACCCCTTTTAGCCTTCTTTCTCGAGCCACCCTTTGCATCATTTGCTGTAGCTGGTCGTAATTCGCTTCGACCATTTCTGGTGTTATTGCGACTTGGTTAGGTTGCAGTGTTCCCTCTATACCACCGTGCGGTGGAACTGGGGGAGTTGTTTCAGGTACCGAAGACATTGTATTTGCCGTGTGATGACGGATGGCGCCAATGTAGAAATAACGGTCCCGGCCGGACGGGTTATCAAGGATGAACCGGTCCGGTTAAGGCAAAGTGCTTCTGGAGAGTTGGTGAGGCAAGTTGCTCCGGCCTGGAGCACCTTGATTGCTTCTGTGAGTTAGTCTAAGGTACCTGACATGAAGGAAGAGTTAGAACATAGGAGGGAGATTGTCCTCCGGCTCAGACTGGGACTGACGGATGCATCATAGCCATCCCAGGTCTACCCTCATGCGTATAGGATGTGAGTGTGGGGAATCGGGGTGTCAGCTCTGCCGTACGGTCGAGAGAGACGTTTAGTGCCGGAGCTAGTTGTAGTCCGGAGGGATTAAGTGTCTTTCCCCCCAAGTGGTTGGGGGGGTATTTATAGTGGCTTACCTTTGTCTGATGCGTCATTAATGCTCCTGGCGGCTAACGGTATGGGCGGGCGCAGTAGGTGTGTAGTCTACAGTCCCATTTCGGGTAAATCGGCGCATGATTGGCTTATAATGTGCCAATCATTGCCTGTCAATGTTGTTCGTGTAGGGCGTGCGGCCAACTCATGTGTGCTGTATGCCGCTAGAGTGGGTCTTTGGTTCGGCCTGATGAGGAGCAGCATCCGATATTTGGCCGGACCGGACCCACGTCATCACATATCATTTATATAATTACATTTCTCTTCAACAAATGTTATCAATTAAGTAAAATTACCAAACACATCACTTTTACATTTCTCTTCAACAAAGTAATAACTCTTTGTCAAATGTCTAATAAAGCTGAAAATTACAAATATGTTATATGTGTCACGTTCAGTCACACTTTATCGGTAATCCGTGACCGTGAGCAATGTGAAACATTTAGACTTGTGTCGGAATCATCGATCATTTGTCCGAATGGTATGGCGATGGGGGAAGACTCGGGACTGAAAGGTCACGAGTTCGATCCCCGAGCCCAACAGGTTTTATCATCCTGCCGCTTGTGGAGGTAAGTTTTTCCTGGAGTGGACTCAAGTGTACGTTGTTGGCCCGAGCTCCATTTGGCACAGTGGGCTTCGTGCGTGAATCGGAGCTTTATTTGTTGCTCGTTTAAAAAAAAAAAGACTTGGACGGGAGAAAGGATTGTCGGCAACGGGTCACTAAACTAGTGACCGTTGATCTTAACAAACTTCCAGACGGTAATCCATGAGAATGCGTTATATGACGGATTATCGAGTTATTACCAAGGGTCGGCAAGGGAATCTTGTGGTCGATAACGATGAATTTCCGACCGATAGAAGTATAGAAGTATGTTTTCTAGATAGCACTAAAATACAGTCACAAAACATGAAGTCCTCCTAACTTTAAGATTACTCGTTGTTTGGAAAGAGAACAAAACTGAAAGGTAGTGAAAAGAGCTTTAGGAACCACTTTTGGTGTCTCAAAAGACGTTCAATGACCTTTTTGGGCCATACAGATAGACGACGCTTTACGGGTGGCATGGCAGGCAAAGGATGATAAAAAGTTTTATTGTTTGTTTGCATATATTGCATATTTTTTGCGATGGTGAACGCACATGCCGGCCCCTCGTGCTCACCACCTACCTCATTTTGTTTTATATATGTAATTAAATTAAATTCATTAATATAAGCCAATATGGTCGTTAAGTTTACATATATATAGACTTAATTTAATTGTGTTGCCATTTGCTCCTAGCGTCTTGCTAGTTGCTTGTTTGTTTTAATGAATTTGCCGTTCCAAAAAAAAAAATTGTGTTGCCATTTAACTACCAAAATAACTACCTTATATATATCTTAGTAACTAATTAACTTCACTAATAGTATTTTTCTTTAATTAGTACTCTATTTGTTTCCTTTTGTTCATAGTAATAGTTATGTCTAGTCCATATCTTCTTTACTGTCAAGTGTGTTGTTGCGCGAGATTTTCGATATGCTACGCTATTATTATTATTATTTGTGACGCATAATGATAGCCGTGACCCAACCGATACAAACCTAGTAGTCGTTAGAGACCTCGACATATCGTTGCGGGTTGACGTGACTCCCTTGCATGTCATGCATAAAAATCCATCCCAAATGGTAACCGGATAACCCGCATCACTGACCCGTTAACCCGTGGATTTGCGTGGGAAATCAATCAGAATGGTAGCCACGTTCTCATTCATTTAGTCTGCCATATTTTATAGTTTATTATGCAATTTCTTTTATTTCCTTTAAAGTAGTAGATAGTGGAGTAGTAGGAGGTTTTCAAGTAACTGTGTGTTTTCCCTTTCCCCCCTATGTATTTCGATTGTTGAAGAAAAAAAGGCAGTGAATTTGAGTATAAAGAAATAGTGATTGTGTTTCTCTGGATTGAGATCATAATTTCTTTCTAATGCTAGTTCAAGCTTGGCTAGTTTGAATGGTGATCTTTGGAACCGTAATTGAATTTACGTGGTGTGTCTGTATCGTAATTTCAACTACGGAGTGCCCGACGAATTTGGTTCGAGTGGTGATTTCTGTATCTTGAATCGTTCGTCGCTTATCTCTTCGGTTCGAATCGGGTGGTGAATCTGTATCCCAATTCGGTCGTTGTCTATCTTTTCGTTTTATTTCCCGTATCTATATCGTTTCCGTTACCGGATATACAACACATAATCAATTGATACAAAGTTTTGCTTGTATGACCAATCAATCCAATTTCGTAACAATCATCAAGTCACTGTAAATAGGATTTATTTTTGTAAGTTGTTCTCACCAAAATTCCTTCATATCTAATAAATCAATATATAAGAAAATTAGATCCATATTAGTTTTCAACATTTTACAAATCTCTTCTAAAATCCTTTTGATCAGAGTTTACATAAGTTTTCACTTACTTATAAATTGTTTTTAGTGAAACGCAGAATTTGTTATAGTTCTTAAGATCAAATAAAAATCTCAGTCACATAGGAAAATATCCTTTAATATACAAAAGACAAATCTTTAGCTGAGAATTGTAGCTAAGAGTTGTAATTTCATTTTTATAGGCTCAGATCCAAGTAATAAAATCATAGACTAGCTGCAGCAATGCCTCGGCAAATCATAATAAAACCACAATGAATAGAACTGTTTTATATATATTTAGATCATCATATCATAAAAAATTTAAGATTATCATAGTCATTCCCGCAACCAAGAGCTAGAGCACTTTAGAAAAAAAGTAGAAAGATTTTATAAATATACCAAGGGCAAGTCTTTGATTGAAAGTTGTAATTTCAGTTTCTAATTAAACTCAGATCTTAATAGCAAAATTAAAGAATGCTACAACAGACGACATATCATACCCATAATAATGAACATAGTTCTTTCCGTTTAGAACATCATAGCCATGGAAGTTTTAAGTTCATCAATCCGTAATCTCATCCGCAAACCCTAGTAATGCGACAGATGAGAAACATAGAAGTTGGATCATCACCGACATAGGCTCAGATCTGTAAATGAAAAGAAAAAATATATATTTATGTTCCTTAATGTTTAAAAAAAAAACAAGTGAAATGAAGATTTGAATAATCATCCATCCTAACTTTCATTTAAAATGGGAGGAAATGAACGAGAAACAAATATAAAATTTATCATTTATCATTTTATTTTTCGCTTAACTAATTATAAAATCATATATCTAAACATAAGAGTATAATTGTAAAATTAACTAATTATGAAATTATATATCTAAACATAAGAATATAATTGTAAAATTGTTTTATTCTTTTCAACCAGTAAACACGAAACCTTCGCTTTCTTTTCTTTTCCTTCAAGCTCTAGAACATTAAATAAAATTGGATTTTTCTCTTTTGCTCCCTTTCTTTTCTATCATTAATTATATTTCTCTTCACTTTTTTTTTTTGTTTCTTAAACTCAGGAAGAGAGCGTTATTGTGAGATTCTAGTTAGCTGTGATTTGCCTCATCTTCTTCTTCAGTCTCTTGAATGATTCAACGAGCCTTTGATATCGATTCTGTAAGTATAGGTTTCAATCTCTAGGATCTTTTCATGAGTCAAGAGATTGGATTATGAATGAGACTAACATGCAAGATAATTAACATGGAATTGGATGTGAATCAACAAGAATGACAGAATGCTTTATTAATACATAAACACACCACACAATTCACACTCTTTGGTTTACATATACATAGACTTTCAAAGGGTGCCAGAAACTGATACAATGGTACATATCAACTATCAAAATAACTAAACATTATAACTAACTCACCTAATTAAGGACCGGGTAGCGTTCTTTAACCGAAATTAACTAACATATATATAATTAAACTTATGATATAGAAGATCTTGATTAGAATATTCTAAAACTGTCAATGTTATTTTATGAATTTTTTAGAACTGTTTAAAAGTTTTTGGTTAAAACTTATATGTTTTTTAGAAATTAGAATATTTGCATACTCACTAGTAGAGAATTATAGAATACACACTTCATATATGAATCCTAAAGAAAAATAATGTATCCAATTACTTAATCTTCACACTTAGAAGTATGAAAAAATAAGCTAAATTTCCACACTAAAAGTGCAGAAATTTATCATATTTCCTTGCATTTTTTGTAACTTTTCATGCATATTTATAATTATGAAATTACCTATGTATATAAACTAATTTTACAAGTGTGATAATTAAGATCATTATTTGTTCCACGTACAATATAATGTTTTTGAACAATTCTAAACGTGTCAAATTAGCATAATTAGTTTTCTATATGATTGCATGAGAGTGGAAAGAAAAAGAATACATAAAACCCTTATATATGTTACGGTAATACTTACATATATACGATTGATACCGTTTTCTGATTGAGTCTTGGAAGAGCAGCAACGTTGGAAGTTTGTTATCTTCGACGTTAAGGTTTAGGTGGTCACGATGGCGAAGATGGGCACATGAACCACTAACTCATTTGTGTCCTTACATGTTTGTAACCACCATGATCCAGATAATCTGATTGAGTTTTCGTCCCGTTTTCTTTTCTATTAAATATCAACTTATGTTTTTCTTAACAAAAAACTTAAAACTTTGTGCATATATTAGTAGACAAATTCTAATGATGGGATCAATGGACGCTCTTGACCGTCTTCTGTTCGACCCCTGATCAGAAGAGATCAAAGCGGTGGTGTTCGTTAAGTTTCGCGATGATTTAGTAATGCACGTACCCTGCTTCTCCATCATGATCAGCACCTACCTCATAGCTAAATCTTGTTTTCAAACTCTGCAGGAAGTACTATTTCTTGTGAGAGAGAGAGAGAGAGAGATGTTATAGTTACAAGATACTAATCTGTCTACTTTGGTGTCTATTTATAACAAAAAGAATGAAGTTGTTGTGACAAAGAATGTGATGTATAAAGGTTAATGAGCTGGGTTCCTAACAGGTTGTGAACCACTCAACCACTACACCAGACTTAGGGCCACATTCCAGCCACCACTAATGCAAAGTTTTGACCTTTTCTATAGACATGGGTAATTAATTAAGAAACATATAATTAAATCAATGACTATATATATATGAAATTAATTTTACGTTGATATTTAAGTATATGTGAAAGATCATACTTTTGGTGTGCAAATTAAAAATATATATAATAAAATAATATCATAAAGTAAGTATTTAAAATGGTAAAATGAAGTTTACATACATGCATAAACGTGTACATATAATGATAAAACATATAATTGAAAAAGGACCACTATAAAAGATATAGATATTATTAAAAAAAACATACGTGTATAAATTAATTAATCTGGTAAAAAGTTGGCCAGGTATATAGGATAAAAAGATAAAGTTAATTCTATTGATGTTTCTTGTAACTTTTTTTATTAATTAAAGTATGAAAGTTTTGTGAATATAATTTTTAAATATTTTCAGGTGTAAGGAATCCTAATCAGCATGTCAAACTTGTGACCGTATTGGAGTAAGTTAGGTAAGTATACATGTCACATGTGTTGCTATAAAATTTAATCGACTAGAGCATAGGATAGATGCAACGTTGATAGTTTAAATTCATGGTGATGTAACCCTTTTTTTTTTTTTTTTTTTTGGGGTCATGAAACAAAGAGAAAACATAAGAAACTATGTTAGAGCGCAATGGAGTTGTGGCCCGAATGAGACTTTGACGCTTAACTCAGTATGAGTATTTGATATAGTAAACATAAAATGTATATACTCGATAATGATATTCAAAATATGAGTAAAGAGAATCGAGAAGATATATTGTTAAACGAGGATGAGAGAACCCTATTATATTACATAGGGATCGAGGGAGTACTAAATCTATTGTTTGCATAATAGTTTCAATAATTCGATTCAAGACACATGACAATAACATTGTAGTATTTAACAATCGGCAAGTCAAGAACAATATGTTAGCAAATCCAAATAGAGATCAAGAATTAAGGGGGCGTTTGGTTCTTGAAATGTAATGAAACTAAGGCCTTGCGACGCTGTTATCACTCGGAGAACAAAGTGGTTTGGTAGGTGGTCGTTCTTTAAAGTTGTTAGTCATCTTGAAAATTGTTTGTGGTAAGCTTTTTTAAGATAGACACTCAGTTGCCAACCCACGACATGAAAGAAGATTAGAATATGATGTAAGCATTGTAAGTTATGCATAAATGTATGTAATCTCCCTTTTTGAGTATCAAACCCAATGCAACTAATCATTATAAAAATTAGCTAGGGGACTATATCATGAACCAAGTGGCATATTAATATACAAGAAGTTTCTGATTCAAAAATGTAATGCATTTGTAGCGAATAGAGATGTGTACCATATCATATGTCAGGATTGTCGTTAAAAATACCGTGCGGATGGCGCCAATGTAAAATCGGGCTACCAAGGATAACTGGATAGGTAGAGACCTAGAACGAGCTATCAAGGTAGTTTGACTGCAAGGTGGGGAAGATGGGTCTTCTAGTGATCAGTTAACTCGGCACTTGAGGTCTTCTGGTGATCAGTCAACCCGACACTTGCGGTCTTCTGGTGATCATTCGACTTGGCATTTGAGGTCTTATGTTGGAACCTGCAAAACAGAAGCGCTGTGGTTCTTGGGGGGCAGGACAGGGTGTCCTGCAACCAAGCTCGGGCGTGAGAATAAGTATGTGTTTCAAGAGATTAGGAGTAATAAGACGAGAGAGAGAGAGAGAGAGAGAAAGAGAGAGAGAGAGAGAGAGAGAGAGAGAGAGAGAGAGAGAGAGAGAGAAAGAGAGAGAGCACAATGACTTGAGAATTTACCTGGTGGTTGAGGGGTATTTATAACCCTCAACCTTTGGACCGTGTCAAAGAACCACAGTAGCTGTTTTGGGTAATCACATTGGTTGTTGTGTCAAGCCGAGTCTTGGGATGTCGACCCGTGTGTATGAGCGTTGGTCTGTATTATCCATCTTGGACTTATCTTGTTTAGAGTCTGACCTATGATCAGGTCGATAGGTCAACCCTATGTATGTTGCTGGTCGACCTGTTAGGGTCTGACCTAGGTAGGTTGTAGTCGGTCGACCTGTTAAGGTCTGACCTAGGTGAGATGGAGTTGGTCGACCTGTTAAGGTCTGACTTAGGTGAGTTGGAGTCGGTCGACCTATTAAGGTTTGAGCTAGGTAAGTTGTATTCGGTCGACCTATTAAGGTTCGACCTATGTAAGTTGTAGTTGGTCAACCTATTGAGGTCTGGCCTATGTAACTTGTAGTCGGTTGACCTATTATGGTTCGACCTATGTAGCTTGTACTCGGTTGACCTATTGAGGTTCGACATATGTAGCCTGTAGTCGGTCGACTTATTGAGGTCCGACCTATGAGTGTATTGCTGTCGGTCGACCTTCACCAGGTCGACCTATATGCCTGGGATCCGACTGATGATTAGCCAGTAGGTCGACCCTGACTATGTTGGCAGTCGACTCGTTTGTGGTCAGTTGACCTTTGTTCAGTTACCTGTCTATCTAAGGTTGGATGTCCGGAATATGTATGCGTGTGACGTCATTCGAACCGGACATACGTCGTCAGGAGTACTTGTGGCCCGAAGGAGACTTTGACGCTTAACTCAGTATGAGCATTTGATATAAAGAACATAAAATGTATATAAAAATAACGATATTCAAAATAGGAGTAAAGAGAATCACAAAGATATATTGTTTAACGAGGATGAAAGAACCCTATTTATATATTATACAATACAAATTGATACTTGAATAGTTAAGTTTTTAGGTCTTATACTATTGCCACAATAGTTTGGTGTTTTTGTCAATTTTGGTCCCTTCTTTAAAGTTGTTTTTGTGACCCAACTCATTTTGTTTTTTCTGATTCGCTACTTTTGTCGGTGGCTTTCGAGCCGTTCAACCCATATCTTACTTCTGACTAATGATTTTGTCGGTGCCTTTTGGGTGTAACGCGTGTATTAGTCTCAGCTGCGTGCCTTTGTAGTTTTCCTTTAGTAGCACAGCTGTCTTCTCTCTCCGATTTATAAGAAAGAGCATGTCTCTGTCTTTCTCCACATTTCCTCCCTCTATTTCTCACTCACAAAACATGACATCTCTCTTTCTTCTCTGTTACTATAGTT
This sequence comes from Deinandra increscens subsp. villosa, assembly GCA_039602395.1. Lineage (NCBI taxonomy): Eukaryota > Viridiplantae > Streptophyta > Magnoliopsida > Asterales > Asteraceae > Deinandra > Deinandra increscens. The sequence continues at coordinate 1,946,427 of JBCNJP010000009.1, read as the reverse complement.
GGTGTTTCTCTCTCAATCTCATCGGAAATCCAAAGGGTTTTGTTGTTTTACAATCAAGAAACACATCTCCCTCTCTTCTCTGTTACCGGAGGTGATGTTTCTCTCTCAACCACACCGGAAATCCGAAGGGTTTTGAGGATTTACACTCCAGTTCTGTGAACTACCAAAGGCGTCATTGCACCGTTCCTCTTTACGGCAACCGGCCTCTGATGCCGTTGATGCCGGACATTGATGCGGCGACGTACGTGGTTTTGTCAATCTATTATGTTTTATGTTCCAATTCTGCAATACGTTTACACTATAGCGTCGTTGATGCGGAGACATCTGTTAACTTTGTTTTCATCTGATTTCTTTTTTTCCGATAAGTTGCTTTTGTCGGTAGCTTTTGGGTATTATTTGCCGTGATGTCTCCAGTGGTTAGGAGGTGTTTCTAACGCAGCCAATCACTGGATCTAAGCCTATATTATATAAATGTACATAAACTAAATCATGTTGTTTTACTCCTGTGCTTTTTTTCTATTGGGTAGTATGTCAATGGCTTTTGGGTGTTAATCGTGTTATGTCTGGCTAATTTGAAATGGTTGTTGGGATTTAGATGGTGAAATGGTTGTTTCAGTTGTTAAGCGTTGTTGCTTTTGGCAGTGATATTCGATAAGGGTTCGTTTTAAATGCAACCATCACTGTATATGAGCTTATAATCTATTGCTTTTCAATTCATCGTTCTTTATCTTGACTTTTACGATGACTTGACAATTTGGTTTTTTGTTGGCATTGAATTGCAGGCCTTGGATGTGAGCGACTCTTGAAGCAAAGATTTATCTGTTTGTGTATTACATATTTTGTAGTTGTATAAATTTCGACTAGACATTATACTTAACTATTTTTTTCAGTTTCATGTTCTCTTTTCTGTATGCCGATACTTGAATGGGATTTCATTGGAGGCGGCAGAGAAGAAAAGAAATTGGGTGTGTGGTGAGGAGGGTTACACACTTTACTGTAATGTAAATTTTAAATATAAATTCATAAGCCTTACTTTTTAATGATACATGATGAATGTATATCAATAAAAAACAAATAAAAAGTAAGTATTAGATGCTAAATAACAAAAAGAAAAAACGTATAAATCTAAATGTCTAATTCTTAGTTTGTTTCTTTTACTTTACTTTCTTTAAATCTGCAGATTTAACAAACAGAGAGAACGTAATTTTCATTACTTCGAGTATAGGGACATTATAATGTTTGAATTCAATTATCATTACTTTAGATACTTGAAATTTCCTGATGAAATTCCTTTTGTAAATGCCATGTAAATCTAAATGCCATGCCATGTAAATGAAATTTCAAGTACATTAGGTGGCCCGCCACAAGGCGCGGGCGGGTCATCGACTTTTTATATTACATAGGGAGGGAGTACTAAATCTATCGTATGCATAATAGTTTCAATAATTCGATTTAAGACACATGACAAAAAAATTGTAGAATTTAACAATCGGCAAGTCAAGAACATTATGTTAGCAAATCCAAATAGAGATCAAGAATTAAGAGGGCATTTGGTTCGTGAAATGTAACGAAATTGGAATTGTAAAGTTTTTCTTTTAAAGTTGTGCTTAGTTGGTTAACAAAAAAAATTAAAATGCAACGAAATCCTTTAATTAATGGAATTTAGTATTATTTTAACATTCCTTAGAAATATTTACTTTAATAAAGGAAGGTCACATGTCCTCAAATTCGATTAATTAAAGGAATTCATTTCAATTTAAATTTGTCCGGCCATAACCAACTAAACACAACTTTAAAAGAAAAACTTATCAATTCCAGTTTCATTACATTATACAAACCAAACACCCCTTAAGAGATAATTAATCTGTACATAATAAATCTTCTTTACAATTGCAAGAATGCGAATTTCTTCCCAACCGTTTCTAAAAAGCCGTATACATACATTATTTCTTATATTAGATCGATTTCTTGGAATCGCAACTAGACATGAGAGGGAGGGCCCACTTGCAGTTTCCTTCCCAGATTTGTTGCTTAAGGATATGCATCCGTCCTACTGCATTGCTGACCTTTTAAAACGAGTTGATCGATGGGAGGATGTCTGTTGTTGGGGATTAGACGTCGGCCGTGGAACAAAATAGGTTCCGGAATGGGCTTGGTCATGTGACGGATGGGCTGCGAGGGTGGGTTTCAATTCGTTTAATTTAAGGATTAGGGTTTGGAGGAGGAGCGTGAATCGGAAGTTAGTTGGGTTAGAAGAAGCATTTAGAACCGCTTGCTCCTTCAAAACGAGTTTGGCTTTCTTTGGCTTAATTGGGTCCCGCTTAAGGTGTGTGCTTTTGCATGGCTGGGTGAAAAAGCAAATACGGATCGATTCTATGGTAGATGATATCGAGACGGAAGTTTTGTCATATATTGTGTTGAATGATTACATAAACCGAAGGAGTATACAAACGTTTAAGCTCCGGGGGAGGTCCCCTCTCAACACATTGATCTGGAAAGACACTGGACATAAACTTACAAAGAAATACAAGTACTAAACTATTTATACTTCTTCATTATGTCCGAACTTGGAACCTCCGAACCTTGTCCGAACTTCATCCGAACTTGAAGTTCGAACCACAGTTCATGTCTCCGACAACTTAGTCTGTTTGACAATTCGAACAGTAACGGCCACACAAGGTTCACGCATCAACACTGGGGCTTTGAATCATATCCCATCTAAAGTGAATCTTTGTCGGCATGGTGTTCATGTGGATTGCCATTGTTCCAGATGCAATTCGGGGCGAGAAGACCGTTGATCACTGGCTCGTTAATTGCTAACAGGTTTTGCAAAGTACGTTTGGTGCTTGGTTCGTTTGGCTCATGTAGTGTGTCACGGGGCAAAGCTCATTGGAAGATTGTCTAACGGATTTTTCTCAGTTCTTTTTGGTTTTTATGGAAGGCGATGAACGAGAAGCTCTTCGATGACCGAAGAAGAAGCCGCGATTATTTTTTGAGACATTAAAACCTTATCTTTCTTTTGGATTAATAACAGAAGTTTGTACGTCTAGATTGGAAGAATTTGTGTATTTTCTCCTTTATTTCTTTTCATATGTAATCTAGCTCTTTAGTAGTGTTTTAAATAAAGCCAACCGTTAAAAAAAATTGATTTCTTGATCATTGATGTCTTTCTTTTGTTAACCATTGATAAATCTTATAACTATCCACGTCGGATGGTCTTACACCTTTTTTTAATGGCGATTTCAGATCACTGACAAGGACATTACACCACCTATCCGGTCATCTCCACTCCCGGGGTGACGTAGGGAAACTCGTATATCAGCACTGCACTCAACCAGGACACCCCTTTAGGAGGAAACTGGTCATGGCCAAAAAAATCCCCTGTGAACATTATACCACTGACCTCTCAATCAGAAACTGTCTCTTCTTGAAATACCATTAAAACAATTGCTCACTGATTTCTTACACCTAATTAACTTGATGGATCGATGACGAACCACATTAGGCGTTAGGTTTAGTTAGCTAGGATGACGAAACATAATAGGTGGCTTAGTGGATTATCTTTTTTACTTGGGATCCTATCTATGATATGATACTTGTCATTATTATGTTTTATATATGTTTCCCTAATATGCAAAAGTACAACTTAATCCCTAAATTGGTGCTTACTTTCGGGATTTCATGACCCACTAAATATTTATTTTACTTACACTTATTTGTGGTAATGTGCTTTTATTAGTCCATCATACAATTATATATATATACATTAATAATTGGATGACATAGAGTATTAAAACACTATTCATATACAATCCATAGGAACATGACACATGTCATGTTTCACCAATAATAACATGACACGTGTCATGTTCAACACATAACCACTATTGATTTTTAGGCTACTAATTTTATGACATGTGGCCTGACACGTGGCCACGTGTTAGCCAAGTGGTGACACGTAGACACATGTTAGGCCACGTGTCATATGTAGGCCAATGCTTTTACGACACGTGGTCATGTGTTAGGCCACGTATGGTGACATGTGGTCACGTGTTAGGCCACGTGTTATATCTAGGCCAATGTTTTTACGACACGTGGTCACATGTTAGGCCAAGTGTTATGTACATGTGATATTTTTTTCAGACTCAAGTGCAAGTGGTCAATTTTTAGACCACTTTTAGAGTTTTTGATTTTGCTCACGGTATTTTGAAAAATGGGTGTTAGGCCACTTGTCATGTAGATGTGGTATTTTTTTCAAGCTTAAGCGCAGGTGATCGACTTTGGCCACGACATTTCGAAAATAGGTGGCCCGCCGCGAAGCGCGGGCGGGTCACCATCTTGTTATATATATACAAGTCTAATATATTAATCAAGTAACACCAAGAATGTAATTTAGGTTATAGTCTAATGGTAAAAGCAAAATATTTTTGATAGAAAACAAAGTTCAAATCTTAATAATAACTATAATATAATAAAAACTAAAAAATTTACTAGTTTAAAAAAAAAGTAACCCCGAGACTGTAGTCGATACAGAATGCTCATCTAAAAATACAAGGTTATATTTATATAAATAATATGTTTATACAATATCATAAAAATATAAAAATGAGATAAAAGTAATTTTGTATAATTTTAAGTGCTTAAGTAACTAACATTTTTTAAATGTATGGCATCCTTTAAAGCTAAATTAATAATAAGTTATAGGGTTTAAATAATTCCAACTTTTAAGGGTTTGCCGGCAATAATCTTACTTTTAATAATCACTCTCAGTTGTCTCAACGTTCATCATATTTACCAATAGTGGTCCCGCCGTTAAAAAACTTCACCGTTAAGTTTTTGATCCATTCTTTTCAACCCTAATCTTTGATCCACCATAACTTCTTCAAATCTTGATGAAATTTCAACCCGTAAGTTGCTATGAACTCGTGACGAAAAACCGAGTCTATAGCAACAAGAATCACTGAAAACCATTAAGAATTGCTCAAATCACCATTGTTGAAGCTATATGAAGAATATGAAGTTGTAAAATTTGAAATCCGATCAAAACTCCATGAAAATCAATTCCGTAACTTGCTGTAGATTCGTGAGAACATGTCAAATCTGCTGGAATCGATCAATAGTACAAACACAATGGAATTGATGCTCAATTTTTTATCCAAAGTCATAAAAAATCGTAACTTTGATGCTCTTGTTCATCATCATAACCTGTTAGACCTAGAATATAGATTTGTTTTGTTCGGTTTTTCGTCACGATTTCATAGCAACTTACGGATTGAACTTTCATCAAGATTTGAAGAAGTTATGGTGGATCAAAGATTGGGGTATGCAAAAATGGATTAAAAACCTAACGTTGTTAAGTTTTTTTTAACGGCAGGACCATTATTGGTAAATAGGGTGAAAGTTGGGAACACTGGGAGTGATTATTGAAACTGAGATTATTACCGGCCAACCCTTTCAAAAGTTTGGATTATTTAAATTTAGTTTTCCTAATTAGTATGATAAATGTAAAAGTTCTAATATTTTTTAATTTCTTAATGTTATTAAAGTGTTTTCTAAATATTTTAATTTTATCTCGAACATTCTTTTTTCAATATTATAAAACACTATTTTTTAGAACATTTTAAAATATTAATATCTTTACATAATAGATCATGATCATTTTTTATTTTTAAATTGGATTTCATGTTATTTTCACAATAACATTATTTTTCACATAATTTGCTCTTAGCAAATTACATTTACGTCTTTTAGTAATTATGTAAATTTCATTTTCCCCCCTTAAACTAAAAAAAAAAACATATGTTATATTTAGATTTGTAACAATATACACCATTTTGTTTAACAATGTTGCATTCTTCTATTAAATCCAATCATGTGACTTGCACATGACACTATTCTAGTCTTTTTATTATCATAGTAACCATTCTTGTAATTAAATTAAAACTTAGTATTGACAATACCTTTTCTTAATAAAAATATTTTTTTTATAAAAACATAAAATCCCTCTCTCTCCCCACCAGCCCAGCCTCTTTCAAACCGTACAAAATAAACGGTGATACCAATTTGGAACACCATCTCCATCATTATTTCCGATGAGAACATCGTTTGAAGAACATCATCGTTAGTTTGGCAATTTGTTTTGTGTATGATCTGAACAATGTTAACTGTGCCACACGCCGGAGATGGTGGTGTCGGTGGATTTCAGTGGCCAGAAACGATGGTGGCAGCAGTGGCGTAACTTTTAAGGGGCGGGAGGGGGCGTCCGACCCCCCAAAATTTTTTTTGCGATGTAAGAGGTATATAATTTTCGTGTAGAGTATGTAGAATGGGATGACAATGAGAAATGGTGGTCCGGTGATGGTGGTAGTCCGGTGGTGGAGTAAAACCAATTTCATTAAATTACACTTCAACGACATAACATATTACAATTCAATTAAAAAAAGAGAAAAAAAAGTAATTTGAAGAATAATCCCTGTATTTCATTAAACTATAAGAACAATCCATAAACAAGTGGAAGGCACATGTCTAGAGTTAACAGAAAAATTTACCTACCGTTAGGGTATTGGACGTAATGTGCACGAAAGTTTAAATATAAAGATTTTTTTTGTTATTTCCTTAGTCTAAGGACGAAAACTGAATTTTGAGTCATTCTTAAAGTACGAAAAATGTAATTTACGGCGTGGTTCTTTTTATATAAAATCCACATTGCAAAACACGGGTAATAACCATGTAGTAAATATACATATATATCCACCAGTGGTGGAGTGTGGGGTAATAACCCTTTTATATATTATATATACAAATATATATTAAAATTGAATGAATTAGAGTGGGAGATACACAAATGCCCCTAGTAAAAGGGGAAATTGTATATATACCCTTACTTTTAAAAATAAATTGTATATATCTGAAAAACACAAGTTTTCAATTTATAATATACAATACTTTTTATAATATGATTTGAGGAAATATACAATTTCTCAAGTTTAGAGGGTGATATACAAATGCAACGTGAAAAGTCATTTTTCCGTCCAAAAGAAACGTGAGGAAATAACGTGCTTTTTTTTAATAAAGAAGAAAGGGACGAAACATGGCTTCCTTTTTGTTTAATGGGTGGTTGGTAGCCATAGAACATGCCTATATGATTGCATCCTATGATTCATATTCGGATACGTTGCCATCTTAGTAATACCAACATTTATGTGTGACAAAAATTATCATTCACAACACCAAACTCGATCCAGTTATGTTGGAAATCCTAACTCAACCTGCATATATGCTTATCTCGAGCTTTATTATTTGAAAATATAAAAGGTTACAAATAATAAGAACAAGTGTAGCGTTCATACGCATTACGCTTCGTGGTTTACCTATTTTTGTGGCCGAATATGTCATCATTATAATATTTTCTATAACGTCAAAATCGGACATATTCTAGTCTACTTCAAAATCTATATTTGTTTGGGAAAATTGGATTTTAATAATATAAGTTTTACGTAGTTGGCCAATAATAATACGAGTTTCAAAATTTCCTCACAATAATACCAATTTTATAAGTATTGGATTATAACGATACACCGTTAGTTTTTTACTAACGATGTTAGTGATTGCTGAGTTGGCTGCTGACATGGCATCTACGTGGCTTTTTTTAATCAAGTTTTAAAGGAGAAGGATTATTCTTGTAATTTCTTAAAAGAAGGGTGTTCTTTTTGTTAAACCTTCAAGACTCAAACAAGACCTAAAATAAGGCTTCTTTTTAATCAGTTCATCTACGTCTTCTCTGTCACCGTCACCGGCGACCATCTCAGTCCCCGTCACCGGCGACTATCTCAGGGTAAGACCACAAACGCGAGGGGTCATCTTCTTCTTACAACCACAGCCCCTGGCCACCACCACCGTCGCCAGCCGTTAACCTCCATCAACCTCTGCCCCTATTTTGAATCGCCGGAACCCTAATCGGCCACCGCCACACGATGTTACGTCAAAAAACCATCTCCCGCTTTCCCTAACCAGCCTTCTTTCAAACCCCAACACAAACTTTGTCGTTTACACTCACCCCCAAATCCCATTCAAAAATCTTGGCAAAAAACCCAATATCAGACGTCGCGGGTTAGATTTGTTAGAGAGCGGATTCGAGATTTCAGATTTGTTGATTGTTTAAAGGAGGGAGCGTGTGACGGATTCCGACGAGATCGGAGAGGAAGGGGGAAAGTGGCGGCGGAGAAGCACACAGACATAGCAGAGCCTTTGGTCGTCGGAAAAATGAGGTCGCCGGAAAAATGAGGTCGCCGGAAAAATGAGGTCGCCAGAGGGGTACCGGAACCGGGAGAGTGGCGTCGGAGGAGCACACCTCCTTCTCTCTCTTTATTTTTTTTCTTTATATGTTTATAGAAATATATATATTACAAAATCAGTCCCTCTATTATAATAATTGTCAAAAAAATACATTAAAGGCCACCTTAGCAAACCACTAACACCGTTAGTTAGAAAACTAACGGTGTATTGTTATAATCCAATACCTATAAAACTGGAATTATTGTGAGGAAATTTTGAAACTCGTATTATTATCGGCCAACTACGTAAAACTTATATAATATTAAAATCCAATTTTCCTATGATTCATATTCGGATACGTTGCCATCTTAGTAATACCAACATTTATGTGTGACAAAAATTATCATCACAACACCAAACTCGATCCAGTTATGTTGGAAATCCTAACTCAACCTGCATATATGCTTATCTCGAGCTTTATTATTTGAAAATATAAAAGGTTACAAATAATAAGAACAAGTGTAGCGTTCATACGCATTACGCTTCGTGGTTTACCTATTTTTGTGGCCGAATATGTCATCATTATAATATTTTCTATAACGTCAAAATCGGACATATTCTAGTCTACTTCAAAATCTATATTTGTTTGGCAAAGCAGGAATGAAAGACCACTGTCATGTGAGGATCAAACAACACTATTCCCCGAGATGGTACTTGAAACGAGAAGTGACAAAAAGATACATTAGGACAGGTTCTTAATGTGAGGTGAAGATAATAAGGTTATTGAAGGGTATTCTATTCACGAGGTTTATAGAATGATAGGGTAGATGTAATCTACTAAGTATATGGATGATTATGTGTAAGCCTATGATACTTTATGCTTAATTGTCTGTTTGCAGAAATGGTTTGATTGACCCAAATAGTATGTGTTCGAAAGGTAAAGTTTTCAAAACTTAGAACTCACCAGCGTAAGCTGACTTGTTAAGTTATGTATGTCAGATGAAGCTGGAACTTCGGACCGTAAGGGCAAGGCCCAGATGTGAGCGAGAGTTAGAGGGCATACACTATGAAGAGGATATCAATTATCAAGAGAAGATATTTTGAAGACTGGCATAGATATATAGTTATCTTTTGTAATTGTCTCTCTTACTATGTAATACTTGGCATATCAATAAAAGTTTTAATTTCCGCTGCTTTAGTTATCTCTGTTGTACCTTGTGTTCATGTGTAAATCCGATGCGTGACCGCTCCTAGGGCCAAGTCTGGGAGTGGGCGTCACAAGTTGGTATCAGAGCCTTGGTTTAAGAGATTTAGATACTATTGCGGTGTCTAGACTTAAACTAGGACTCTGGGAAGGCCAAGTAAGATGAGACAAATGCCAGTATTGATAGTTATGCCCATAGGTAGAACGTTGCATTAGGAACATAATAGACGGGATTTAGAGTATATGGGTATGGGAAATACCCAATTGCAATTAGCTACTGCAATTTGGTATTAACTATATAAGTATATCTTAAATACTGGTTATTATGAGGCCAAGTGCGAGATAATTCATTTAACGATAGGATACGTTGTCAATGGAAATAGGAACTTAGGATGGGGACACTAAGAATGCATGTGAATTGGTGTAGCTAAGTTTTGAAGACATCATATATAAATAAACGTATTGACGTCTGCGCTTATCTGTCTATCATGTATTCAAAACTTGGAAACTCTACGTCACATAAATTCTAAAATGTCACTCAACTTAATGTAGGAAATGGCTAGAGTAACTCATAGCAATGACAGTAGAATAGTTAGAAGAACCACTCGTGCAAATCCCGAGCCTGAGGGTAACGGTGGAGCTAGTATGTTTACTAGTGAGCAAGTAGCAGCTATTGTCGCTCAAGCAATAGCTCAGCTCCAAGGAGGCGCCGGTAGAGCCAACGGAGCTGGGGGAGGAGGAAACAACAACGGGAATATTGGCGGAGGAGACAACTCCAGAGATAGGAGGGAAGAACAAGGAAGTCAATGTTGTTCTTTCAAATCATTCAGCGGATGTAGACCCCCAACCTTCGAAGGGAAGAGAGATGCGGTTACAAACGTACGATGGATACGGGAAATGGAAGCAACAATCGACATTAGCGAGTGTCGAGAGGACCAAGTGGTAAAGTATGTATCACACTTCTTCGTGGGAGACGCATTATTTTGGTGGGACTCCGTTAAGCAGTCCCGAGGAAGTGAAGCCATTACCGCTATGAGATGGAACGATCTAAAGAAGATCGTGATGAGTAAGTTTTGCCCAAGGCACGAGCTAGATAAGATTGAGATGAACTTTCTTATGTTAGAGGCGGGCAACATGACTCATCAAGAGTTTACTAGCAAATTCGACCAGATGGCGAGATTGGTGCCAAGGCTGGTTACCCCCGAGGAAGAAAAGATAAAAAGGTATGTCCAGGCCCTTCCACCAGAGGTAAGGAAGATTGTGAAGCCTCACGCTCCTAAGACCTACCAGGAAGCTATCAAATTCAGTGCTACTCTTTATGAGGAAGAGTATGGAGATGAATGTAGACCAGGGGAGCAAAAGAGGAAGTGGTCTGAGGAAGGTTCGAAAAAAAGAAATAGCAGTCACTTCAAGAAGTCAAAGAATGGTTCGAAGGGAAGCAAGTCTTTATGCCTCATGTGTAACAAAACCCACTCTGGAGAATGCAGGTCAGGTTCAACTGGTTGCTATAAGTGTGGGAAGGAAGGTCACTATGCTAACCGTTGCCCTGACCAGAGGAAGTGTTTTGAGTGTGGAAGCCCCGATCATATCAGGACAAACTGCCCCAAGTTGGTGAAGAATTCAGAACCACCAAAGGCGAAAGAGGCTCCAAAGGCAAAGGGTAGAGCTTATACCCTGACTACCACCGAAGCCAAGATAACACCCGATGTAGTTTCAGGTACGTTTCTAGTTAATAATGTGCCTGCTTCTGTGTTATTTGACTCTGGTGCTAGTAGGAGCTTTGTTTCGCATAAATTCTGTGAGCTTTTTGATAGACCAACTGTTAGGGCTAATAGACCATTCGAGGTCGAGATTGCCTCAGGGAAAAGTATTAGGATTACCGAGGTAGTAGATAACTGCTTAATAGAGTTAGAAGGGTACAAACTACCTATTAAGTTATTCCCTATGGCGTTAGGAGGTTTCGATGTGGTATTAGGAATGGATTGGCTTGCAGAGTACGATGCACAGATTATCTGTAATCAAAAGAAGGTTCAACTTCGAGGGCCAACTGGGCAAATCATATCCATTTATGGAGATCGTGATAGCTCAGCAGTAAAGATCATTTCAATGATCAAGGCGCAAAAGTTCATAAGTAAAGGATGCAAGGCATACCTTGCTTATGCTATTGACTCAAGAATAAAGACTAAGGAGCTAAAAGATGTGCCGGTAGTATGCCAATTTCCAGACGTGTTTCCAGAAGAACTACCTGGCATCCCTCCCGATCGAGAGATAAAGTTTAGGATCGACTTAGTGCCAGGAGCCCAACCCGTAGCAAAGTCACCTTATAGGTTAGCTCCATCAGAGATGAAAGAGTTGATGTCACAATTAGAAGACTTGCTTGACAAAGGGTTTATAAGGCCAAGCATCTCACCTTGGGGTGCTCCAGTGCTTTTTGTCAGAAAGAAGGATGGAAGCATGAGAATGTGCATCGACTATAGGGATCTAAATAAGCTAACCATTAAGAATAGATATCCTTTGCCTAGGATCGACGATTTATTCGACCAGCTACGAGGAGCAAGTTGGTTCTCTAAGATAGATCTAAGGTCAGGGTATCATCAGCTTAAGATTAGGGATGAAGATATCAAAAAGACAGCTTTTCGCACGCGTTATGGTCATTATGAATTTCTGGTAATGTCATTTGGGTTGACCAATGCCCCTGCAGCTTTCATGGATCTCATGAATAGAGTGTGTCGACCTATGTTGGACCGATTTGTAATTGTGTTCATAGATGACATTTTAATTTATTCCAGGAATGAGCAGGATCACGCGATGCATTTAAAAGAGGTTCTAGAGACCTTAAGGAAGGAAAAGCTATATGCCAAGTTTTCAAAATGTGCGTTTTGGCTTAAGGAAGTCCAGTTCCTTGGTCATGTGATAAACGCGGATGGCATCCTTGTAGATCCAGCAAAGATTGAGACGATAATGAGTTGGAAGCCACCTAAGACGCCTTCAGAGATTCGTAGTTTCTTAGGACTTGCCGGCTATTATCGTAGATTTATTCAAGATTTTTCGAGGATTGCAACGCCACTGACTAAGCTAACCAAGAAGGACACTAAGTTCTTATGGGGACCTAGTCAGCAGAGTGCGTTTGAGGAGTTAAAAGCCAGATTGACTCAGGCACCGGTATTATCCTTACCAGATGGGTCTGATGATTTGGTAGTATACTCTGATGCTTCTTATCAAGGCTTAGGTTGTGTTTTGATGCAGCGGGGCAAAGTCATTGCCTACGCATCAAGGCAACTAAAACCTCATGAGACAAACTATCCAACTCACGACTTAGAGTGGGCAGCCGTTGTGTTTGCTCTCAAGATATGGAGACATTATTTGTACAGGGTAAAGTGTACCCTCTACACTGATCATAAGAGTTTAAGGTACTTCTTTGAGCAAAAGGATCTTAATATGAGGCAGCGTAGATGGTTAGAGTTGATCAAGGATTACGACTGTGAGATTATGTATCACCCAGGTAAGGCTAACATAGTGGCCGATGCTTTGAGTAGAAAGGAGGATCATCCTCCAATCAGGGTGAAGTCATATAAGTTAGTCGTTACTCCTGATTTTCTGGTCCAACTTCGAAGAGATCAGTACGAGGTATTGAAGGACGAGAACGTCAAGAAGGAAAGGATGGTAGGACAAGTTGGAAGCTTAGTAGAAAACAAGTTTGGAGTTAAGACTAGGTACGGTCGAATGTGGGTACCGCTTTTAGGTGAGATTCGCGGTAAGATCTTAGATGAAGCTCATAAGTCACGCTATTCAATTCATCCTGGTGCGACCAAGATGTACCAAGACTTAAAACGAGACAATTGGTGGCCGGGTATGAAGTTTAATGTCATGCAATATGTGAATAGGTGTTTGACTTGCGCAAAGGTTAAAGCTGAGCATCAAAAGCCTTATGGAAAGCTTCAACCTTTGAAGATTCCCGAATGGAAGTGGGAACATATCACGATGGACTTCATAACCAAGCTACCCAAAACAACTAAAGGTTATGACACCATCTGGGTGATAGTGGACAGGCTAACAAAGAGTGCTCGTTTCTTACCTATAAAAGAAACACATTCTTCTGAAGAGTTAGCTACGTTGTTCACAAAGGAGATTATTGCTCAACACGGAGTGCCGGTAACTATTGTTTCTGATAGGGATACGCGGTTCACTTCGCGGTTTTGGAAGAAATTCCATGAGCAAATGGGGTCAAGATTGCATATTAGCACGGCATATCATCCTCAGACGGATGGACAAAGTGAGAGGACGATACAAACTTTGGAAGATATGTTGCGTGCATGCATTATTGACTTCGGAGGAAGTTGGGATAGTCACCTACACCTGGCAGAGTTCTCATACAACAATAGTTATCATGCTAGCATAGGTATGCCACCGTTCGAAATGTTGTATGGTAGGAAATGTAGAACTCCAGTGTGTTGGGGTGAAGTAGGCCAGCGAGAGCTAGGAAGCAAGGATGAGGTTCAGAACATGGCTCGAAACCTTGATGCGATCAAGGCACGATTAAAGGTTGCTCAAGATCGAAAAAAGTCTTATGCAGATAAGAGGAGGAGGCCTATAGAGTTCCAAGTAGGAGACTTCGTGTTATTAAAAGTGTCTCCATGGAAGAGTATTATTCGTTTTCGCAAGAGGGGCAAGTTAGGCCCGAGGTTCGTAGGACCTTTTAGAATTGCTGAACGTGTAGGAGAAGTTGCTTATCGACTAGATCTACCTGAGGAAATGTCTGGAATTCACCTAACATTCCATGTATCACATTTGAGGAAGTGTGTGGTGGATGAGTCGCAAATAATACCCTTAGATGAGATAGAAATCGATGACACGTTGTCACTTGTAGAAAGGCCCGTTGCTATTATAGATCGGTATGAGAAAAAGCTTAGGAATAAGACTATTCCAATGATTAGGGTGCAGTGGATGCACAAGAAGGGTTCTGAGTCTACATGGAAAAGAGAGTACGAGATGCGAAAATCTCATCCTGAGTTGTTTGGAGTATGAACAGGTTTCGAGGACGAAACCTTGTTTAAGGAGGGGAGAGTTGTAACACCCCAAAATCTAAAGGTAATAAATATATATGTTTTTATATATTTTTTTATATGTGAGAATATGTGTCGTATATGTGTTTATGTGATTAACATGTTAATATGTTAAGAAATGCGTAACAATAAACTATGCATAAGGTAAGTGTTTATCGGGATAGATTATTAAGAAAAATTAAATGTTTATATAAATATATGTTATTTGAAGGATTAGTCACCATGCTAGGTGTCAATTCTCATGATTAGTCACCATGCTAGGTGTCAATTCTCATGCTTAGTCACTAGGACACTTGTAAGAAGCATGTGAGACACTCTTAGCTATAAATAGACCATGGATCCATCCATTTTTCCTTGCTAATTCACCTAAAATCAACCTAAAACCTCTAAGAAACCTCAAGAACACCAAGAACACTCTAGCTTGCATTTTTTTAAAATTCAAAGGGAATTAGGAGCCCATCTTCTGGAATAGATCAATTTAAGGTATGTTTAACATAAGCCTTCAATTAGTTTCATGATTCATAACACTTAGATATGCCTTTTAAGAATAATGCAAGATTAAGGTTCTTGAACATGTTTTGTTTAGATTGGGAGTTCTAGTGGGAATCATGGGTTGAAATTTGGTATGAGCCTTAGAATAAACATGTTTTAAGGAAGCCTTAAGTTAGTTCATGTTTAAAGAAGGTTTGGTATGGTTTCACCATGTTGGTTTATCAAGAACAAGTAAACCAAGAACAAGAACATAAACATTGGTGTTTTGATCATAGTAATTCCGCCTCCTGGTCGTGATAACGCCTATACGGTCGGTCATGACCATCACCAAACTAAAACACAAATATGGGTGATATCTCATAGTAATCCCGCCTCCTGGTCGTGATAACGCCTATACGGTCGGTCATGAGAATCACTCATCAAGGACATAAAGGCTTGGGCAAGGGTAATGATATTCAACAAAATAACATAATTATATATAGGTACTAAGTATATATAAGTTAAAACATGGGTTTTGATAAAGTATTGAATGTACCAAGTTACTCGGATATCTAGAAGTTGGTGCGGACTGGAAGGGTGGCACCTGTACACTGGGGTTTCTGGCATAGTGGCGTTGTCGCATAAATTCCAACTGGGACATGGCATACGCTTCACTGGGTGATCTCGGAGTGAGCGTTTACTTATAGGAATACACCTCTTCATAAGTATCACTAAAATAATATATTTTTTCCCATAAAGGGCAAAACGGTCATTTTTGACAAATGAATGTTAAACCAACAAGTGTTTGGGTTTGGGTTAAAGGGTTAGTCTTAATGACCATTTGTAATCTCTAGGATGTTTTTCTAGGGACATCACGTTAAAGCAAGTTAGATTCACGAAGGAATAAGCCAAGTAACTACTTCGCAACCTAAGGTGAGTTCTATGAGCCATGTTTTATATTGCTTAAATGCTTTAAACTGTTTTGGGCTGATATACATAACGTCTTGTGTAAATACTTTCTACTGTTTATAAAGTATTGATATAACTGTTTATAAAGTATTGATATATGTGAAATATTTACGAAGTTACTTGCCTTTAGTGATTAAGTAATGAAAGGATTAGTGGAAAGTAGGATTACTAGGAAGATGTTTTAAATCAGATGATTAGACGTCTTTAAGAGTAGTAATCCACCAGGGAAAGTAAGATGTCCATTAACAGGGTTCTATTTAGCTAAGTAGAACATGTTAAGGATGGTAATCAGTAAGGTCACAAGGGTTGTCAAGTATTAAGTGGGGGCTTCTGAAATAGGGAGTTTTATAGTGTTTTTCCTGAAGTGTCGGCAAAGCAGGAATGAAAGACCACTGTCATGTGAGGATCAAACAACACTATTCCCCGAGATGGTACTTGAAACGAGAAGTGACAAAAAGATACATTAGGACAGCTTCTTAATGTGAGGTGAAGATAATAAGGTTATTGAATGTTATTCTATTCACGAGGTTTATAGAATGATAGGGTAGATGTAATCTACTAAGTATATGGATGATTATGTGTAAGCCTATGATACTTTATGCTTAATTGTTTGTTTGCAGAAATGGTTTGATTGACCCAAATAGTATGTGTTCGAAAGGTAAAGTTTTCAAAACTTAGAACTCACCAGCGTAAGCTGACTTGTTAAGTTATGTATGTCAGATGAAGCTGGAACTTCGGACCGTAAGGGCAAGGCCCAGATGTGAGCGAGAGTTAGAGGGCATACACTATGAAGAGGATATCAATTATCAAGAGAAGATATTTTGAAGACTGGCATAGATATATAGTTATCTTTTGTAATTGTCTCTCTTACTATGTAATACTTGGCATATCAATAAAAGTTTTAATTTCCGCTGCTTTAGTTATCTCTGTTGTACCTTGTGTTCATGTGTAAATCCGATGTGTGACCGCTCCTATGGCCAAGTCTGGGAGTGGGCGTCACAAATACTCAGCTCATTTAAAACATTATTCAGCCACATTCTCTCACAAGTAGCAGAACATATTGCCCTATATTCTGCTTCAGCAGACGATCTAGAAACAGTGCTCTGTTTTTTACTTTTCCAACTAACTAAACATTTTCCTAAAAAAACACAAAAACCCATAACAGACCTTCTAGTCACCAGACACTTAGCCCAGTCAGAATCTGAAAACATAGTTAAATCAAGACATTCACTAGATTGGAATAATAACCCCTGACCAGCTGACTTCTTTAAGTATTTTAAATCTCGAAGAGCAACATCTAAATGAATTTTATTAGGTTTATG
This sequence comes from Deinandra increscens subsp. villosa, assembly GCA_039602395.1. Lineage (NCBI taxonomy): Eukaryota > Viridiplantae > Streptophyta > Magnoliopsida > Asterales > Asteraceae > Deinandra > Deinandra increscens. The sequence continues at coordinate 1,929,124 of JBCNJP010000009.1, read as the reverse complement.
CATAAATTGACTTAAAAATTGAATTGAATAACTAATGTCAAGTCTTGTATGTGATAAATATATTAGCTTACCAATTAATTTTTGAAACTTTGTAACATCCACATCTCCATTAACACCCTTGTTCAAAGAAGACACAATCACATAATTGGGTTCAATTGGAGTTTTCACAGGCTTAACACCAGAATATCCATATTCAGATAACAAATCCATACAATACTTTCTCTGTGTTAAGCACAAGCCTTTTTCGGACTTTATAGCTTCAATTCCTAAAAAAAAATTTAACTCACCCAAATCTTTTATTCTAAACTCTTTCTCAAGCATATTTTTTACATTTCTTATTTCATGATTATCATTACCTGTGACTATTATATCATCAACATACACAAGAAGAACCACAATAACAGAATCACACTTCCTTATAAACAAAGAATAATCACACACACTTTGCACAAAACCATAGTTAAGCAGCACAGAAACAAGCCTTTCATTCCACATTCTAGGGGTTTGTTTTAGACCATACAAAGACTTAACCAACTTACACACTTTGGTTTCATTTTTTGAGAAATAGCCTTCCGGTGGCACCATGTACACATCTTCATTTAAGTTACCATACAAGAATGCATTATTAATATCCAGCTGAGTTAATGACCATCCGAAATTCACAGCAATAGCAATAACACACCTAATAGTAACCATTTACACAACAGGAGCAAAAGTCTCCTCAAAATCTATACCTTCAGTTTTAGCATATCCTTTTGCAACTAATCTGGCCTTATACCTTTCAACCTCTCCATTAGACCTATACTTCACTTTGTAAATCCACTTACAACCTATAGGTTTCCTATCTTTAGGTAGGTCAACAAGTATCCATGTATTATTTCTGTTCAAGGCTTCCATCTCATCATTCATGGCCTGAATCCATAAAGGATTAGCAGAAGCTTCTTTATAATTCCTAGGTTCACTATGTTTATTCAACATAACAGAAAAACACTTACAATCAGCAGACAAATTTGAGTAGTTAACAACTTTTTCAAACGGATATTTTATTTTTCCTTCAACAACAAAGTCCTTAAGATTAACAGGTTTAGTCGGAATTCTAGTAGATCTCCTCTGAGGTGTTGGGACAAGTTCAGAAGGGACATTACCCTCAGTTGAGATAGGCTCAGTGTCAGCATTAACACTACTAGGACCTAGGGTTCGTATACCTCGTGAGTTAATAGTCGTCGTAACCAGATTTGCTCCCTAGACACACGAATCCAACCGGAGCTCCGATTTGGACTTCAGTAACACAGATCTACAACAATCGTTGTAGATCGAACATAAAAAAACAAGAAGACAGAAACCCTAGTTCCAAGGAAATATTAGATCAGAGACGATTCAAGCACCGAGAGCACGAGGCTCTGATACCATGTCAGAAACTCACAATAATACTGAATTCGAGATCACCACAAACCAGTGACCAATACTCAAGACTCACAGAATCAAACCAAACATCAAACTCTTAAAATTTCTCAGAGAAAAACACTCATAGACTCACATATACCGTGATTCATCAAACTGATGAATGATTATGCAATCTCCATGGATTAACTAGTCGGAGCTCCTCAGAAACCCTAGAGAGAACGAAAGCGGAAGATGAAGCGTAATAGACAATCTTTATCCTTCCAGCAGCAACCACACGCACAGCTTATATCCTAGCCCAGCATGAGACGGATCCTAGCTACCAGCTCCAAATCCACAGCCCAACTCTTTAGCCCAGTCAAATCATTTTATTAAGCCCAACGAGCAGCAGCAACCCATCCAATAAAATATACAACACCTCAAAACAAAGAAAGATGAATTAGCTATGAATTAAAAAATTAGAGGAACATTATAAATTTTAACAAAATGACGTAACCCGACCCCAAGCGATGAGACCATGAAACATTTATAAAGAACCTTGTTACCTTAAGGCACTTTCAAATTATAGTCGGACTACCTATAAGTAATTAAAAGACACCAGAATTCTTGGATTGAGCATTTATTTTCGGTACTCTTTGACAACAAAATAAACCGAATTTTGAAAAGAAAAAAAAGGAGGAAAATTGGATTTAAATAATACGAATTAACCTCTATTGGCCGATAATAATACCAATTCAGTTATTTGCCTACAATAATACGAATTCGTCAATTTAGTCTAAAAAATGATACACCGTTAGTTTTCCACTAACGGTGTTAGTTTTGCTGATGTGGCTGCTGACATGGATCCTATTTGGCATTTTTAATTTGTTTCATTAAAGCATAAAACACAGGGACTACAATTGTAATTTGTATAAAACAGGGACTACAATTGTAATTTGTATAAACTCTCCTCAAACCCTAAACCATCATCTCTCTCGGTCCCTCATTCCATCGCCGTCTGTCCACCATCACATGTCGGACCAAGATCGGACCAAGATCTGTCCACCATCACCTCCGAAGAAACCGAAGACGCACTCTCTGCACACAATCATTGGCAAGGAGATGAATCTAGCACAAGAAATATTAGCTATTTGTTAACGTCCGGTGGCAAATGGCGGTGCTAGGGCGATGTAGCAGAAAAACACACCAAAATCTATCCCGAAAACCGACGATTGAACGGAGGTGGCACGATGGTGATGTAGTGTCGGGACAGCGACGATGCGATGGCAGCAGCGGCGCGAGGCAGCAACGGTGACGCAGCAGCGGTGGCGCGAGGCAGCAGCGGCGTGGCGGCTGGGTCGGCTACGGCAGGTGGACGGATGAGGACGACGAGGTGGTCGCAGGCGACAGGATGCGACGGTGGTATGCCGGAAAAACGGGCGGCGGTGGCAAAAGGGAGGCCGGCCAAGGGTAGGTCGCGAGAAGAAGATTGGGTTTTTTTGTTTTTTGTTTTTTTAATAAAATGTAGTTTATAAAATGGTCCCTTAGCCCCTCCATTTTACAGAACCTACAAAACATCCCCTTTATATGCCGTATCAGCAAAAAAACTAACACCGTTAGTGAAAAATAGACGGCATATCATTTTTGAGACCAAATTGACGAATTGGTATTATTGTAGGCAAATAACTGAATTGGTATTATTATTGGCCAATAGAGCTTAATTCATATTATTTAAATCCAATATTCCAAAAAAGGATAAAGGCTTACTCTATGTTGGTATTATGTTCACAATTATTTCACTCAATGAACATCAACACCAACATAACGTTTACTTTAAACAATTGATCTTTCCATTTTAGCGTTTGAGAAAATGTGAGCCTTTAGCGTTTTTTTTTTTGTTTTTTTATATTTGAAGAAATGTTATGATCAAATCAATACACCTAATAGCTATTTATACTAACATATGAGGGCTACTAATTGCTATATTACCGTTCATAACAGTTACTTTTATTTTTAACGGTATTAGCTGATTTACCTATGTGGTTCAATTCCTCGCAAACCAGATACTCCTCTTAAATACTCAACCGGTTACTCTTCATGAAATACTTAACCGATTACTAATCATCAAGTTACAATTGGTAACAAATCGTTTACTGTACTAACTGGTTACAAAATTAGCTAATAGGTTATTTTGTACACCTCCATGTATTATACTTGAATACAAATTTCAAAAACCGGTCACAGATTGGTTTATTTATTATCTTTTATAATTATTTTGTGTGTGTTTTAGTTGGTTTTGTCATTTAGTATTTAGTGTAACATTAATTTTATTTATTTATTTATTTTACTTTTATCTAGATTTTTTTTTTATCTATATGTAACGAATTTAGCATAAAAGTTGGTGTAACAAATAAATCTATATACCATAAATTTTTACGTCTATGACTCAATACCTTTTAGCTTTTGGTTTCTCATTTTAGCGTAGCTGCGCAGCCTTTCGTACTTCGATTTTATTTATTAAGCGTTATAATAATGTAACTATTTTGTATGCCCATGTTATCCCGCGGCAACGCACTCATTGTAAAATCTTATTAGTATTACATTTTTCGATATTCTGTTGCTAAAGGCCCAAAAGAATCAAATACAAGGCCCAAACCAACTAAAAGGGCCTTATCTAGTGGAGACATGGTGAAGCTTATTAAGATTTAGAGAACGCAACCTCAACAGCCCATGTTTTCTTATTGATGAAAATATAAACATATAAAATCGTAAAAAGAAAATTAGTTGTACGTCATTTTTAATGGTCCAGGATAAAGGCACAAGTCATATTGATATTTACACATATCTCTCACCGTCGTGCTCCCCCAAACGACCCATAATGACTTTTTTTTTTCTTATTTATTTTTGAATTTTGTAAATATTTCTAATTACTTAATTTTATAAGACTTATTCACTGTAGTTGATAATAAAATATTTTGACATACACACTAGTGATGTAAAATAATAAATTTTGAGACGTAGAGTCTTTGCCGAGACGATTTTCAAACAAACGTTTAGAAAATTTTTGAAAATAAAAAATCTATGGGGGACCCAATACCGATAGAGACTTGTCGAGAAGCCATCGAGACCGTCCCGACAAAGACTCAAAGTCTTATAATTTATTATTTTATATTACTACTGTGTTCGTTTAAGTACTTTATTATCAGCTATGACAAATAAAACTTTTTAATGTGTATAAAATTAAGTAATTAAAATAATTTATAGAAGAGTAAACTTCGTTTTTAGTCCCAAACGTTTACACATTTTAACAATTTTAGTCCCAACTTTTTAAAAATCCCGATTTAGTGTCTCAGATTTCAATTTTTTTTCAAATTTGATCTCAACGTTGACATTTGTTTAAAGAGCCGTTAGACTGCCCTCGTGTCGTTCTCACATAAGGTGTACTTTTGTCATTTCGTTTGTTTTAAAGTATAAGTTAAAACAAACGGAAATGACAAAAGTACACATCATGTGGGGACCACATGAGGACAATCTAACGGCTCTTTAAACAACTGTTAACGTTGAGACTAAAATTGAAAAAAAAAATGAAATCTGAGACACTAAATCGGGATTTTTAAAAAGTTGGGACTAAAATTGTTAAAATGTGCAAACGTTGGGGACTAAAAACGAAGTTTACTCTTTATAGAATTAACAAATAAAGTAAAAAAAAATATTTACGTTAGGCCGTTTGGGAGGCAACGACCGTGGAAGGTCTGTGTGAATATCACATTTGTTTGTGTAAATATAAAAACCCTTTTTAATAGATGACAGGTTGTTATTTATACGGTCATAATATTAAATATAATTTTTTTACATAGATTCTTCATGTTTCTCGTATTCAATGGCGAAGCTTGAACTTTAATATAAGGTGTGTCGAACTGGGCCCTTTAAAAACCCCGCCCATGCTCGTATCATTATAAATTTTATTAGTTTAAGACATATAATTAATAAATGTGGGCATAGTTTTCTGTTTTTATTTATACAAAAATCATCTAAGTATCTATTTTATTATAACATAGTAAAAAACACCTAGATTTACCGGGATAAAATCACTAGAAATATATACGTTACATGAGTACGTATTTAAATTTACAAGTTTTTTGGTTGGAGATCATATAATTTACCATCAAGCTCTTCCTTTAGACGCACTTTATTTTTTTTAAATAAATGATATTATAATAAAGCCAATATAATTAAAAATTATTATTGGTATAAATATTTTGTTTTTATAGGTGATTTGATGACTCTTAGTTTGGTCATTGGTGAAAGTATTGCAGACTTATTTATTCCTAGAATAGACCGATCATTGAACATCCAACATTGTATTTGACGATATATGACTCATGAAACGATAATCATATTGTTTCTAGTAAATGAAATTTTCTTCACTAAAGAACTTTGGTTCACAATCTTTTTGTACAGAAAAAGTCAAATCAAAAAATGATCATTAGCTCTAAATGTTAAGGATTTTACATATTATACTTGCCCTTCTATTTATATATTTCTAAAAAAATATTTTCATATTTTTTTTTGCAAGATATAAACCACTGCTGCTAATAATCAAAGCCACCGCTACTTGAATTGATATACTCAACCGAGTTTAAGATATAAACTCGAGCTCAGCTCATTTACAAATCAAACTAGCTTAGCTCAAATTGATTTAGCTCATTTTCACCGTTTGGTTTAGGGGTAGCCTCGGGTTTTTGTAAAGAGGATACGAGAATACTATTTATAGAAACTATAGAAATGTCAGGCTAGTATCAATACACGATATAAGACAACTCTTAGGCCATCCGTAATGGTGTGGTTTTTCAAAGTTCAAAAGTGTGTCACATAGGATGTCACGCAAACAGTGGTGTAAAAGTGAAAAAAGTGATGTAGTTGGCTAATGATAGTGTAAATGTTAGGGTGAATGAAGTGTAATTGTTTAATTGGTGGATATAAAAAGAAATAAAAAAAAGGGGGGAGGAAGTTTCACGCTCGTCATTGGGCTCACGGAGGGGAAAAACGTCCCACTCTCCCAAAACGCCTAAGAATGTAGTGTTCTTGGGCGTGATGGGATTTCACGTGAAGCTTCACGCTTCATTACGGATGCCCTTAAAATGAAAATGAAAGAAAAGAAAATGTGGGGCCGAAGAAGATAAATAGAACAAAAGCAAGCTAGAGAAAAACAAATAGGACTACCAAATTTTGAACACAAAACCTCTCTAAGCATATTCCTTTTTCAAGCCATCCCAATAATTTGGATGGCTAGGCAGGCTCACGACTATTCCTTTTTCAAGCATTGTTTAATTTTTTTGTACCCTTTTTGTATATAGTTACTTAATCTTTTATAGGTTTTCTTTTCTTTCAAATTATAGCATAAATCAAATTTCATGCAAATAACTATTTGATTCATGCAAAATTTTCTCATTTACATGTTATAACAACATCATGGTGTTTTTTCTTTTTTAATACAACTATATATATCATCAAATAGCAAGCATGAGCCCGGGCAACGATCGACGGAAAAGATCTCGCGGTTCGCTCCTCCACACGGTAGACCAATTATCCCTGCCTATCCGACCGAGTGAGCACCCATCGGGTCTCGCTCTCAACTTCTTGACCGTTAGCCACGTATTGAAATACTCCCTGAAACGGGTTATTAACCCATCTTTCAGTACCCAAACGTGTACCCAGTACACGTTTGCCCCCTCATAACCTTCGACAATCACTATGTGATGGTCGATGGTTGTTACACTTCGAGGTTCAAAGGTGAACTCGGTGGGTGGGGTCTCTCCGGTGAGCATCCTCATCATGTGGTGGCAGTTTTGTGGGCCGTGGAACCACCACTCGAGGTCGGTGGCTAGAAGACCGGAGACGATTTTGGTATCTCCGGTGGTGAGTGACTTGTAAAGAGCGTTGATGGTGGCCTGGTTTTTTGATTGTTGTTCATTTGTATTTAGCTCCTCCATTTGTTTTGGCCGGAAGTATGAACAAGGTGAGAATTGGAAGAAATGGTAGGGTGCATTTTATAGTGAAGGACTGGGACCCACACATTAGGTTAAGACACATGTTAAACATATGATATCTAGTTATAATTAATTCTTATAAGCCAATGTGGTTTAAAACTTTAAACCTTAACGTTGAAAATTTAATTGTAAAATATTTGGGTAGTTTAAAACTAGTGTAATTAATCGTTAAAAAAAATCTCTAAGTATAAGTTGATTCTGAGTAAAAGTTAGGGCTTTAAAATTCTTAAGTAACTTGATTTACCACCCGTATTTTACCTCATGGATAACGCGAGTAAATAAAATAATTTTATTGGTATAACGCTTCGTAAATAAAATAAAATAAAAAAGCATGTAACGACGTTAAAATTAGAAGCTAAACGTTTAAAGTATTGAACCTGATACCTTAAAATTATATTACACAAGTGTATTCATTACTACACTAGCTTATATACTAAATTCATCATACATAGAGAAAAAATTTACTATTGCACATGGTAACCAAATCATAAATGGTACTATTCATAAAACTTCAAAGTTATTTATAGCATAATATTATTTTTAAAAAAGGAAATTGGATTCTATTAATCCTAAGTTTCACCTATTGGACCAGATTAATCTCACATTTTGAAATGTTTCTCACCGAGCCCAAGTTTCAAACTATTTTCTATCATTGATCCCAAACTAATGGATGACTAACTCCGTTAGTTCATTGCTTACGTGGCATGCTCATGTGCTTTTTTAAATACTTATTTTGGTGTTGTGATAATAACAAAAGTTGGTGGGGTGGGTGGGGGGGGGGGGGGTAAGTTAAAAAATATCTTTTAAACCAAACCTTACCCACCCACCCCACAACTTCATCGTCATCAACCACCTCCCAATCTTCAGCCAATCTCACCATCTCCGGTCAATCTCCGGCGATTTCATCAGCCCACCATCGTCCCCATCTCCGGCAACCTCATCACCACTTTTCGCCGATGAAAATGGCAGCAACTTTCGCCGCCGCTCTTCAACACCGTTTCAAGGTCCACATCTCACCTCTGCTCCACCTTCGGGTTTCAGCGAGTATATTGAATACGAAATACTCGATGAAATAGAAAACGGTATATAAAAATTGTTTGAAAATTAAGTCTCCACACAAATGGAGATGATCTCAATCCTATAAATACACAAAATTACAATAAAATACAATTAATGGAATTTTTACAAACAAGGACCTAAACAAAGAACTATATACTAACATCCCCCCTCAAGCGCAACGGTGCAGGACCCATGCATAACATATCACGAAGAGTCTCAAACTGAGCACGTGGAAGACTTTTGGTAAATATGTCCGCAACCTGAAGCTTGGACGGAACAAATTTGGTGAGGAGCTTTCCAGATGCGACGAGCTCCCGAATAAAGTGATAATCTAAATCAACATGCTTTGTTCTTTTGTGAGCAACAGGATTTTGAGACATGAAAACAGCACTTTGATTGTCACAGAGAAGTGTGGGTCTATTAGGCGGTAAGGCATGAAGTTCTTGTAACAGATGAGTTAGCCATATGATTTCAGCTGCAGTATTGGCCATGGCGTGATATTCGGATTCACAACTAGATCTAGCAACTGAGTGCTGCTTTTTGGCACTCCACGAGACCAGATTTCCTCCTAAATAAACGGAGTAACCGTACGTTGATTGTCTTGTCTCAATACACCTAGCCCAATCAGTATCAGCATATCCAAGTATGGACGAGGAACATTGTTTGGAGAAGGTGAGCCCAAATGAAATTGTTCCTTTCACATAGCGAAGGATTCGTTTGACATGTTGAACATGATCATGAGTCGGAGCTTGAAGGAACTGACTGAATTGGTTGACAACGTAGGAGATATCTGGACGAGTGATCGTCAAGTATTGAAGAGCCCCAACCACAGACCTATAAAACGTGGGGTCAGAATAAGGATCTCCATCTTTTGTAATCGACACATTTGGAGATAGAGGTGTAGGCATTGGTTTAGCATCCAACATATTAGCCTTCTCAAGAATTTCTTTGGCATATTTGGCCTGACTTAGGAATAGTCCTTTAGAAGTGTGAGTTACTTCCAGTCCAAGAAAGTAGCTGAGCTTGCCCAAGTCTTTGATAGCAAACGTTTTGTGCAAGCGGGTGACAAAGGTGCAGATGGTATTTTCATTATTACCTGTCAATATTAGATCGTCAACATACACAAGTAAGTAGATGATGCATGTATCACGTTTGAAAACAAATAATGACGGATCAACACGACTGCAAGTGAATCCATTGGCTAAAAGAAATGAACTCAGTTGGTGAAACCAAGCACGTGGTGCTTGTTTGAGCCCATAAATAGCCTTATTGAGCCGGAAAACATGATGAGGAAAGTGAGAATCCACAAATCCTGGCGGTTGTTCCATAAAAACTTCTTCATTCAGCTTGCCATGTAAAAAAGCATTATTAACATCTAGTTGGTGCAGATTCCATCCATACATCATAGCTAATGGTGGTAGCTTTGACAACTGGGCTGAACGTGTGCGAGAAGTCCAAACCAGGAACTTGAGAATATCCTTGAGCAACAAGACGCGCCTTATGTCTATCAAGCGAGCCATCTGCACGAAGTTTAGTACGAAAAAGCCATTTTGAGCCAAAAAGTTTAGCAGTTTTGGGTCGAGGAACTAAAGTCCAAGTGTTATTTATCTGCAGAGCACTTAATTCTTTGTTCATGGCATCCACCCAATGTGGGTAGCGGGAGGCGACCTTATGAGATTTGGGATCAGTAGAGGCAAGAAGAGAGTGAATGACGGGGCTACAAGTAGCGATATTGGTGAAGTGCTTTGGTTTGAAGATACCCGCTTTGGCACGGGTGATCATAGGATGACTGGACGAGGTCGAGTGAGATGTCCGTGGGGGACTCGAAGGAGCAGGAACCGAAGGGTGACCGATTTGTTGAGAAGATGAGTTTGAAGAGGTGGATTGACTTGGTAGACAAGGGGTGGGCTAGGGGTGGCGAATTTGGGCTAGAGGAGGATGGACTGTATGATGAGGAAGATGTATCAGTTTCATCATCAGTGAGGACATTTGTATGCAAGTGCATATGATTAGGAGGGTTTTGGGCTAACAACAAAGATTCATCACATAGTTGGCATTTGGGATTGGGTTTATGGATATTGGGCTTAGGAGAATCGACTGGACAAGTGGTGGGTGGACATGTGGGACGAGAATTTGGAGATAAAAAAGGCTCACAGAAGCTTGTTAGAGGTATTTGTGGGGAAGGGCTGTCACGTGATGTTGTTGAAAAGGGGAAGGGCTGTCACGTGATGTTGTTGAAAAGGGGAAGAGTGTTTCGTCAAGTTTAGCATGACGAGTTATATAGTTGCGTTTGGAGGACGGATCGATGCATCAATATCCTTTGTATTGGGAATGATAGCCAAGAAAAATGCATGGTAAGGCATGAGGAGCGAGCTTGTTATCGTCATAGTTCCGAAGGTAGGGATAGACACGACACCCGAATGTCCTAAAATTATTATAATTTGGAGGGTGTCCATTTATAACCTCAAAGGGGGATTTATTATCGGTGACTTTTGAAGGGAGGCGATTTATAATGTATGTTGCACTGCTGAAGGCTTCAACCCAATAAGATGAAGGGACTTTGGCATTGAATAAAAGTGCAAGACCAGTCTCAACAATGTGCCGATGCTTGCGTTCAACTCGACCGTTTTGTTCTGGGGTGTAAGGACATGATACTCGATGAAAAATGCCATGGTCATCAAAGATTTTACGAACCCGGTTATTTACGAATTCGGACCCCCCATCGCTTTGAATTTTCTTTATGGTCCTAGATAATTGATTTTGGACCAACTTGAGAAACCCAGAGAGAATTTCATAAAAATATGTTTTAGCACGTAAGGGATAAAGCCATGTAAACCGGATATGATCATCAACAAAGGCAACATAGTAGCAGTATCCATCATTTGACACAATTGGGGATGGTCCCCATAAATCGCAATGGATCAAATCAAGTGGTTGTGCAGCACGTTTAGTATTGTTGTCAAAAGTAAGTTTCTGGCTTTTAGCCATTTGACACACTTCACATATGATAGGTTTAGGAAGGATAGAATTAACATTCAACAACCCATGTTTATTAAGCAAAGAAACAACGTCAAAATTACCATGTCCAAGACGACGATGCCATAACTCAAAAGAGACATTATTATAAGATGCAGTAAGAGCTTTAGGTTGATCCTTCAAAACGTAAAGTCCGTTCTCACAAAAACCTTGGGCTAGAACTTTCTTCGATGACCGATCCTGAATACAAAATGATGGATATGAGAATAGAACATCGATATGGATGTCCCTAGTTAACTTGCTTATTGAGAGCAAGTTTTTGGTGATGTTGGGAACAACAAGGACATCTTTGAGTAAAATATTGGGATTAATAAAAGAGAAACCTTTGTGTGTAACGGGAAGGGAGTTACCATTACCAAAGGTAGCATGAGACGTACCAGAAAATGATTCAGTGGTGTTGGTTTGAGAGGAGGATCCAACCATGTGATCGGTGGCATCGGAGTCCACGAACCAATCTGGTTTGGTATTCGCAACATTACACTTGTTTTTAAATGCTTGAGCCACTTGAGCTTTGGATGGTTGGTCATTGGATGAGTTCAGTTTTAACAGCGCAAAACAGTTAGAAGCCTTGTGACCGGGCTTACCGCACCATTGGCACGGGTCCGGCTGATAGAATCGGCCACCTTTGTTTCCACGACCACCTCTAAAACCCCCACGCGATGTGTTACGGTATCCAAATTTACCGCGATTGTTGGAGCCACTGTTGGATGGGCGGTTCGTCTGAGCCGAGAAAGCAACCTGAGATTGAGAGCCTTGGATGCTTCGAGAAAATAACTCGGCATTCTCAGCACGTGTTTGCAGCTCACGTAGAGTAATATTTGGTTGCGCAACCTTCATCGATAATGAGAAATTGACAAATTCAGGACCAAGACCCCTGTAGAAGCAGTGGGTTTTGTCTCCTTCCGACATGGGGTGACCCATGGCCGACAGTTGATCAACAAGGTTTTTTAACCAGCGACCAAACTCAGCAACGGTTTGAGTGCCTTTGGAGATTGTATTCAGTTGATCCTTAATGTTTTGGGCACGTTCAACCGACGAATCAGAGTAGATGGTGGCCAAGGCAAGCCACTTTTCTCGGGCAGTGGCGTAACCGACAACATCGGGGAAGACCTCCTCCGACAGAGAGTTATGCAGGAGGATAATGGCCTTCTGATCGGCAGCTTTCAGGTAGCGAATTCTGGGTTTGGGACGGACTTGCCCTCGGCATCAACGGTATCAGTCGGAGGAAGAACGGAGCCGTCAATATGCCCAGAGAGTTCTTGATATTCAAACAGCGGTAGCATCTGATTCATCCATGAGAGATAGTTTGTGGGGGAGAGGTGTATGGGAAGGGAGTGGAGGCTTGAGTTAAACTTGGTTAGAACAGATTGACCGGTAGAAGACGAAGCCATTGGAAGGGCAGAAGAGACAAGGAGGAGAGGACGGAGGGGACAGAGCAAAAGACGGGAGGAAACGATCGGACATAATTAAAGGATTAGAGGGAGGTGAAAGGAACTGGCAGATACCATGTTTGAAAATTAAGTCTCCACACAAATGGAGATGATCTCAATCCTATAAATACACAAAATTACAATAAATACAACGAGATGTTTACCATCCCGCACGTTGCTGCGGGGTTGAATTTGTATGTTGAACGAAAGTTAAAAGTTAAGGGGTATGAAACGTAAAAGTCTAAAAGTCTCGTGGTGAAAGTATAAAATTATAAAAGTATACTGAAAACGAAAGTAGAAAAGTTAAAAGTTTCGTAACCAAAGTAGAAGACAACAGAAGTTCAAGTAAAAAACATTTAAAAAATAAAAGTTAAAAAGTTAAGGGGTATAAAACGTAAAAGTCTAATAGTCTCGTGGTGAAAGTATATAACTATAAAAGTATACTAAAAAACGAAAGTAGAAAAGTTAAAAGTTTAGCGGCTAAAGTAGAAGACCACAAAACTTAAAACAAAAAAAACTTTAAAAGTATGAAAAATATGTGGCTAAACTATGAAAACCTAAAGTTTACTATTTCGTTAAAGAAAAAAAACAAAGTGTTAATGTTTAGGGTAGAAAATGTCAATATGCCAAACTTCATTAAAGAAAGAAAAAAAACAAAGTGTTAAAGTGTTAATACTTAGAGTAAAAAAATGTCAAACACTAAAACTTTTGGGGCCAATATGAAAAATGTAATGATTACTATTCATCCTAATTTTCATTGTATATATATATAATTAATGGAATTTTACAAACAAGGACCTAAACAAAGAACTATTTACTAACAAAAATGATATATAATATATATCGTTTATCAAATTATTTATAAAAACTGTGTTTTTGCTTACCCCAATCAAGTCATAGCAAACACAGTCAATTCGATCGAACAAAGTGGAATTTCAACATTTTAGACTCTTCTGGTAAATGATACATAGAACGGAGAAAATTGTCGGTCGTAATTTTGGAATTCTATGAACATAAAAGTGTTACCAAATCAATGATCTCAATGCTTGGCGAATCATCTCTGGCTAAATGAACATCAAGAACCTCCGCATCGCCATCTCTCACTACAACAAAAAGAGGTTTTTAGGACCTTTCGTGTAGGACGCTTTTAAAATAGTGTCCTAAAAAACTATCTAATAGGACATATGAGTGTTCAGGGTCCTATTATACTATATGGAGTTAAATCGGTGTCCTAAAAAGCTATGTAATAGGACAGATGAATATTTAGGGTCCTATTATCATATAACTTAATAAGACGTTTAGTATTTGGGGTCCTAATAAAATACATTATAGGATATTTAGTAGTTAATGTCTTATTATGTGGTAATGTAATAGGACACTTGATCATTGAGGGTCCTATTATAGCATAACCTTATAGCACACATGCAATTTCAGTCATAAAAGTCAGTGTAATAGGACCCTTATTTGTTGGAGTCGTATGGTAACATAACTTAATAGAACCCTTAATATTTAAATTATAAAAGTTCAGTGTAATAGGACTCTTATTTTTTATTGTTGTAATTCTACGCCATAACATCTCACAAGTTGCAATGTAATAAAAGCCAATATTTTATTGGGTGTTCAATTTATACGATTATAATTATAATATTTAGAATAGTATTCAGAGGTGTATATGTCTTTTTGTAGAAGATAACTCATTACACACTCTCCCTCACGTTGCTTCATCTCTACCCTCCCTCACATCCACACGCTTCTTCCAGACGCCTCATATACCTACTACAATTTTCTTTCACTTCATTTACTAGCTGATTGCAATAATCGAGTTTAGGATTTCTACTTTGATTTGTATTTTGTGTGTATTGTAGAACCAGAAGACCCGTACGATAAGATCAGCCGATGGTGTTGTATTAGGGCTCCAACGAGGACACACGGCCTCAATTCATGGCGATTTATTGTTTGAGCATGTCGTCTCCGCAGTTGTGATGAGTTGGAAATCGGGTAAGAGCCTTCTCCTCCTAATTGACCTCAATAAGCTCATCGTTACAATTACGGATCTAACTAGCACGAGATTTTGCCCCTTTTTAATCCCACTTCAATCTCATGTCAGCGATTAATTATTGGTTTTGTTTTTGGGTTAATGAGTTAAGTTCTTGCTGAATTGAAAGAGAAATTTGCAGAGGCTATGAGGAGAGATGATGTAAAGCCAAATTTTTTTACTGGCAAGAACTTGAAGAACTTGAATCCAGCTTTTAAATTATTGATGAATTGGTACGTTTGAATTGAGTGTTCTTTTTTATATTTAGGGTCTGTTTCATAAAACCTAACCAAGAAATTGACTAATAAATAATAATGTGTTGATTACTACAATTTTGTCAATATACTTCTTCTATTTGGTAGAAAGATGTGGTGGGTTTAATACAATGAAACCCAACAAAAAAATTTACCATTGTAAATCTTATTTTAACAAGCATGATAGAGAGCTTATAATTTTATGATAATATGATTTAGTTTCAACAATCCTTTTAATGTTTCTTTTAACAAATGAAATACCCATATATGAGGTAATTCATAAATTAAAAAAATATCAATTTTATAGCAAAAAGGAAATGATCTTTCTAGATTCAACAGAGCAAAATACAATGACTGGCAATGTAGGTGATTGAGACATTAAAACAAACTTTGTGGTGATTCTAAGATCTGATCAAGTGCATACGGAACTGATCTTGATGGTAATTTTACAAGTGTATAAGTTTGATATTGATGCTTTAGAACTCAGGTGACGTTGTTGTATTCCAATCTCTTTTGGTGTAGTATATGGATGGTTTGAATTGTAAGATCTGATCAAGTGCACACGGAACTGATGTTGATGGTAAATTTACAAGTGTATAAGTTTGATATTGTGGCTTTAGAGCTAGGGTGACGTTGTTGTATGCTAATATCTTTTGGTGTAGTATTATACATGAACATGAAAGTTTGTAACTGCAAGTGATGCGAATCTTATCCTTTTCAAATTGGCTAATAGCCCATTTTGTATCTTTTGCTCTATCCAGCGTGATTTGATTTGTATTTTTTGTTTTTCAGGGATTTGGAAGCACATGTTTTCACATATCATACTTCTGGTATGATACTCATCTTATGTAGTTCATTATCTCAGAAATCTTTTACTTTTATACTTCATATTTTATTGTCTATTGTTTATTTTTTGGTGTTGGTCTTAGTTTGGAGAACATCCTTGTATATGTAAATATTTGTGTTCCTTTTAGGGACAATTGAATATTTTTACTTTTATTTACTGCATACATAATTCAATAGGAAAGGCTCAGGATCCCTATAGAGTGTTCACAAAGAGTAAAGCTAATAGAGTTCTGTGTGATGAATGTATGTCACAGATCCATCTTGAAGGTATGCCACAGATCAAGACACGGAACAAGCAAGGCACTTGGATTAACAGAGGCACGAGGTGCGGCCAATACACGGTACACACCATTGTTTAGACTATAGACCTTGGACCAATTTTATGACTTAGCTCAATTGGTTTTTGTTGAATTTCGAGTAGAAAATATTGTCTAATCATGCATACTATTGTTTAGACTTAACTTAATTGTTATTTTACTCACAACACTGCTATATTTGAATGCTGCTTAATGAATTAAAATTTAGCCATCTCCTTTGTGCAATTTGCATCTTTTTGGAAGAGTAGGTATTTCTTGCTATTGGTTTACACAAATGATAATTCAGTAGAACAAACATAACCTCTAAAACATTAAATAACTGATAAACAGACATGAGCATATCAAATTGAAGATGTGTAGTTTCATATAGTCACTCTTTTCTGTTCAAGAGATACTAGATGATTGCCCCTTCACGACTATCCTCTACAACCTAATTCCTTCCTGATGCACATGACTTTGTTGATTATGGTTAATAAGGCATGTTTTTTTGGAATATGGTTAATTAAGCATGTTTTTTAGTGTACTGTTCTTTGTTTTTACTTCATGTGAGAGTTTTATGGAACGTTTTCTTATAAGGATTTGGTTATGTATTTGTTGTTTTACTCTGTAGTGGTAATTTTTTCGGTTCATGTTTGTTGATAGCCAATTGTGATTTGTCTTTGTGAAGCATTCATTCCTTACTATTTTTTTATTCTATTGTAGTTAAAATGTCTACATGTGATAGATTCTTGAAAGAACAGCAGATGCTTTTCAGAACCATCTAAATTCCAGCGGAAGAAATTGGTATGTTTTAATCCATAACTTTGAATGTGGGTTATATACATGTTAAGTATGTTGCTTTACTTGCCTTTTAAACTCTTGAGTAAACATATTATTCAGGTATGTTTATTATATATTTGTTAATGGATTTTTCATCATTATACAACATGTTTGTAAACATTTTTACTTTGACTTGAACCAACAACAGAAACTTGTTAAATTTTAATCCAACGATATTATTCAGGTATGTTTATTATTATATATCTAAGTTGGATATGAAGTTTTCCTTAAAATCATTTCAAACTCAGAGACGGAAGCCAGAGGAATGGTAAATAGTTTAGATCCAAATCAAAAAGTTGGGGGCACAAAGATTGGGCGCGATTGGTGTGAGGTAAATATTCAAGTAGCTGTGAAAAGAGATGAAAATTTGGTTAGACCATGTGGGTCATTGGACACAATCCAGATGCTATTGGTACATCTATAGCATGGCCATGATTTTTTATTTCGGTATGTCATTATTGTTAAACATGTAATATATTATTAAGTTTATAACAAACTTAAGCTTATATATGCATGATTAATTTGTAGGTGGTTTGTGACGAGTGACAAGGATGCATGAAGATGAAGACTATATTCTTCTAGTGTCTTTCATTACTTTAAGTTTCATGTTTAATGTTAGGATCTTGGATAATAATAGTATAACTTATTTTTGTTTAATGTTTTTGTTATCGAAATGACTCATTTCAATGATAATTAAACTTTATTTATTCCACTAGTTAAAGTTAATCTATCGATAAGTTGATGGTATCTTATTTGTATTTATGAATCATGTTTAGTGAAAACAATTTTAAGGATGTTGGTAATCGTCCTTAAAATAGCTATGCTCATAATATTTTGTGGTTTATTAAGACGCTATAACGTGTTCTATTTTGTGTTTTTTTAGGACGCTCTAACGTGTCATATTTTGTGGTTTATTAGGACGCTATAACATGTCCTATTTTGTGGTTTATTAGGACGCTATAACGTGTCCTATTTTGTGGTTTATTAGGACGCTATAAGTTTATAGGACCCCTCTAGAAAGGACACTTTTATTAGTGGTCCTATTATCTCATGCGTCCTATAAAAGAGAATTTTAGGACTTTTTTGGGTGTCCTATCAAGCCACTTTTGTTGTAGTGTCTATTGCTAGCAACGCACTCAAACGAGATTTCAATATCTTTCGCTTTCACCGACGAAGAAACATCGATGTCTTTCGTTTTCTCAACGCTTCCGACTTTCGTCTTCTCCTCAACCACGTTCTGAAGCTCGTGAGTGACGTCTGCGATGGAGAATATTTCTGCATCCGAAGAATCAGGATCACCTATTTTCAAGTGAACCTAATTTGACAAAATAGAATTGATTAGGAACACGTCAACGATCTTACTCAACAAATCGATTACAAAGTAAACTAGTAACAATTAAGAAAGGGATGAGGATCTAATCTTCAAAGGTTGGAGATGAGAGAAAGCACACACTATATCAATATTCTTCAATGGTATCCTATTCATCAAGAGTCTCTTCTTATACATGAGCTGGTGTGTAGACATGGGCAGCTGCCTGCTCTTTGAATTGGACCTTGAACTAGGCTGCAGGTTAGCCCATTGTGGTATAGTTGTTAGCAGTTAGGCTAACTCCTAACAACATGAACGGTTCATAACATATTTCTCCTGAGTGGCGGCGAACAGACGAGGGGG
Organism: Deinandra increscens subsp. villosa; assembly: GCA_039602395.1. Lineage (NCBI taxonomy): Eukaryota > Viridiplantae > Streptophyta > Magnoliopsida > Asterales > Asteraceae > Deinandra > Deinandra increscens. The sequence continues at coordinate 1,910,226 of JBCNJP010000009.1, read as the reverse complement.
TTGATGCGATGGTGGTGGCGACGATGCGATGGCGTGGTAAGTGGTGGATGTGTGGTTGCGATAGCGGTGGTGCCGTCGGCGCCGACGGTGATGTTGCAGAGATGAAGACGAGGGGAGTGTTTGATGGTATCTTATGTTTTTTTTTGTTATGTTACATAAATACCCCTCATCTTTTTTATTTTCATAAATGCCCCCTTATCTTTTTACCTTTTATAGATGATCCCTCATAAATGCCACATCAGATTAAAATGCCACTTGGACTGCCACGTCAGCAAGATATTAACACCGTTACGGTTTCGTTAGTTTGGGATCAATGAGAGAAAATAGTTTGAAACTTGAACTCGGTGAGAAACATTTCGAAATGTGGGATTAATTTCGTCCAATAGGTGAAACTTGAGATTAATAAAATCCACTTTCCTATTTCTAAAATATCTTGAGATTACACATTATATCCTCACTTTATGGGTTTTCTTACAACAGTGGATTTTCTTCTGGACCAGTTTAATATAGTTGGTGTGGTTGATATACGAGATTTCCTTGAGAGACGTGTCAGCCAATGAACTTGACTATAGCCATTAAAAAAAACTAAGAAGGCTTGATGGTAATTTAAGGAGAAAATAGAATAAGGAACATAGAGTAAATGCTCACTAGTATCTATTACGCAAAATGCTAGACTAAAAAACTAATCAAACAAAGTTGGTGTAGTGGTTAAGTTCATTCGTTGTGGTTGAAGAGGCCCAGGCCCGAGTCCCAATCACACCACATTGTGAGATATAGGTAGGAAATGAAGGACCGAGCCTTGTTCTTGATCCTCGGTCACTAGGGATGGTTTACGGGCTTGTTCGGTTCCCGCCCGATGGTGCAGGGGGGGGGGGGGGGGCTCCTGGATTCCCTCACTATGAAGTTTGAACTCGGGACAGCGGGTAGATCCAAGGTAACAACAACTGATACATTATTGAGCCAGATTGCCATTCAAAAAACTAAAAATAAAAAACTAAACGATATAAACAAAAATTCAACTGCTCATCTACAGATGGCAAAAAAGTCCAGACCCGACGGGTATATCTGAAACCCAAGTCATAGGAGCCGGGTATAGGCCTGAATTTTCAGATATTAGATTGATAAATAAAAAAATCGGGTTTGGGTACGAGCATGAGATTAGTTGATACACAACCCGATACCCGACCCATATTACCCGAAACAATACCCAATTTATATATATATATATATATATATATATATATATGTTGTTTGAATTTTCTTATACAATTTTTTTCATTATCTTTAAAAATTAATTGTGTTTCATGCATTTTCTTATAAACGTAGCAACTTGTTCAAAAGAAATTAATGCATAACGATCAAGTATGACTATGAAGATGATTACGCGGTACATATATATTCCAAGTTACAAATATTATATTTACGTTAGTTTAGCGATAATTTAATAATGGTATTTTTCTTTACTTTTTTCTCATTTTAGATATGAAAGAAGTTGTAATATTATTGTTTGAAAAATGAACTTATTTCTTTCATATGTATTTTGAATATGAAAGCGAGCAATATGTCAAGGAGTATTTCCCAACAGTGCGGTTTTTAGTGACCTTACTGAGATCAGCCTTAAATTAAACTTGAACACGATGATTCAAACGACTTTAAAAAGCATCGCACGCTTGTTTACACGAAGAATGCTTGGATTACAAGAGAATGCTTTTACAAAGGAGTGATTTGATTACAATTTCTCGAGGTGGTTTGCAAATGAATACCTCTCACCTATTTATATCAGTTATAAGAGTAATCTTGATTATTCTAGATATTTCCTAATCTAGAGATTTCTTACTAAATATCTTGATATTTGCACAAGTTAAATCTAGAATCCTTCATGGTTAATATCCATGATAATTTTTCATGAATTTATCTAGATCATTCTCAAGTATGAAGGATGTGAAGAGGACTACAATTTTATCGGAATCCCAATGCTTAAGACGTGAATTTAAACAGGGCGTGACAAATAGCTCATTTTGGATTTATATGCATGAAAATGTATATATTTTAGATTTGATACATTTTATTGTGTGTGTGTATATATATATATATATATATATATATTTATATATGTATATATATATATATATATTTATCATATTAAGTTTGTTGTGTTATTAAGAGCATAAAACTATGTACATTTAGACTTACCTAGTTACCTACAATGAAATCTAAACAAGCATTTTTTAATAAACTGATATACCTGATACATGTGGGTTTGCCCGATACCCAATGGGTAAGTACCCGATAGATACCCGGCAGGCAATAGGCTGAGTATGTGACACATTTTATATTTCAGGTATGAGACTGAAATTACTAATACCCGGCCCATTATCATCCCTACATACGCTCATCTAACTACTTTAATTGGCACTCATAAGCTAAACAAGACACCAATGTTATATTATTTGGAACTAAGAGTAGTGTCAAGCTGAGTAAATGATAACTCTTTGATCAAATATTATCCAACAAAGTAGTAATATGTATATAACTAAAATTGAGGAACTTTGCCCCAACCATGTCTATGGTAAGGCAAATCAATCGAATGTATTTCATAAGCTATGAAACTCGAAACTGATTGATAAATATGTGACATCAATACTGTCAAATGAGAGTGTAGGTGAGATGGGAGAGAAATATATAGCTCATGTAAAACTGATCTATCCAAATAATCTTTCTAGTCGTATGAGCTAATGCGCGCATGATACTCAATTTATGTACTCGAATGAGCAAATATAGGTTGTTTATAAGAACTACAACTTATAGTGTAGGGTCCAAGCGAAACACAATAGTTGGTAATAGTCGATTGGAGACAGGAAACCATCAAGCATGCATGTCAAAATGCATCAATCTTTGAAGACCAAGGAGTAGATGAAAACAAAGAATGCATGAGAGGTGATCCAAAGTTAGAAATGAAAGAGATGGGGACGCTACATGGTATTCAAGATCTTGAAGGAACAAAATTAAGATAAAGAAAGGGAAGGAAAGATTAATCTTGATGTGGGGATAAAGATATGTTCGAATTTAATTAAAAGAGATAAACCTTAATTTAAATGGTTATATTTTAGATATTTTTTTATTATTTTTTTGAGTATTATGTTAGTATTTTAGTGTAAAATAGATAAAGTTCGATATGCAAATATGAGTCGATGCATATTTGCATATCAACGAGACTAACGGGGGTTCGGGGGCAGCGCCTCCGAAAGTGGGGTCCAAGGGGCGACAGCCCCTGGCGGGTGTCCAAGGCCCCCTCTCACAAACTTATTTCCTCAGATACAACAGCATGAAGCAGTTTGTTGTATTGTTGGAGATGACCACCAAGCCCCAAATTCATTGTAAGTTGGATTTTAGATGAGGGTGATGTTTGGAGAGTATACTAAGTATCTCTAAACAATGGTAGAAGAAGATAGTTTATAACGTCTCTCTTATACAATGGTAGAAGAAGAAAGTTTAGAGATATTACAAAGTGTCTTTAAACTATTGTTTTCAAGTGTTTGAAGGTGGATTTTCAATCAAGGCTTACCTTGGTATTTATAGGTGAGCAAAGACGAAGCTTGAAAGAAAATTCTGGCGGGGCGAGGCTTAAAAATTCTATCGAGAGGGCGATACTCAATACATATAAAAAAAATTATAGGCGCCGATACTCAATACATATAGGATTTTTTTACATAAAAATCACTAAAATAAATACCCTAGATGAAAAATCAGCGGGGACGGTCGACCCCCCGAGTATACACTATCCTTCGCCCATGTAGGTGAGAATGAGTTCTAATAACTCCTTCACCATAAACATGATCATAAAGCGAAAGGATGAAAGACAATTCTAACATCATAAAATAAATGAGTTAAAACTCATCAAAACAAATGACTTTACCTAAACTACTAAGACCAAAACTTGAAGCATCATTAACCATAAATATTAAGTTGAAACACCATTCAACTTATAACCCCTATCCTTAATTTAATTCACATTTTATTAAAATAATAAAATATATTAAGATTTCCAGCAATATCACAATCCAAACATCTAAATCTCATGATGCAAATTTCAATAATTTAGTCTTTTATAGAATAAGCGGGTGTTACCCTTTGAACAAACCCTTGTGAAGCATACTTAGCTTACTATGTGTCAGTAGAACCTGATGTGTTCGAACTGATGGCTATTCATATAAGCGACATACACATTCACACAACATTCTTTGGCTTTCTTAACTCCTCATAGCCGTGTCCATTATGGTCCGGGAACACATTCAGGTACTGCAAGAGCTCTAGGAATTAGGCCCCACAATTCTATTAGAATCGACCTCACTTTTCTTTCACATATGTGTCTACACAAATCATTAAAAGCATTAGGTCTTCTTGCTTCTAAAAATTATTAACCATATTATGCTTAACCTCACACCAATGTCACTGTTTGAAATGGGCAAGGAAGTACACAACTCCCTTATAGTAGATGGTACTCCCCCACACTGACCTTCCTAAGGTTCATGAGTCACTTTGTCCTATTGTACCTGGATCTTGGGACCTCCAGTCAACTAGATTAGGTTGCCTTCATGTTCCCTTTCCATGGGCTTTAGTCTCACTCCACAACTTAATCTCTTATCAACCCTCACATTGTTGGATCCAAACATTATGTTTGACTTCACAAAGTCACAGACACTAATTTCATTTTAGATAACTTGTTTTAACTTGTTCTTGACTCGCAAGTCATTGTCACAATTTTCGAATGCATAGATCCCAACGTGGATCTAGTTATAAAATTTGTATTCGGAGTGACGCACCTTCTCACTTGAAGGAGGATGTGAACACGTTTTGACTATGCCTTTGGTAAGTTATCTATTACATATGTAGATATATTCTAGGTTTAGCCGGTTGGCATCTTTGTTTTAGGACTCCTTAGAACCTTTTAAGATCCTTCTGCAACGCTCCACTAGGTCATCTTTTGCAATATTAATCTTACAGCATTCACAACTCATTTCTTATTCTTATTCTTATAATTTATACGTTTATCATTAATTTTTCTCTATTTTGCACTCACAACCATTATTAAATAATACATTTTTATATCATTTTCCCTCTCTTCTACTCACAACCAAACCTCAAATTTTACAGAATTAACAGTTTTTTGTCAAATATACCGATTTTCAATATTTGTTCTCCCTCCTCCACTTACATCCAAACCTTACATTTTAAGGATTACACTCACATAATTAATACAAAATGAGCTGTTAATGCTCTTATTGTCATAACTCTTCATACCCTTGTTATAAAATGCAAGTAAACACCCCACATTCACATGTTATTAGACAATTAATAATCCTCATGGGTAAAGAAAGGTTCTCCCTCTCCATATTAGCTTAGAAAGATTCTCCCTTTCTGAAAGAGATTGAGAACGTCCTCATCATCCATCTCCCACATTACTTGGACTTTGACCGGCTTGTGAATCATTATTTATGACAACATTTAGACACTCATAATTTGAACAAGATTTGAATCTTTGTATCAATAAGTTCATCAATGTTTATTTCTTAACTCGGCTCACAAGAGCTTTTGAGTTAATCAAGGCAACACATTCCTTAGTATAAGCTTCCAACACGAAGTTGTGCTTGAGCTAGCTTTTTCATAAGTTTGTTAACAAATCATCACATACTTAGAATGACTCTAAGCCCTGTTTGAAACCCAGTCCTTTCCCTGAATCGGTTAGGCCTTTTTGGGGCTTACTCGGTAAGTGATTTTTTGATGTGGGTCAGAGCTAATGACTCAGACAAAGGCTCGGTCGGAAGCTAACAAACATGCTGACCACTTATCGGGTCAGCAGTCAGCTCTGACTGAACCCGATAAGTTGTTATCAAACAGCCCCTAAGTATAAATCTAGGACAAACCCAAAGAATGAGTTCTCTTCGTTGAAATTATCAGTTTCAATGATCTAGTTATATAACGTTCCTTAGACAAATGAAAATTATCTTAGAACTGTTTTTTATACACAGATTCATTTTTGTGATTATGTGCACTTTGAATGTTATAGTTGTTTAATCTCCGCAAAGCATGGTAGAAGAAGATACTTTACAAAATCTCTCTTATAGAATGATAGAAGAAGAACGTTAGAGTGCTTACAAAACATCTCTAAACTATTATTTACAAGTGTTTGAATGTGCATTTTCAACCAAAGTTAGTATTTATAGGCGAGAATAAGGTATAACAACTCATTCACTATAAACATAGATCATAAAGCTAAAAGATGAACTATTAATCATTATCATAACTTTGAGTTGAAACTCATTCAATATTATGACTTGAGTTAAACTCCCTTTGAGTTGAAACTCATTCAATATTATGACTTGAGTTAAACTCCCAAAACCAAAAAACCAAGAATGACAAAATATGAAACCCATTCATCACTGGTCATAATATGAAACCCTTCATCTTCATCATAAATATTAAGTTGAAAGTTCATTCAACTCAAAACTCAAAACACAGTCACAGAAATTGAAAGAAAATTTGGGAGGAATTTTATTGATTGTGATCAAAACAAAACGATACAAAACTGAGCTAATTATAGCTCTTATGAACCCTAACGGTAATCAACAAACTATTAAGAAAGTTACAAAACAAACCCTGAACTATTAAAGAAATTACAACTTGAAACTAAACTTTATAACATTCTCCCCCTTAATTCTTTCATAGTTCCATTACTTAAATCACACATTGAACTTCATGTAACAGCAATTATAACATCATTAATACACCAGTGATCCACAGGATTTGTGTGCAAAATGTGCCTTATTACCCCCACAATATAATTCAATGTATAATTAAGATAAATGAACTAACTTTTGCCTTCATTTCTTGAAATCTTCTAGCCCCAACATTTGCACAGCTTCTGCAAATTTATTCCTTGCTAGAGGCTTAGTCATTACATCAGCCTTTTGTAGATTTGTGCTCACAAAATCAACTGAAATTTGATTATCTTCAACACACTCCCTAATGTAATGATATCTCATACTTATATGCTTTGACCTCCCATGAAAAACTGGATTTTTCATGAGAGCAATAGCTGACCTGTTATCCACCAGCAATAATACCTTCTTTTGTTCTTTTCCAGTCAACTCTTCAAGCATCCTTTTGAGCCAAATAGCCTGTGTAGCTGCAGCTGTTGCAGCCATCAATTCTGCTTCACAACTGGACAGGGCAACTGTCCTTTGTTTTTGAGAAAACCAGGATACCAATGACCCATTGAAATAGAAAACATTCCCTGATGTACTCTTACTATCTTCAGTGCCCATTGCATGATTTGAGTCACTATATCCCAGCAGATCACCTCCTTCTGATTTCCTGTACAACAAACCACAATCCAAGGTACCTTTCACATACCTAATAAGATGTTTTACAGCCTTCATATGAGCCTCCCTAGGTTCTTGCATAAACCTACTTAACACTCCAACTGCATAGTTGATATCAGGCCTAGTTTGTGTAAGGTATCTAAGTGACCCAATTAATTTTCTATAGGCAGTAGCCTCCACAACCTCACCACCCTCTTCTCTGCTCAATCTAATCCCTGGTTCCATAGGCAACTTAGTAGCATTACAATCTTCCAAACCTGCTAGTCTAACAATCTTTCTAGCATATGCAGCCTGAGTTAGTGCTATTCCATCAGGTCTTTGGTTCACTTCTAATCCTAAATAATAACACAGCTCACCCAAGTCAGTCATATCAAACCTTCTCAACATTTCCTTCTTGAACTGACTTACCTCTTTTTGATCACTCCCTGTGACTAATAAGTCATCAACATACACAGCAACTATTAGCCTTGCATTCCCATTAGATCTTATGTACACAGCCTGCTCATACTTGCACCTAACCAAACCTATTTCCTTTAAGACCTGATTTAACCTTTGATTCCAGGCCCTTGGAGCCTGTTTCAGGCCATAAAGAGCCTTAATCAACTTATACACTTTGTGTTCTCCCCCTGTCTCTATATATCCCTCTGGCTGCTTTACATAAACAGTTTCTTGAAGCTCCCCATGCAAGAATGCAGCCTTAACATCTAGGTGATACACTATCCAATCCATTTTTGCAGCTAATGACAAAACTAGCCTTATAGTTTCTATCCTAGCCACAGGTGCAAATGCCTCTTCATAGTCAATGCCTAGTTGTTGGACATATCCTTTAGCAACTAGCCTGGCCTTATACTTGGTTATTTCCCCTCTTGCATCCCTTTTTATTTTATATAACCATTTAAGCCCTATTGGATGACACTTGGGAGGAGGATCAATCAAAACCCAAGTCTTATTTCTTACTATGGCATTTATCTCTTCCTGCATTGCAAGTCTCCACTCCCTATGTTCTTGTGCCTGTTCATAGGTAATGGGTTCATCATCCTGAGCAAGCAACAATGCTAGATTATCCTCATTTTCCTGTCTTTGCCTACCAAACTTTAGCCTTTGATCTAGCACATAATCATCCAACTTGGATGACACAACAGGAATTCTTCCTGATCTTCTAACAGATGCTACAGGAGTTTGACTATTTCCTGATTGAGTTCCATTACTACACCCAATTTCAGTAGTATTACACCCAATTTCAGTAGTATTCTCTAATGACTCATCCTGAATTTGAGTATCCTCATCACTATCAGACCACTGCTCCTGCAGATCTAAAGTATCCCCTGTACCATCCTTTCCTAGATCATCATGTGAGCCTGATTGGTCTATCCTTTTCCCTTTCCAATCCCAAGATCTAGATTCCTCAAATCTTACATCCCTGCTGACAACTATTGACTCAGCAGCAGGATTGTACATTCTATGAGCTTTGGTGCCTTCTTCTACACCTAAGTAAATCATAGGATGACTCCTAGAATCAAGCTTCCTAATCCCTGGTTTTGTATCCTTGACATGACCTACACACCCAAAGATTCTCAAATGTGCCAAATTTGGTTTCTTATGCTTTATCATCTGATATGGAGTAGAATTTACAAGAGACTTTGTTGATATCCTATTCAGTATATATACTGAGTGTCTAACAGCCTCAGCCCACATGTCATCTGGTACACTCATTCCTTTTAGAATGCACCTTGTCATGCCCATCACAGACCTATTCCTTCTTTCCACACAACCATTCTGTTGTGGGGAATAAGGAGCTGTTAAAATCCTAACTATACCACAGGAATCACAAAAATCTTTAAACAAATGACTTGTAAACTCTCCCCCCCGTCAGACCTTAAAGTTTTTATTTTGAAACCTAACTTTCCTTCTATGTCCCTCCTAAACCTTTTAAAGTTTTCTAGAGCCTCATCTTTGGTCTTTAACATTCTAACCCACATAAACCTGGAATAATCATCCACTAGCAACATAAAATACCTATTGCCAGCTTTTGTTTCTGGTGTGATGGGTCCACAAAGATCCACAGATACTAACTCAAGAGGTTCCTTTGCTCTAAAGGGTGACATTTTTGGGAAACTTTGTCTAGTGTGTTTACCAGCTAAGCATGCTTCACAAAACTGAGATTTGTGCCTAATCCTAGGTACTCCCTCTAGAAGACCTTTCCTGGTCATTTCATCTAACACTTGGAAACTGGAATGACCCAACCTGCCATGCCAAGTCCAACTTTCATCTTTTACACTAGCCAAGAAACATCTAGGAATACCTATCTTTAACTGAGTTTTATACAGCCTATTCTGAGACCTTTTAACCTTCATTAAGAGTGCATCATCCTTATCATACAACCACAGAAAATTGTCCTTCATTCTGACCTCACAACCTATTTCAGTAGCTTGTCCTAGGCTAAGTATATTACATCTTAGAGAGGGTATGTAATAGACATTTGTTAGAAGCCTATGTTCCTTCTCTCTTCCTTCTAGTAAAACAGACCCCTTACCTTCTATTACTACATTAGACCCATCCCCAAACCTAATGCTACCACCAACATTCTTATTAAGTTGAGAAAAGTATGATAAGGTACCTGTCATGTGATTTGAAGCACCGTTATCAAGATACCACATATCAAGTTCACTGCTAGGAGAATCATACCTGGAAGGGTGCACTTTATCTTCATTCAGAAAAACCATTTCCTTGTGATCATCTCCCAACCCATACACCATCAACAGTGCAGGGTCCTCTTCTTCTTCAAAGGCTTCAGATAGATGTGTTTCTTGGTCTTTGCTCTTGACTTTTCCACATTCACTTGCATAGTGCCCGTATTCTTCACATTTAAAGCACTTGATCCTAGATTTGTCTTTCTTGACCTTATTCTTCCCATTCTTTCCATTCTTCTCTTGATCTTTTGAATTCGATGAACCTTTCTTGCCATCACCAAACTTTCTGAATCCTTTGTGCCCCTTTTCACTTTTATTTTTTCCTTTGAATTCCTTGTGCCTCGATTGCCACTCACTGTAGGTAAGAAGTAGCTGTTCATCTTTGACAGGAGCTGTCTTATTTCTCATGCCAGTTCGCTCTTCAAATGCCTTAAGTCGCCCAATTGCTTCTTGGAGTAACATAGTATCTAAATCAACTATCTGCTCTATCGATGCTACAATATGTAGGAATCTTTCTGGCACAGAATCTAGTAATTTTCTAACTAAAGTAGATTCAGGAATCGTCTCACCTAACTCAACTGATTTTGATGCAATTTCGCTTAGTCTTCCGGCAAACTCATCGATAGATTCCGTCTCCTTCATCTTGAGTGATTGATATTCACTCTTTAAGGTCTGTAATCGAGCCTTCTTGACCCGGTCCACCCCTACATTCATCATCTTTATCGCTTCCCATATCTCCTTGGCCGTTTCCTTACTTGCGACCTGCAGATTCAAATTTTCAGGCATTGACTGAAACAGATACGCAATCGCGGCTGCGTTCTTCTTGGGATCAACAGCCGCTCCTTCGGCCGGTTGAACAGATTCCCAAAGCCCTTGAACATTGAAGATCGTCTTCAATTTGACCGCCCAGATTGAGTAATTTGTAGGCGTTAACATCGGCACTTGGAGAGGAATTGTGAAATTCTCTCTCACCACAGTTCTTGCTCCGCCACCTGCTACGTCTCCCATTTGCGAAGATCCTGCTTTGCTTGGTGGAGTTCTTGGTCTACCCGGAGAGGGCCGGCGAGGCGATGTGATGAATCGATGAATTTTGAGACGACGAGAGGATCAGCGATCCCCAAATCTCCTGCGACGAATTGCGAAATTGATCGATGAGATCAAGAGCAACCTTTGCTCTGATACCAAATCAAAACACAGTCACAGAAATTGAAAGAAAATTTGGGAGGAATTTTATTGATTGTGATCAAAACAAAACGATACAAAACTGAGCTAATTATAGCTCTTATGAACCCTAACGGTAATCAACAAACTATTAAGAAAGTTACAAAACAAACCCTGAACTATTAAAGAAATTACAACTTGAAACTAAACTTTATAACAAAAACCTCTATTTTCCATTCCTTTTACATTTTTTATTATAATAAAATTAAATAAGATTTCCAACAAATCAGTCATTCTTTTTCAAATGGACAGTCCTTGACGTTTTTTTATGTTTCAGCTAACACACATTATTTATTTATTTTCACAACTCGACATCTAAACTTTTAATATTTAACAGTTATTAATAAATTAAGTTTTCCTAGTTGTGACTAAAGGAAAACAAAATTTACTGCAGTTATTATATATTTTGTAAAGAGTAAGAAAGCGAAATGTTTAAATTCTTTCTTGTGTTTTTTTGGTAAAAAATAGAACAAAGGCAAGAAAAAAACCTTATTATTCCTTGTGCCTAAAGGAATTATTCCTTGGTCCTTTTTAGACTATTATATTATCTCCTCGTTGATCAATATTTTATTATTTAAATCAACTTTTTAATATGCTAATTCAAATCTCTTTCAAGGAATATGGCTGAGTGGCAGAACAAGACATATTTGTGACGTTTTATTTTATGTTTGAAAGTAATATAAGTTTAAATTTAGGTGGAAATATTTATAACTTCTAAAATAGCTATGTGGGCAATGGGTTTAAGTTTTGTTTATGGATGGCAATGGATTGATTACGGGAAGGGTATTAGTAGTCCCAGTTCATATTGACATTTATTTAATTCCATATTTGTGATTACAATTATAAGAGAACAATCACCCCGACAAGAAAGAGAGACGGGCAACAAGTTGCGTCGTTAAGCCTTTCTGGATAGCAAAACTAAGCTGTGTGAAAACAATATCCCTAGAGTCAGGGGTCACCACATTACCATGCATAACCCTTTGAACTCTACTCATAGTTTCCACGGTCTCCGGGGCTAGGAACCAGCCCAATACCCATCGGGTATATCAATAGATGTCGGGTATATCCATTAGTTTATTAAAAAATGCTCATTAGGATTTCAAATTAATCATTTCTAAATTTATATATTTTATGCTTTTAATAATAACTAACTGAATATGATAAATAATATATATACACTAGGAAATATATCAAACCTAAATGCATAAGTTTTAATGGCATATAAATTCAAAAGAAGCTATTGCTCGCCTTCATATAAATAATACCTATAGATATAAGTATTTCTTCTAAACTTTGACGCTACTGCTTGCTTTCGTATCCAAAATAAATTCATTTTCTAGTTGTTTGTTGCTTTGATTTTTGCATGTCTTTACTACAATTATATAAAATAAAAGAACATTTTGTTAAAAAAACCATCATAATGTAACATAAAGACAAATATTTACCTTGTCATCATATACATATATAAATATTATATATATATATATATATATATAATTTCGGGTATTATGTTTGGTAATTGGGTATAATAATTCGAGTAATCGGGCCAGGTACCAACTAATCCAATGCCGAGATTTTTTTATTTATCAATCTCGTATCTGTTCCCATACCCGAATACTAAACCCTAAAGGCCTAAACCCTGCCTAGGTGACTCGAATTTTGAACATACTCATCAGGTTTGTGCTTTTATACCATCCTTAGATTTGTTTGCGTGTACATGGAATTATAGGTGTTCAACGAATAGAATTTCGGATACTCGAATTAATAGAATTGAATTATTCGAATTTCAATTTTTAAAACATGTATTCGAATTCGATTCTAATTCGAAAATTGAATCCGAATCGAATTCGAATGGTATTATTCGAATCGAATCCGAATCAGATTCGAAGAAATTCAAAGTTATTTAGTAAAGATAACATAAAAATCATAGTGTAACATTCAAAATGGAAACGTTCAAATTAGATAAAATTTAGTTTAACGTTCAAAACATCTATATCTAAAGCAATTTTGTTCAGTAATTATCGTGAAAGATAACTTATCATTCAAAAATTCAACTTAAGCATCACCAAAAAACACAAGATTTATAAATTTATTATACATCTAGACAACAAAATAGTTACTGAACATAATATCATTAATTCATTTGGAAAATGATAATGACTGGGTGAATCCACATAATGCCAAATTTTTAGGCGTGAAATAGATAATACGTGTATTCAAATTATGAATGTTTTAAATAGCTAAATTTTTAAAGATTTTAATTAGGTGTAAATGAGGAGTTGTCTGTGAAAACTAATTTAATATATTTGTAAACTTATTTATATTTGCTCATATACAAAATGAATATACAAAGTATATATATATATATATATGTGTGTGTGTGTGTGTATGAATATATGAATATGTCTAATTCGAACTTCGAATCGAATTCAAATTTGAGGTTCAAATTCTAATTCGATTCGAAATTTGATATCAGACATCGAATTGAATCGAATTCGAATTTGAAATTTCGAACCAATGATTTTCAAATCTAATCGAATCGAATTTCGAATTTTTCAAATTTAATTCGAAAATTGAACATCCTTACATGGAATGGAACTAATCTAAGCACACAAAATAATATAAACAAAAAGTTAATTGTTATATTTAAACATTCAAACCAATACTCACACGTTTATAATTAGTAGGGTTATTGGCTTGAATTAATCCCAACTATCACTTATTGGCCGGGATCACTCCCAGCTAAAGAAATCACTACCGCCACCCCCAACTATGAACCTAATTTCTGACAACACTCCCTCATGCACATTTATGACACGCTTTTTTAACGGAGGGAGTGTTGTCATAAATTAGGTTCATAGTTGGGGGTGGCGGTGGTGATTTCTTTAGTTGGGAGTGATCCCGGCCAATAAGTGATAGTTGGGATTAATTCAAGCCAATAACCCTAATTAGTATGTCATTTTTTATTTTAATCGGGCCTCATACATTATTTCTAGTCAAAACTTGAACATTAATCATTTTGTTAATATTTGGTTTAACTCTTATATAATATCTTCGTTATACGGCTGAGTTTTAAAAAAAAATTATAAATACAATCATAATCTACGACAATTATGTATTTTTATAACTATATACAAATTTCTCAGTAATTATAGGTGGGTTGGAGGTTTTACGATAATGGACATTTAGGCGGTGGGTTTACTCTAGGATGAATGTGCAGGTCTTGGTTACTCGCACGAACTGCGATCGTAACTTGTCGTGGGTAACATCATTTGCCATGATGAGACCCCCGGGTAACCGGATGTTTGCAGCTTAAAAAAAATCTAGTAACGAAAAATAAAGATTTTGTTTATTATATTGAAATGAAATACTTGGTAAATTTGAATTTAAAGTCAATTAAAGTAAAAAGGTTATAAATTTAAATAGAATAAAAATCTTTTATATTACATGTATAATATTTAATTAAATTATTATTATGAATAAAGTATTATATACATTATATTAAAGTATTAATGTATATGTATAGAATATATTATTTTAATAAAATATAATATGTACGCAATAAAAATATTTCTTGAATAAAATATTAACCTTAATATTAAAATTTAGTATTTGGATACTTACTAACCTTAATATAAAAAAATTGTATTTGAATAATTACTTATTAAATAATTACTTATTAAAAGTTTAAACTAAATAAACCCTAATATGGAAATTTATTATTTGAATAATTACATATTAAAATTTTAATAAATAATTATTTAAATACTTTAAACTTTTAATAAGTAATTTTTCCTTAGGTAATTATCAAAATACAAGTTCTTTATATTAAGGTTAATAATTATCCAAATACTAAATTTTTATATAAGGGTTATTATTTTATTGCATATATATTATATTATATTGAAATAATATATTTTATTACATATACTTTAATACTTTAATACTTTAATATATATACTTATAATACTTTATTTATAATAATATTTTAATTATATATTATACGTGCAATATAAAATATTTTATTCTATTTAATTTTATATTATTTTTTCTTTAATTAAGTTTAAATTCAAATTTACCAAGTATTTCATTTCAATATATTAAACAAAATCCTTATTTTCCGTGACTAGATTTATTCTTTTTTTTAACTGCTCCGGTTATAAAAGATTTGTATTTGAATAATTACTTATTATCCAATACTAAATTTCAAATGATTATTCAAATTTCAAATAATTAAATAAAAATTTTTATAACCAGATGTTTGCAGTTAAAAAAAATAAATTTAGTCACGAAAAATATATCTGTGAATGTCGGAGGCTACTCTCATTGTCTACTGTTCACCTTATTTTCTGTTTTTTTTTTATATTTATTCATCAATGTTTTAGATAGATAATATGCAAGCAACATTATCAATTTAAATTTGTATTTCTGGTTCGTTGGCTGGGTTTTCGGTTTGTTTGGGAGAGATTTGATGTTTGATCATTTGCCTTTTTGTTTTCAATTTTTATTTTGGTGTTTTTTTTCTAAAATGTTGCCACGTTTTATGTGCGTGTGTGTGTTTGGTTATTTTTACACGTATTCTTTCTACTTCAATATAACTCTTTCTCCTCTGGTTTTTCAAAGTTTGTGTTTCGTTCAAAGGATTTGCCGGTAATGACGATTCTTATGTTCTCCGTTTCTTATTCCTTCTTTTCAAAGTTTGTGTTTCGATTCAAAGGATTTACCGGTAATGACGATTCTCATGTTCTCCATTTCTTATTCCTTCTTTCCAATTGCTTTCAATTATCATAAAATGATGGAAATACCCCTGACTCAACGGATAACTTTAACTCAAGTTATTAACAAAAGATCTTCTCTGAAACAAATCATCATACTATCATACTATTATATAAAAGAAAAGATTTTTAACACGTGGCATTCTCACACTTAATCTCATAATTGTTTTTCCTCCCAAATCATCCCCTCTAATTTTTAGTTTTTGTATTTACCTGACAATAAATAAAAAATATTTATTGTTGGGACAATCACCGTCCTAATTAATCAATTGTTTGTATTTCCATAACAATAAATAAAATATATTTATTGTAGTAATCATCATCATAATTAATTAATTATTTGGAAAAAATTCTATTAAAAGAAAAGTTTTGGATATATAGATATCCAACTTTTTATTTATTGCCTCCTAAATTATTTAATAACCAATTATTTAATTATTAAATTACAGTTTAAATAAAAAATTTATTTATGCCTACAATTGTTTAAACCCGAGTCCGTGTAACATACGGGTCTCAAAAACTTGGTTAAATAACATTATACATAATCAATATATAACTTGATAGAATCTTAACATTATTGGATAAAGTTTTTTATATTAAAAATATATGAATTATATATATATATATATATATATATATATATATATATATATATATAACCATCAATCTCATAATTATTTTCCCTCCCAGACAGCCCCTCTTATTTTTACTTTTGTATTTTCATGGAAATAAATAAAAGATATTTATTCTATGGATAATCACCACCCTAATTATCAATTATTTGTATTTCCATAGCAATAAATAAAATATATTTATTGTAGGGATAATCATCATCATAATTAATTAATTATTTGAAAACAAACTCTTTTCTCTATTAAAAGAAAAGTTTTGGATATATATCCGACTTTTTATTTATTGTCTTTTAAATTATTTAATAACCAATTATTTAATTACTAAATTAAATATATAATATATTTTACTAAATTGCAGTTTAACGGTTCTATAACAGTTTTATTAACTATAGTTTACCAATTATTTACTTTAATAGCCTTTTCTTTTATATAAGTTCCATTTTCTGTACTCTATTATCATTATTATTGTTTTTAAATCACAACCACCGTGTGATGCACGAGATAAAAAACTAGTATAAACTATAATGGATGCTTGATGTTAGTAGTTTAATGGTCCCTTTTATAATTTACTCTTTTGTTTTTAGTTCTTACTTCTGTTTTGCGCATCATGAGTTATTCTGGAATGGGCCTTTAAGCCCAATCTTCATTTTGTTTGCTGTACTTCACGAGATAAGCACCAAAACAAATTGATTTTCTTTTTTTCTTTGTTTTTTTATTTACTCTTTTAAATTGACAATAATATTTTATTGAACTTTTTGACAAGTTTAATTTAATCATATATTTTTAGCTCATTTTATTCATAACATACTAAACACCAATAACATAAAACACTCTAATTTGTGATCACATCTGTGTAAATTTAGTATAATAAATAAAAAATAAGGTGTATTTCGACACCACTTATCAGTAACATAACATTTAGATCATCGGTTCGATACTTTAAGCGTGTGACTTATATTTCACACACAAGTTGATGATGTAATGAGTCTTGTATAACATAATCTAATTATTATTATTATTATTATTATTATTATTATTATTATTATTATTATTATTATTATTATTATTATTATTATTATTATTATTATTATTATTTAAAAAAAAACTTTTCTTTTTTTAGGTTTATTTTTAGTAAATATTTTTTGCCTTAGTTAATATGTTGGTCAGCTGCCATAAAATTATTATAAAACAAAAAATGGTGATGTAAAAAGTGGTGATAATTTCATGGATAAATTAGAATTAGGAATTTGCTATCAAATACTTTAGGAATTTGCCTCGTGGTTTTATGAACTTTATACACTACTCTGACAAATTTAAGAAGGGGGTTGAGATAGTTCGGACATGTGAGGAGAAAACCGTTAATGGCACCTATGAGAGGCATTGAGAGACTCACTATCGAGGGAAGAGGAATAGAGGTGGGCCTAAACTAACGTGGGAGGAGCATATTAGGCTAGACTTGCACATTTCTGAAAGCATGATCAGTGATAGGGGAATATGACGACATAGAATTAGGGTTAGGGACTTTTAGCTTTGTTTGTTTTAGGGTCTATCCATTTCATGCACGTGTGGTTGTCTACCTTGCTAAATGTCATGTGTGTAGGCGTTTCTGTGTTTGTTTCACTTCAACCATAATTTTTTCTACTGCACTGCGGGTTGGCGTTCTAGTCTACATATGGGTCTTACCTTTGCGTCACACTTTACCTTATAGTGTGGTAATTACCTATATTTGTGGCTTGTTTTTTTGTTTGGGTGATTTTCGAGTCAGAGATCTCTTTGGATGCAGCCTCTTTCTCCCCTCGGGTTAAAAGTAAGGTTTGTCCTCTTCCCATTCTTCCTAAACCCTAGACTATGAGTGAGATTTTACTGGGTATATTATTGTTGCTGATAAACTTTGTACATTAATTAATTTTTTTAACGACTAAAAAAAAATATCTTTAACATTTTGATTGAGAAACAACTTTTTTTTTACAATCCTTTGGACTATACATTAATTAAACAATTAATTAGGGGCAAACAAGTAGGTTGATAGTACTCTTGCACAATAACGATCGATGATATCGCGTTTGATATGATCAAATGGCAAGCATGAGCCCCGGCAACGACCGCCGGAACAGATCCCGAGGCTGGCTCCGCCACACGGTGGAGCAACCCTTGGTCTTCCCCACCCAACCAATCGGTCTGACTTTCAACTCCTTCACCGTCAGCCACGTGTTAAAATACTCCCTAAATCTCGTAATCAACCCGTCTTTCATGGTCCACACGTGTACCCAGTACACGTGTGCCCCTTCGTAGCCCTCAACAATCACCATCTCGTCACCAATGGCCGTTACACTTCGAGGCTCGAACTTGAACTCGGTGTGTAGGGCTTCTCCGGTGAGCATTCGCATCATGTGATGGCGGTTTAGAGGGCCGTGGAACCACCACTCGAGGTCCGCGGCTAAAATTCCGGTGACGTTTTTAGTGTCTCCGGTGGATATTGTGTTGTAAAGAGCATTGACAAGGGCTTGGTTTTGGACTTGATGCAAAGTTGCATTATTGATTTCTTCCATTTTTGGGAGGAGATTTAGTTATGAATAAGTTGAGAGTAAAATATGAGTTGTAGGTGGTAGGGATTTTATAGAAGAAATTTGGAGTTGATGGGTTAATAATGTGTGGAGTGTGACCTAGGAGAAATGTGTATCTCGTTTTGTTATGTCACATGTATATTTAACTGTTTTATCAACGAAATTTAAGGAGTTAAATCACGTTAACTTGATGACTATAATCACGGTATTAGGTTCTAATAAAAAATATTTTAAATTTAAGAAATATTATTGGTTTGACACGTATCTTTTTATTATTTATAAATAGAGTATTTTAGTTATTGTGTCTTACGATTAGATGATTGAGTGTTATGTTTCATGTTATTGTCTAATATGTATTAATCATTGTGTTTTATTATTTTATACATTAGACAAATTTATTAATATTTTATTATTATGTTTTACATATCACAAGTACATAATTATGCTATTTTACAATTATATTGTTCAGAAATAATAATTTAAAAAAAACACAATAACTAACAAAAAGACACAATGACAGGAAAACGAAAAAATGACGAGCACAATCAAGGAAATAATGACCAGCAAAAAAACACAATAACGCAGTAGAGCTGAAAAACGTGAAAAATTAATTTTATATATAGTAACTCTGTACTCGTTTTAAAGATAAAAATGACTGTTTTTAATGGTGTAATTTTTTAAAAATAATGTCGTATATAAAAGTTATGCACGTTTGAAAAAAAATGGCGGAAATTAATAAAAGGTAAACAAAACTGGCCAAAACTAAAATGTCTCTCAATTTTCTTCTCATAAACTTAATCTCAATCATTTGTTTGATCTTAATAATAACAAATCTAATGGTCACTATTTTTTTTTTTGTGTGTGATTTTAATGCTACTAGATGGGAATCCGAAAGATTGGGGATGCCATTTAATCAAATTGAAGCGGATGATTTTAACGAGTTTATTGATCTATGTGGTCTTTCATAGATCATTCTTGGTGGGTTTAAGTTTACTAGGCTAAATACGAATGGGAATAAACAAAGCAAAATTGATCGTTTTATGGTGTCAAGAGGAATATGTGATAGATTTCCAAATTTGGAAGCTTTAGTGGTTTCGAAGAAAATTACGGATCACCGAACTATCTTATTTCTTAGATTAAATAAACTTCTTGTAATAACTTAACCAACCTGACCTTATAATCACGTAGCATCTTCAGTGGCGCAGCATTTAAGAGGCGAGGAGGGGCGTCTGACCCCCGGAATTTTTTTTACGATGTAGAGGGTATATAATTTTCGTGTAAAAAGTTTCGATATACTCCGGTTTCGACCCCCCATTTACCCAAAAATTGGCATTAGAAAAAAAAGTTAGATCCCGACCCCCACTTGATATTTTTAATCTTCACCACTAAGCATCTTTGATACCTTGGGAGATATGACATATGGAGGACAAAGCTAACTCGTCGTGATAAATAAAACATGAAAGTTATGATAAATACTCAGAAAAAGTGACTTGGATAAAGTTGCATAAAAAGTGGAGTCTAATGTAAGTTTTAAGCTTATGCTTAAGGAAAAACATATATTCATGATAAAGACATTCGATCTCACACGTTAATCTCAGAAATCAAAAGCTTTAAATCACAATTTTACATATGTTAGCTTAATGCACTTTTTTTTGGAACGGCATCGATCAGGCGACCTTGGTCTCACGTGTAAACCTACCCTTACGGGGCTATGTCCAAGCTCGATTACTCGGACCTCCATAAGAACCAAGACACCCCCTCCTGAAGCTTTCTCCTGGCAGAACCTGGGATCACATGGGGTAAAACTGCCTCCCCTTGGATTAGAACCCGGGTCACATAGTGGCGAAAAGCCCTAAGAGCCAAGGGGGTAACCACTAGAACAAGTCCTAGTAGTTTGTTATCTGAATGTACTAATGTCAAACATATTTCCATAATTGTTTATAACTTATAAACTTAAAAGTTGATATGAAAGTTGATAAGATGACCAAAGTTGTTAATAGTGTTTAAGTCAACACAAGTTGATAGTTAGCAATAGTCAGCTCAAAGTCAATGTTAGTATTGCTAATTTCTTCTTAGTTTTTAGTTAGAAAAAGTTTGGGTTATATTTGACAAGTGCTGGAAAGATGGAGGACTAATATTGCCAATATTAGGAAAAGTTTGTTAATCGGCTGTTAACTAATTTCAATGGTTGTTAGTTGTTTGTTAATAGAGACAATCTCAGTTTTTTCAATTCTCTCAAATTACTTCTCTCTATGTAATCCTTCGATTCAATAATGTTAATCAATAAGTGATCGACTGTTTTTCCTCTTTGATTTGTTCAAATTTCATAACAAAGTGATGCTTCTTGTTAAAAATATAAAAATCTTATCTCTTTTTCTCTTATTATTTTATATTTTTTATTTCATCTCATGAGCTGATCATCCCGTGTTGTATTTTCATGTGTTCGGTTCGAGTCGGTTTAATTCACTTAGAGCTTGGAATTGGGCTAAATATGTTGGGCTTGGAAGGCTAGGTGTTGGGCTTGAAGGTTGATCGGGTGCTGGGCTTAGAAGAGAAGACTTGCGGGTCTTTGACCCGCTCATTCTGATTCTATATAAACAGCTTGTTCAGCTGTTAGGATTTACATGATCCGCTCTTTCTGTTGCGCCGTTGTAACTACTTTCTTTCCTAGTGTTCATCTCTTTCTTTGTCGATCTAGGGTTTCAGGTTCATCACCATTGATGAACCTTAGTTCCTGTTAGGTTGTGAGGTTTGTGAGAATAGATCATCGTGTTGATGATCTCTCTTGATGTTCAAAGAGTTTTGTAGTGTTGTATTCTGCTGGTTGTGATGTTTAATCATTTGTGAGTTTATACTTGATTGAATCTTCAGTTGTTATCATCGTTTTGACATGGTATCAGAGCCTGTGTGCCCTTGATTCTTCAATCGTCTGTTCGTATTCTTCAAACCTAGGGTTAGGTCGACGGTCACCGGTGTTGTCACCTGTTGACTTATCTGTGTCTCTGACGTTGGCTTGAGCCAACGGTGCCTTTTTCCTTGTGACCTATAACTTCTTGTAGTTGTATCGGTCTGATTACAGAGGCTCGACTCCACAAGGTACAAAAAACCCCTTCCAGTCACTGGTGCCTGTCGTTAAAGTCGGTTCGCCGTCGTCGAGGCTTAGATCTACTATGAGATTTAGATTTTCTTGGTTGCCCGAGAAGCTCTTAGAGCACTATGTGGAGGAGCACATATTGTGTGCCTGAAAACCCTAAACGGTTACTGGTCCAAAGGCGTTTCACGGTTGCTGTGCTAGTCGTCACTACTGAAACCCTAAGTGAAGGTTTCAGGAAAACGACTTGGAAACCTAACTTGGGTGTTACTTGGGTGAGATCGTTCCCTGTCTGTTCTTTGTCTTTATTCTTGTTTAGAGTAAATACAGTGCAGGTCTGTTGTCTCCTGTTGTATGTTGTACAGGGGCAGGTAATCCATGTCTAACGTGGTTGTGTGATTTCCATTGTTTGTGATTACGTGTGATTTTTTGATCTGTTCATCCTAGTAAAGGCCTTGATCTACCAGCGTGACTGGTGTGAAACCCTGGTCACTAACTAGGTTGATTTTTGTGTTATCTTGGCTATTCCTGTTGTTTCTTGTGTGGTTTCTCTTTGTTGCGTGTTTGTGATTGTATTGACTGCCTTAAACTTTTGTTACAATGACTGAAGGTGATACTAGCAATCCCTTTTCTACTCTGATAGGTAAGTTGGATCCAAGTGATCCATTATATCTTCATCCCAGTGATTCTAGCCAACTAACTATCATCAGTGTTAAACTCAAAGGAACAGAAAATTATACCCTTTGGGCTAATGCAATGAAGTTAGCTTTACAAGT
Source organism: Deinandra increscens subsp. villosa (assembly GCA_039602395.1). Lineage (NCBI taxonomy): Eukaryota > Viridiplantae > Streptophyta > Magnoliopsida > Asterales > Asteraceae > Deinandra > Deinandra increscens. Next base: position 1,887,095 of record JBCNJP010000009.1, on the reverse strand, counting down.
AAAAAACAAGTTTAGTTTTATTGATGGTACTTGTGAAAAACCTCTTGATGATGAGATTTTGGCAAGACAGTGGGATAGATGCAATTCTGTAGTGTTGACTTGGATTCTCAATTCAGTTAGTGAGGATCTTTACTTGGGTCATGTGTACTCTAATCTTGCATCATCTGTGTGGACTGAGTTAAAGGATACCTATGATAGAATTGATGGATCTATTGTTTTTAACTTGTATAAAAAAAATAAATGGATTTTCTCAGGGTAGTTTAAGTGTTGCATAATACTATCATAAACTGAATATTATGTGGAAACAATTAGATCAGATTCTACAGTTGCCCACTTGTACCTGTGATGCCTCTAAGGAATTTAATGATTTTCAACACTTAATAAAATTAATACAGTTCTTGATGGGTCTTGACAGCTCTTATGAAGCTGTTAGGACAAGTATCCTGATTGATTCAACCTGATTTAACTACTTTAAAAGAAGCTTTTTCAGTGGTTTCTAGAGAGGAATCTCATTGAAGCTCTAATAGTGCTTCTAAAAATTTGCAAACTCAGTCAGCTGTGTTTAATTCAAGAATAAATCAAAATTCTGAAGTAAAGAAAAACCTAATAGACCTGCTAATCCAAATTTTAAGTGTAGTCACTATAATAAGGTGGGGCATACTGTGGATAAGTGTTTTGAAATAATTGGTTATCCATCCTGGATGAAGCCAAGAAATGGTAAGGGAAAGAAGGTGGGTTCATATAATGTGTCAATGTCAAGTGATATTTCTGATGGGTCATCATCTTATCCTGCTAGGTCTTTGACTCAAGAACAAGTGAATAGGTTGCTTAGTTTGTTGGGTGATAAGTCATGTGATAGTGGAAACTCTCCTGGTAAGCCAATGTGCTTTACTAGTTATAGATCTAGGTGTGTCAAGTTTTCAAATACATCCAGTTCAAATAACTTGTCCAATTGGATTGTTGACTCATGAGCTAACCATCATATGGTTGGCACAGGAGATAATTTGATTAATTCTATAGATGTGTCTGAGTTTAATATAAGAGTAAAACATCCAAATGGGACAAGTGCTAAGGTCATTAAAATTGGTGATATAAAATTTAGTAGCAGAATTATTTTGAAGGATGTTTTTGTCATACCTGATTATTGTGCTAATTTGATGTCTGTGTATTAACTAGTCAAAGACAACAAAATGATGATTGTGTTTAATGAATCACATTGTTATGTTCAGGATTTTTTCTCAAAGAACACCCTGGTAATTGGTAGACAAATAGATGGTCTTTACATGAGTACTAGTTTACCTGTGTCAAATAAGGTCAGTTTTGGTTCTAATGACAATGTAATATTGTGGCATGCTAGCTTGGGGCACCCATCTGAAATGGTGTTGAGTGTCTTAAAAGATGATTTGAAATTAATATTTTCTGATAATCATGAACCTTGTGAAGTATGTCATAGAGCCAAACAACATAGGGAACCGTTTCCTCTTTGTGACCATAAAACCAAGGCCCTGGGTGAGTTAATTCATTTGGATGTATGTGGACCATATGAGGTTTCCAACAGGGAAGGTTTTAAGTACTTTCTCACTGTTGTATATGACTACTCCAGAGCTGTGTGGTTTTTCCTTATGAAACATAAATCAGAAGTCTTTCAAAACATTGAAAATCTTTCAAGTCTTATTAACACTTAGTTTAAAAGTAAAATTAAAAGTTTTAGGAGTGATAAGGGGACTGAATTCATTAATACTCAAATGAAAAAATTTTGTAGTAAAAATGGAATAATTCATCAAACCACTTGTGCTTATACTCCTCAACATGTTTCAGAGTGGTGCGCCCCTTAGGTTTTGGAGTGAATGTGTTCTAACTGTAACATACTTGATTAACAAGACTCCTTCTTCTGTTCTGAGTGGAAAAACTCCTTATGAACTTGTGTATGGGTTTAAGCCTGCTTTGAGTCATGTTAGGGTGTTTGGCTGTCTTTGTTTTTGTACAATTCTTAATAATTCTAGTAAATTTTCTAGTAATGCTAAAAAATGTGTATTCCTTGGGTATTCTAATGAGAAAAAAAAGGATATAAAGTGTGGAGGCTTGATAGCAAGACTTTGTTTTTTAAGCGATGTGAAATTTTATGAAAAAAGTTTTCCATTTAAAGAAACTGTATCTGTTTTTGAAAATGCTCTAGTTGAACCCAAGGATTTAAACAAACTGAACTTTTTTTATTTATATGAAAATCAAGAAGCCAACATCACTAACACTGACTCAGCTCCCAATGATGAGGTTGGAGATGTCCAAACTAGTGACACATCTCCTCATGGGGTTCAGCAACCAGGGACTGAGAGCAGTCCCAATGTTACAGGTAAGTCTGTCCCTCAGGAACTTGATGGAACTGCTCATCAGGAAACTGGTAGGGCTGGGGATGAGAGTGTGAATGATCATATTAACTTAAATGCTGGAAATGAAAACGGACACTCTTCTGAGGGAGAGTCCCTACAAATACCTAACACTGTTCCTAGGAGGTCCACTAGGATTAGAGAGGTTTCCTCTAAGTTGAAAACTTTATTGTTGAAGGAAAAGTCAAATATGGATTAGAAAAAGTGGTTAATTATTCTACATTGTCTTCTGAAAACTTGTGTTTCATCTCTACTCTGAATAAGAGTAATGAACCTAGGAATTTCATTGAAGATGTTAAGGACCCTAATTGGGTGTGTGCTATGAATGATGAATTAGAGGCTCTTCATAGAAATACTACCTGGGATCTTGTTGATCTTGTTGGCAGAAAAGCAATTGGGTTAAGTGGATTTATAAAATTAAGTATAAATCCACTGGTAAAATAGATAGGTATAAAGCACGGTTAGTGGCTAAAGGGTATGCAGGGAAAGAGGGGGTGGACTTTAATGAGACTTTCTCACATGTAGTTAAGATGATAACTTTTAGAACTATTATTGCCCTATCTATTCAAAAATGATTGGCCTTTATATCAATTTGACATCAACAATGCTTTTTTGTATGGTGATCTTAATGAAGTTGTCTTCATGAGTTTGCCTGAAGGTTATGGTAACAATGATAAAACAAAAGTATGTAAACTAAACAAGTCCATGTATGGACTAAAACAGGCTCCCAGAATGTGGAATGCTAAACTTGTAGGTGTCTTGCTTGAATTAGGATTTATTCAAAGTAAATGTGACTATTCTATGTTTATTTTTTCCACTGGTTCTGTGATAGTTGTGTTACTTATTTATGTGGATGATATAATTGTTACTGGAAATGATGTGAATGAAATTGCTAAGGTTAAAGTGTTCTTACAATCCAACTTTCTAATCAAAGATTTATGAGAACTAAAATATTTTTTGGGGATAGAAGTGGTTAAGTCAGAAGTAGGTTTATGTTTAAATCAGAGGAAGTACTGTATTGAGCTTCTTTCTGAATTTGGTCTAACTGGTTGTAAACCTATTAATACTCCTATTTAACCTAACCATATTCTAAACTCAGAAAGTGAAATAAATAGATCTCCTTTACCAAATGTTAATAATTATAAAAAATTGGTAGGAAAACTCATATACTTGTCTCTTACCAGACCTGACATTGCCTATTCAGTTCACTCTTTGAGTCAATTTATGCATAAGCCTCTAAAAATTCATTTACAAGTTGCTTTGATACTTTTAAGGCACTTAAAGAAGTTTCCTGGCAGGGGTATTCTTTTCTCAAAAAGTGATAAGTTTCAAATGAGTGCTTATGCTGACTCTGACTGGGCAAAGTGTCTTGTGTCTAGAAAATCTGTTACTGGTTTTTGTGTATTCTTGGGAAAATCTTTGTTTACTTGGAAGAGCAAAAAGCAGAGCACTATATCACGGTCTACTGCTGAAGCAGAATACCGGTCAATGTGCTCTGCAACATGTGAAATAATGTGGTAATTGAAGGTTTTACATGAATTGCATGTTCTAGTTTACACTCATGTAGTACTACATTGTGATAATACAACTGCAATGTCAATTGCTTCTAACCCTGTCTTTCACGGTCGAACCAAACACTTTGAATTGGATTTATTTTTCTTGAGGGATCAAATCACCAAAGGCACTATTAAAACTTTTGGGGTAAAAACAGAAGTTCAGTTAGTTGATATATTTACCAAAGGTCTTGGTGTTTCCCAACATGAATTCATGTGTAAACAGTTATTTTTACATGATCAGTTCAGCTCTTGAGCTGAGGGGGGTGCTAAAAATATTAAAATCCTATCTCTTTTTCTCTTATTTTTTATATTTTTTATTTCATTTCATGAGCTGATCATCTCGTGTTGTATTTTTCATGTGTTCGGGTCGAGTCGGGTTAATTCACTTGGAGCTTGTAATTGGGCTAAAGGTGTTGGGCTTGGAAGGCTAGGAGTTGGGCTTGAAGGTTGATCGGGTGCTAGGCTTAGAAGAGAAGACTTGCGGGTCTTTGACCCGCTCATTCTGATTCTATATAAACAGCTTGTTCAGCTGTTAGGGTTTACATGATCCGCTCTTTCTGTTACGCCGTTGTAACTACTTTCTCTCGAGTGTTCATCTCTTTCTCTATCGATCTAGGGTTTCAGGTTCAGCACCATTGATGAACCTTAGTTCCTATTAGGTTGTGAGGTTTGTGAGAATAGATCACCGTGTTGATGATCTCTCTTGATGTTCAGAGAGTTTTGTAGTGTTGTATTCTGCTGGTTGTGATGTTCAATCATTTGTGAGTTTATACTTGATTGAATCTTCAGTTGTTATCATTGTTTTGACACTTTCCATTGAATTAGAACAAGGATTAACGAAAACCTCAATGTGATGATAAATTTACTAGGGTCGGTTTGATCTTTATAAAGAGCTAAAGCGATCTCTAAAATTATAGCGCCTCTTTATATAATTTTCATTAATATGAACGCTAGCTTGACTACAAGTCTATTGACTCTAGTTTAATTTCAGATGAATCGTCAATGATGCTACATTAACATCTCAAAACTCTTCCAAGTCCAAAGTCCTAAAAAAGTAAGAGTTTAAAGCAATTGCTAAATTTTATTTCTTCTTCTTGAGCCACCCATGTATGGATTCGTTTGGTTTCAGTGAGGCACACTAGTGAGGTTTTAGTTGACTTTTAGGTGGTCAGTTTTCTTTGGGCATAAATAGAGTATTTAGAGCTCACTACCCAAATTTTATTTTTGTGAGTGTAGTTTCTAAAATCTAAAGTTTGCTTATGAGTGAAGAAGAGAGAAAATTATTGTTCATCCCAATATATGAAAAAACATTGTAGATTCATTATATTTTTTAGTTTCTTTTAAAACCACTAGGTGAGTATATAATAACCACTAGGACATTACTCGGATATGTCTTAGTGGTAGCTGGTAATAAGGGGAAGACTTGAGAGTGGAATTTTCACAAACTTGATTCATAAGCCCAACAAGTTTTGTCACCCGGCCGCTCGCGGATATGGATTTTCTCATAAATGAGCTCAACAGCTCCTATTGACTCGGACTCCCGTAGGGAGCTCCGTTTGCCTAGTAGGCTCCTTACGGGAGTCACAACTTTTTTATTCGTCATTAAAGAAAAGAGTCTATAAAAATTTATAAAGCAAAGTATACAATTTTCTATTTAAATGATAAGCTTATGATTGAATTTGTTGAGTTCAATAGAAAATACTATTTTGGCTTGTATGATTTTTTGTTAAATGTGTCTATCTTGATGGGGCAATATCATACTAAATGTACATGCTAATGATTTGACAAACACATGTAAATGTCTAGTTTGGTAAAGTAGGTAAAATTAATCAAAATGTCTAGTTTGGTAAAGTAGGTAAAGTTAATATGATTAGGATGGTTTACAACATAAAAGTTCTAACACTATTCTATAACAAATCATATGCTAGGGATTAAATAGTTTGTAAGCTTTGGGAGAGTGGTGCGTATAAGTAGTTTGATGTATGGATGTGTAAATAAATAAACTAGGAGTATTATTTATGTCATTTTGAATTAAACGCGAATTGTAAATCTCTCTATTCTAATAAAGAAGAATCCATTTAGGATTTTCTGCCACGTGTTTATGTTTAAAGGACAGCCATATTCTGCCACGTGTCTGCTTAAATTCACGCTCATTACTCGTTTACTCGATCCTTCCTCCACGATCGCTTCACATTACTGGCTCCTCTTCAGGGAGCTCAGAAGATTTACGTTTCATTATTCAATTCGCGTCTCTGGAGCTCTCCATCAGCCTCCATCAATTCCCTATTTTCGAACTTCTTATCTTCTTAGCAGCGCATTCTTCACACTCACCATCAACCTCCACTAGAATCATAGGAGATCACCATCAAATATGCATTATGTTTCTTTATTTTTTGATATAAACAGCTCTGATATTTAGGGTTTTCATTCAAATTAGCTAACATTTGTTCATAAATTGTATGCGATTACTTATAAAATCTTCTTACAGTTTTAGAATTGATGTCGCATCTCACGGAGTTCAACCGGTTCATGCTCGCCTTCGATTGATGTCTTCAATTTGGGAAACGAATCGACAGAGGTTTAGGTTTCGCCTCCTAAATCATAGTCTTAAAAAACCTCAAGTCAACTCCTCAATCGCACTCTTGCACCTTCAATCAGATCTCCCTTTATGTCGTGTGTGCGATTCTACTAAGGTAAGTTCAATCACCTTTTTCTTTTTTTTGTTTCTCCAAATCGAAACTCCCTTTCTCTTTGTGTTTCTGTTTAAGACATACTTCTCTTTCATTTTCATTGTGAAGATGTTAAGATATATGTTAGAAATCATTCATTCAATTTGTTCATGTTATCTGGATCAGATTGAGGTTTGTCTATATTCATGTTGTTAATGTGTGTCTGTTAATTGAAATGTACAATCAATTGAAAGGCGATTGAAAGTTCCGGGCATTTTAAGAGATTTTGGTAGAACCATGAGTCATGTGATTGTTGGATTGTCACTATTACTTGTGGTATGAACTGGATAGACGATTTGGATTCGATATTTGTATTAGTTATGGAAGTTGTTTTGTGTTTATTATATAGAAAAGTTGCTTAAGAAATTTGATGTTTTGTAAGTTAGAGCTGATGTTTCATAGTTTTCCTTCACTGCCTTTTCAAAAGATGAGTTACAAAAGTTGGTTCAAAAGTTGACATTCTTGTCCTGCACCCTATTGTGTGCTCTTTAGCCTCTAGATCAAGAACACACTAAATATCTTAAGCAAAATACAGACTTAAACAGCAAATTATTTCCCAAGCTGCACCAAAATGTAGATGGATATATGTTATGTTATAGAATTTACACCAAGACTTCTTACATATATATGAGTGTTGTTTCATTTGTGGATACAGATAGCGAAGGTGTTGGAGAATATGACAATGAAGATTTAAAAGTTGTATTTGACATGTTTATTACATTACCTTCATTGCTTCTTTCTAATTCCGTATCCTCTATGTTCTAAAAGTTTACCCGTCTGACCCACTTACAGCGCTAGCATGATATGCTCTTTCCTAACTTTTGATGAAGTAAATTCAATTGATATCTAATAGCATTTGTACATGTTTCTGTTGCAGAAGAAAACTGAATATGAAGCTAAATTAGTATACCTTAAATTAGCCTTTAATTATGTTTATATCAAGTTGCTCTAAAGTTTTCTTCGTGTCAATTTGTACTTCGATAATACACTTCAAAACAATTGCAGCTGCTTCTATAGGCTAATGCTTTTCATAAGAGAGTATTAATAACAATTCATTTCACACCCTAAAAATATTAAATTTTGTTGTTCATACACATCAGTTTCATCATAAGTGATTTTCCCATTTCAAATGGATACATCAATGCCAAATCTTTCATGGACAATACTTGATTATAGGTTATTATAGGTTTCATGGTAAATTTGTTTGCATCAATTTTCTTATTATAATGCTACATGTTTGTGAATTGTATTTGCATTATTCTGATGTGTTGCTATAAAATGCATAAAATTTATTTGTAAATGGTAATTATTATCATTTTTTTTTAAGTAACCTTAATGGTGTTATGCAGTTTCAGCGGTCCATCACAAAGACACTAAGGAAATTATTATATCATTGTGAGTTTTCTTAATTTTCCTTTCATTTTGAATTTGAATCTTTGGTACCTTTTTATATCAATATGAGTTTTTTTATTGAAAATAATTTACATTTATTTTTTGACGATGAAAGAAGATTAATTTGTTTTTTAGATGTTATTCTTGCAAAAGTAGCAACAAAGGAAGAAAGATGGGAGTTGATCAAAATATATATGGAAGTCTATATCCGAGAATAAGTAAGAAAGCTGTTAGTTTTTCATAAAGTAGAAAAAAAAAATCGGGTGTTCATCTATTAAATTTTCTGATTGAATGGAGCTCAAGAGAAGCTATTTTCCATTTACGCATGGGAAAACATCAAGAAAGCCGAGCTTGAATCCGAAATATACAAAAGATCATGGTAACGTATTTGAACTCAGCCTCTCAACATGAACATGATTTCAGATTCTTCTCAAGCCAAATAAGCATCATAAATAGCTCATAAGTTGATCTAGGATAAAACATATCAAGTATCATATGTGGGTTACTTTTTCTTTTCTGTATTTATTATCTCGTATGCTTATAATAGACATTATCCATTTTTTATGGTATTTTTTTGTCAAATAATCTTTGAAATCAAACCCAGGTATGATATTGATAGCCTCTGGCAGCGAATCATGCAGCCCGAACCATTTTGACCATGCTAATAATTACCCATTTGACCATTCTGAAATTCACTAAGAAGAAAAAGAATAACTTACGATAAAGTTGTTTTTTCTTTCATTTTACTGTAGGCATATGTGCAACAATTGGAGAATAGTCGACTTAAGCTAACTCAACTGGAGCAGGAGGTCCAGCGTGCTCGAAAGCAGGTGTGTGATTGTGTTACGTTTAATATTTATCTTACAAATTTTAATTTATATTTAATTTTATATTTGTAGGGTGTTTTGATCTCAAACACAGGTGACCAGTCTCAACCAAATACCAGGAATGGTATGTATAAGTCTGCATAACTGCATACATGAGTTATAGTAGTAGTCTTTGATTTTGTTGCTATTTCTAACATTTTGATCTATCAAATATACTTCAAGTTTACACTATGGTACAAGTGAATTATGATATAGACATATTTCTCAAAATCAATAATATGGCTTGTGTCAGAATAAGTGTTAGCCATTCACACACACACATATATATCAATTCATACGGATATGATTGCTCATATAGTATGCAAGAATAGTAATATATCAAATCATGTTTTTTTCCGTGTACAAATTGGAGGACAGGACAGATTAGGTGTTCTTTGATCGGTTAATTAAATTCTCTGTCTATTCTTTGGTCACCTTTGTACTTTGTACTCGGCACTATTTAGATGTATCCTGCAATAGCATTAAATGGTTGTTTGGTGAGGTCAACAATAAAAGTAAAGGAATGTTAAAGTCCAACCATCTTCTAAGCTCTATTTTTGATGTTGATAAAATCCATTTATAATGAGCCTAATATTATTATCATGAGCCTAATATTGTTATGATGAGTGTAATATTATTAGTCATCTTAAGTTCACCAACTGGATTTTAGTAAATAAAATTAGTTAGTTTGGGGTCATCTAAGATGAACTTAAGAACTAATTGAATATCACCTAATTGATGTTTGCAATGTGAATGTGTATGCAGGGTTCAGATATGTAGATATGTATGCTACTTTTCATGCCATAAGAATGATTAATAATATTAAGCTCCTTGTAAATGCATTTCTTTGGTGTTGCTGTAGTGGTTGTTTGCTGTTTGTTGGTGTCTCATAGGTTAGCTCTTCGAATTGGCATTCAGTCACGTTTTCTTGGCAATATTTGCTTGAAGACTTTTTGTTGCTTCATAGGTGCCTGTTATAGCTTATTTTGTTAGTTTAAAGTTTAGTAGAGCATTGATAACTTATTTTGTTAGTTTAAAGTTTAGTAGAGCATTGATAACTTTTTTTTTGTTAGTTTAAAGTTTAGTAGAGCATTGATCAATCATCAATGATACCTTATTATTGACTTGGACCATGGTTATGTATGTACAGAGATGCCAAACATTGGCTACCAATTTGAATGCATTTCATTTTCTTTTTTAATGTATTTTTTTTTCAATCCTTCTAATTATTTCTCTAAGTTATTTCTCTTGTTAGATATATAAAACATGAATAATAGTTTGTTCATGTCAAATTGTATTGTAAACATGTCTACATGAAAACATTGCACGACAACCGACTTATATTGTGTTTGTTTAAACTTACTTATATGCCCCGTGTGACACACGGGTTACAAACCTAGTACTCTTTATATATGTAAAATTACATATATATCAGGAAAATTTCAGAGAATAGTAATCAAGTTTGTCCATTGTTTCATTAAAATCACTTAAACTTTTTATGTCCCCTTAAAGTTATTTAACTTTTATTTGGTGTTCCAATCAGGTACATATTTTTTATAAATTATATGTATTCATAAAATTAAGTGAGAAAAATAAAACATATATGAATATTGATTATTTTTTTTTCCAATTTGACTTAAATTTAATAATTCTAAGACTTGTTTATGATTTAGTAATTTCCGTTTCATTATAATTACCTCTTACTTCAAGATAATTTTAAATAAATAATCACTAAATGTTAACCAATATTCGTATATTGTTTATTTGACTCACTTAATTTAATAAAAAATAAGTATCTAATGGAAACACCACTTAATTTAATAAAAAAATAAGTATTTAGTTGAAACACCTAGTGAAACTTGGATGACTATGGAAGACAACAAAAAATTTAAGTGACTCTAATGGAACATGTTAAAGAAACTTGATTTTAAAACATAAGTTTTTAACATAATATATAATGCTCATTAAACATTATTTATAAAAATAATCTAATTGTATTAATTATATGATAGTTACTAAAAGGTGTTGTTTGGGCCAAAACAACCTTTTAAAATTCAGGGGCCTGTGGTTTTGTAATATTTAAATAAAAAAAACCCAAACAACCAGTTTGGCCCCAAACGACCCACGAAACGACCGTGAAGATCCTGTTTTTTTTTTAGCAAAATGGTATGTAAATACAGCTAGGGCATTTATTTTTGGGATTTCTTAGAGACACCCCATTTTTTTGTAAATACACCTCACCTAGAGGTCACTCGGAGGTCTTTAGGTCACCTATATGGGGGGTGTCTCTAAAGGAACATCACCTTAATAAAGCCCAAACGTTCACGTATATGAGGAGTGTCCCTAAACTGAATCTCATATAAGGGGTTATATATCTCACCTCTAGCCATTTATGTTACCCAGAAGGTTTTTTCCATATTTTATTTGTATTATTTAGTTATATGTAATAATAATAGTAATAATAATAATAATAATAATAATAATAATAATAATAATAATAATTAATAATAATTTGTATTATTATTATAATAATTATTATTATTGATATAACAATAATAATTTTATATGTGTACGTGCGGTATGCATGTTTATATATATATATATATATATATATATATAAAAGTGTAATGTATGCATATATGAACGAATATTAAGCTTATTCATATTGATATTGTATATACATATGTGTGTGCAGGGGCGGACCCACATAGAGCCCAGGGGTAGCGCCCGCTACCCCTGAACTTTTACCCCGACGTGCAAAAAAATTTTTTTTTATAGGTTTTCGGTTTTTCGCGACCCCTGAAACGAATTTTTCGCGACCCCTGGAAGAAATTTTATGGCTTTTACTTAAAAATATGATCAAAAGTCCCTTAAAAATATGATTAAAAGCCCGTTAACTACCTAAAAAAAATTTTCGGGGGCGCTGCCCCCGAACCCCCGTTAGTCCCCGCTACCCCTGATAATCTTTCCTGGATCCGCCACTGTGTGTGTGCATGTAAGTGTGTTGGTATGTGTATGTACATATGCATGTAGTACATACAATGTACCAACGGAGTTCTTATATGAGGTTGTATCCACGTGACCATATGTATGTATATATAAACATAAATTAAGTCAAAATCTATCATGTATGTATATATGTGTGTGGTTTGATAACATTATTAGTATGTGTTTGTATGTGTGTGTGTGTGTGTGTGTATGCACGTAACGGTGTAATAATACATATGAGATGCGATAATATAGGTCACACAGAGACCTTAGAGGGAGCCTGGATGGTAGGATATGAACCCTTTAGGTCACTCCGAGACCTTAGCGTCACCTTTAATTTCTCCTTGTAGGTGACCTCTCGGTTGAAGAGGTGAGCTGAATCTCATATAAGGAGTCTCATATCTCACCTCCAACCCTTTATGTCACCCTGAAGATTTTTTCATATTTTATTTGTATTATTTATTTATATGTAATAATAATAATAATTATTATTATTATTATTAATATAACAATAATAACTTTTGTTATAATAATAAAAATTTGGCTGATACCTCTTTTATAAATGACTCTTAAGGCATTATGTAAGGTTTTTATCCATGAAGGTGACTTTTAGGCCTCAGAGTCACCTATATAAGATGTGTCAGCCAAATTTTAAGGAGATGTTCCTAACGGACCCCTTATTTTTATGTATGATTGGTATTAATTATTGAGGCTCGTAAATATATGAATTTGAAATGACAAAAAGAGAGAAATAGAGCATTTAAGGTTCCAGTTGGATCCAACTAAGTAGCTTAGCTTCCATTCGTGTGTCCATGTCATTTGCTTCTCATATTCTTCGTCATTAAACCCCACACAATATTTCTCTCAACCAAACTATATACCAAAGAGATAGCTCGTGTATAATGATATTAATGTTTTAAAATTGGTTTTGCATAAAGTTGGTTTTGCTATAAATGATATTAATGTTTTAAAATTGGTTTTGCATAAAGTTGGTTCTGCTATTCACTTACTGTCGTAGAGATAACGTGATAGTATTACAGTTATATTGCTTTAAAATTACATAAAAAACTAAAAATATAAAAAATTATGTACCGACATTAAAATATATAAATAAACACTTCAAATACTGAACTTAATACCTAAAAGTTATATTATATTATTGTAACTATTATATCACTAACTTTGCTACACATAGGAAAAATATATATATATATATATATATATATATATATATATATATAGGGTGAGGTTCATTGTAGACACTTTCGCATGTGAAATAGCTCTTTTTCACATGTGAAATTTTCTGGATAATAAGAAAAAAGGAAATTAATCACAACCATTAGATCAAGAGATCTAATGGTGAAAGAAGGTGTCTACCTGTCTACACTTATGGGGGTGTCTACAATGAACTTTTCTATATATATATATATATATATATATATATATATATATAGTGAAAAGTTCATTGTAGACACCCCCATAAGTGTAGACAGGTAGACACCCTTTTTCACCATTAGATCTCTTGATCTAATGGTTGTGATTAATTTTCTTTTTTCTTTTTTTCTTTTTTCTCATTAATTAGAAACTTTCACATGTGAAAAAGAGCTATTTCACATGCGAAAGTGTCTACAATGAACCTCACCCTATATATATATATATATATATATATATATATATATATATATACATGCCACGTATTAACTACATAAGTCGCCATGTGACTCAATCAGAGGAGTACTATCATAAGATCGACTTCACAATTGTTTATATAATCAGAGAAGAGTACTATCATAAGACTTCATATAAGGGGTTGTTTGGTAACGTCTGTTTTATTAAGTGCTGAACCAGTAAGATGTCTAATTGAATAAGAGATTCTGAAGCAGTTAGTGCTGAACCAGTAAGTGCCTTTGGTTGCACCTCTGAATGGATGTGCAGAATGACTATTTTACCCCTGTAAAGTAATTTCTAGCAAATAAAATGTGGCGGCCGGAGATTCAAACGGACATCGCCGGAGCAAGGAGCCGGAGCAAGGAGCCGCAGCAGTAGAGGCGCCCGGGGCACCGAACGTCAAAGGGGGGAGAGGGGTATGAGAGACACGTGTTTTTTTCTTCTTATTGGTTAAGTGGAGGAGTTTTAACTGGTTGATTAAGAGCCCATCCAGATGACTTACCGATTCAAACGTTTCAAAAATAGCCCAACCAAACAGTCCGGATCTATACGATCGAGACTTTTTTCATTAAAAGCCCATTCAGACCTTTGCTAAACAGCCATAATTTAAATTTACTTATTGTTATTGTTAGGAATTAAGGTTCCACCTTTCTTCTTAATAGAATTATAGATTAAGATTACAATTAAAGAGTATAAATTAATTCTTTATAATACTAACGAGTTGTTTGACCCACCCCGCGCGTTGCCGCGGGGTTGGAATTGTATACTAATAAACAGCTAAAGATGTCTAATAATATGTACACTAAATAGCTTTAGTACCAATCATCACAGCCAAGATAATCTCGAAGCGTTAAAATTTAGATAAACAACATGAAAGCCAAACCAAATCAGCGAAAACCGAATCAAGGTAACCGCATCCAAGTAAAAGAACACTAACCAAGTGAAAGATTTCATTCAACAGGGGGGATGGTGGAAGTTCCTGAGAAATTAGTCGACGAATTCTTCACAACTTGTGACCATCCGGTCGTCATGTACAGGCTTTCATCAATCTTTTTGATCTTGATGTCCCAGAACATGCTTTTAGTAAAAACCATACATTTCCAGCCGTGTGTAATTCAGTATCTATATAGCCCAATAAAGGAAGACTTTCACAGTAGCAAATTTGTAAGTACACGTAATCAAGACCGAGTTGATATATATAAACGACTTTATAGGCTCAGATCATCATAGAGGTTAGAAGGTTAATTTATGATTCTATGGCTGCAAAACCTATTGCCACGCCAAAATAAACCAAAAAATTACCTTGAACCCCAACTCAGAATAATCATCATGGCCCTGTTATCATTTACCAACCTCTATTTATCAAGTGATTGTCATAGCAACAGTAACTTCAAAGCAGCAGAAGAACCAATGTTCATCATTTACCAACTTCTATCTATCAAGTGATTGTCATAGCAACAGTAACCTCAAAGCAACAGAAGAACCAATGTTCAGATAATCAGGCCATAGAAATTGAAACCACAAAAATGAAAGAGCTGTGGCCAAACTAAGAAGAACCATATGTCCACTATTCACCATCAATTTGCTTTGTATGTGTTATATAAAGTAATATGAACAACTTGCTAGGCTCAGATCTTCATAGAGGTTCATAAGAGAAGGTTAATTTATTATAGTTCTATGGCTGCAAAACCTATTGCCACGCCAAAATAAACCAAAAAATTACCTTGAACCCCAACTCAGAATAATCATCATGGCCTTGTTATCATTTACCAACCTCTATTTATCAAGTGATTGTCATAGCAACAGTAACTTCAAAGCAGCAGAAGAACCAATGTTCATCATTTACCAACGATATCCATCTCGATGTGTTTCGTGCGTTGGTGTTATAATCTCAAAGGAATCAAGATGAGAATACAGTAAAAACAACAAACAGGAAAGGTAAAAATACCTTTTTACTTAAATCAAGCTCCAATTGAGGCAGCACCCTGCATATAAAACGACGATAAGAAGTCGAAAGCAATAAGAAACAAATGACTGGAATTATGAAAGTTCAACAACGAAAGGAAAAACAAAATTCCCGTTACCGGGAAAGTCTTCAAAGGGGAGAAATTTTTACCTATTGATAACAAACTCTGAACATTCAATATCTATGAATCGAAGCACAAAAACACGCTGAATTTTCGGAATCCTTAATATAAGGGCATGACGACGGGGAGAAAGAAGCGTTTGCTTTAGTGAATGTTAAATTGAAAATTGAGTGCGGGTTACAATTATACCAAAAATAACACAGAATACAACCAAGTACTTGTAAGTTATCTTATGTTGATACCATTAATAATGACGGAGAATTATCTAAACTCTTATACTTCCAATCAGCAACATGTACGAAGTCAAATATGGGAAATTTACCTCCACTCCAAAAGATAACTTGTAACAGCCTGCACGTGGAGAAAACATTGTCGTAAAAGAAAGTAAAATTACAAAAGCACATGGAACAAATAAAAGATAAAAGGAGAATTTAATAACTACAGTGGAACATGTTGATTGCTTCATAACATTCTCTTAAGATTTCAGTTCAGATAATACACAACCATCACACATAAACCGTTACACCCCCAAAGAAATGAACTCAAATCCCAATTCCATAAACATAAAATAAATAGATCTAATACTCTGAATGCAAATGGAATGCTACATAGGGTTTTGCATATGGGGAAAGAATGAAAGAAAGTATTGGGTAGTTCGTTGTTACCTCAAGAAAGGCTTTCACGTCTTCCTAATCCTTAGAACTCTGCTTCTGCTCTGCTCCGTTAGCCCTTAAACATCATTCTCCGGCAACCACAAATAGTGCAATTATAAGTGGATCAAATGGAACTGTTTTAGGATTACTTTCATTATGTTCTTGACAACGAAGATAAGATTAAAAAGCAACATAATCATTTAGGCTGTATCGAAGCATCATCATTTAGGCGATAAGTGAAGCTATAAATTTTCTCTTTGCCGATAAGGAACTGCATTGGTTCAAGAACCTTTTTTGGATCAGTGTATGCTCCTCTCAAGAGTCAAGACCAGTGCTTCACAGGAACCTGGGTTCCACTGGATCACATACTTGCGTATGACACGTACGTTCAGAGGATGAGGGCTTTTGTATGCTCTTAAGTCAGTAATACTGTAATGAGACTGCATATTTGTTTCTGAAATGAAAGCAAAGTATGTAAATTATTAACAATGTTTGAAACAGAATGCATATTTTTAGACACAACAGTAGATAATTATACACGTAATAAACATACAGAAGAGAATGTAAATATAGAAATAAATCACTATTGTATTCTAAGCATTGAAGTTTAGAGCGGCATAGCTAACTAAAATTAGGTATATATAGAAGAACATACATGATAATGCATAGGCTAAAAAATTGACATGCTCATTCTTTATTAGTTATCTGATTTGTGCAGACAGACAAAAAAGCATAGAAGAATTATAACAATCTTCACTTTTATGATAACTTCTTTAATATGTATAGAATATGTAAAGTATAGATTGTATTGTCAACATACCTTTAGCTGAAAGCATGTCCGTCCGAATCTGCAACATGTTTAAATAAGCCACATTAGATAAAAATATATCCATAAGGTCCTTCCTAAAATCTAATAAAAATGTAAGCAATACAGCAGTATATATTGAAAAATGAAAGTAAAATCTTGGTTGCAACGGCTAATAATTATTTAAGCATATAGACGAACACTAAACACACATATGAACAATTTATAAATTTGAAAGCCAACTACATTTTTAAGTTTTCAAGACCAAATTAGATAGGCTAATTCAACTACATACAAATATAGTTATTATGAATTCTTCTCAACTTTGTCATTTACTTGCTTTCGATTGGCATTTCCATTACGTATTAATCATCAAGTTATGGATGAATCAAACCAAAATTTATAAACCAACAGTCATAGAAATCAACTTTGATCAATTAATAAAACTACTACTAAACATGAGAAAATGTGACTGTACCTAAGATTTAGAAAACAGTTGTTGTGAGTGCTGCAGTTGAAACCTACAATGCCACAACAGTTACTATCACATGGTTAAACATGAGACAAAATATAACAATAATGATAATGATAAGAATTAAGACAACAACATGCATGATAATCTGAACAAAATATACATCCACAAAGCATGACATTGGTAACAAAAGCTCAAAAGTAGATAGAACACCATTGTATGTGAAACATTAAAACAATTTACAACCAAAAAGGAGGAGAAATCCAAATATACTATTTTATCTTTGAATGGTCTTAAGCAGAAAAGAAAACATGAACTTTTAGAGCCAAAAGGAAGAAGAAAATCCAATAAAGCAAATAAGACAGGCATGCATGAAAGTAACCTAAAGTGAGTCAACATAGCAACAAAAACAGAGAAGCATAGAATCTCATTCAGACATTTAATTGAACATCTGATCTGCATTTGTAAGTTGGCCTCATTTTCCACAAAACCACGTAGTTCATTTTGTACTACAATTTACAAACGGAATCGTCATACAAACCGACAACACCACACAAAACAACCTAACATGAGTTGGTTGGTTTGTTCAAAATCCTAAACGAAAAAACGTATTGATCTAGAATTGAATTTCACATGCAAACCTAACGTACCCTAGCCTAATTGCCAAAATCTCAAAATTCAATGACGATGAGCATTTACCTCGTATGATTTCTCCCGTTTTCACATCGAGCGATCAGATTAAAAAATAATGCTATCAAACATTATGTACTCGCAGACTGTGGTGTCCTCGTTCACAGATTGTAATCTCATCTTCAGTAGAATGAACCTGCAATTGCTATAAAATGTAAGAACAACCCTAATTAAACTCACATGTCTGTAGTTTACGGAAAATTTCCCCTTCTCTGTTTGGGCGAAACCCTAAAAAGCCCATTGCCACAATATCGACGTTAGTCTGAAAAAGAACGAACGATGTAAAGAAAACAGGAACAAACCGAAGTAAAAATCTTAGAAAGGTGCGGCTGAGAGAGTCCCCGTCGTCGTCCGGGGACGCAACAGCAACGCCGCCGCCGCCTAAGCAGCGATAACCTAAAAGAAACAGCGGCGCCGCCGCTGGGTTTCCGGATCGCGACCGCACACCGATTCTGCTATGCTGATGTCGTCTCCAGAATAGAAGGTCGCCGGAATCCGGCCGAGATGCGAAGAATGGAGAGAACTTCGGCTGAGAGATGGATAGGCAGAGAGAGTAGAATAAGAAGGAAAGAGAAGTTTTGACGGTTTTGACAAAAACCGTGGGCGGGGGGGTAAAGTGTAACAAAAATGAAAGAGCTGTGGCCAAACTAAGAATAACAATATGTCCACTATTCACCATCAATTTGTAATGTATATTTATATAATTAAATACGACAAAAATAAAATTGGGTCCCAAGGTTAGTAAACATGAGTTTTATGTTGACCGGTTTACTTTATTTCATTGAGCTTTAAGAATTACTAAAAATACAACAAGCCTTTTTTCTAACAGAATGTAATTAACACAAAAACATGTATGTATAAGTAAACGTCAATATATTCATCGTAGAAAAAGGGAAAATTTCACAGAAACATAACCAATTTACGATTTTGTTCTAATTAGGTCACTCAAACTTATTTTTGTTTCAATCAGGTCACTCAACTTAAAAATATGTTCTAATCCTAGATAAATGACCTGATTAGCAGTTAACCTTATCAAATTTTTCAAAAAAAACTGATTTTTTAATACAAAAAAGATTATTTTTATATAAAAAATGAATTTTTCAAAATCGAATTTTTAATAAAAACGATTTTTTTAAAAAAAATCAAAATTTTATAAAAAAAGGTTTTTTTTATAAAAAAGGGTTCTTTTTTTTATAAAAAAGGGTTTTTTTTATAAAAACGAATTCTTTTATAAAAAACGTTTTTATAACATTTTTTATAAAAACGAATTTTTTTTATAACTTTTTTTCGTTTTTTATAAAAAACCTTTTTTTTATAAAAAAACGTTTTTATTAAAAAAAATGTATTTATGAAAAACGTTTTTATAAAATTTCGATTTTTGATTAAAAAAATTCTTTTTTTATAAAAAATTCATTTTTTATAAAAAAAAAATCAGTTTTTATAAAAAAACTGATAAGGTTACCTGCTAATCAGGTCATTTATCTAGGATTAGAACATATTTTAAAGTTAAGTTACCTGATTGGAACAAAAAAAAGTTTGAGTGACCTAATTGAAACAAAATCGAAAGTTGGTTATGTTTCTACAAAGTTACCCCCTAGAAAAAACTATATGAATATTATGGTGTCATTTTAGCATTAATTAAAAAAAAATGTATACTCATCGATGAACACATTATATCTAAACATAAAGTATATCAATTGGTGATTAAAACTACACTATATTTGCTAGTCAATGCATTATGTATACTTAGAGTTGTTTTTTTTTAATAAATCTATCTACACATATATGTAGATAGATATAGATATTGATTGGATGAACAATGGATGATGGAAAAACACAAAGGGCCATGTACTTTGTACCGACGAATTTTTATATATAGCAATTATCTTTTGTATTGGTGAAAATGATCCTTGAGGGCCCTTTTTATATAATTGCACCAAAGAAATGCATGCACACAACGGATAGGGGATATATCGGTTCGTCTTAGTTTTGTCATAACGACAACTATGTGAAAAAATCGGAGTAAAAATCATATCTGAAATTTTATCAACAAAAACAAGGATTAACAGCTAATATGTCACACCCCCAAACAATGGTGGTTACCCGTGGGAGTCATGACACGGACTATGGATAGGCGCGGATTATATAAAGGGCCAGAGGGGACCTCGGTCTTTACGATTTTTTTCGTTCAGATGTATCGATTTTAGAAGGGTATATATAAATTATAAAATATTAAGGGAACTCAAATATAATACTTAGAGTTGGTAATATTAATAGTTATAGTTTAGCTTTGTTGGTTAAGTGACTACTTTCCAATGTGTAGGTGATGTGTTCAAATCCCATCCTTTACCAATTATTTCTATTATTATACCGATTTTTTCTTACTAATTATTTTTATATTTTTACCGATTTCTTTTTTACTGATCTTAATAACCGCACATCTCTTAGTTCTCACACGACAAATTGAGACGCCGATTGATTATTCGCTCATAAGGTCCTCTCGATCTCTTGTTTCTCATACCGAGTTCGGTCCCCCCTTAACTTTTGTTTAAGTTCTGCCACTGACTATGGATCACTACACACAATAACATTGAACAAATCTATATGAATTTTCAAAAGACACGTTAATATCATAAATTAACAAAAGTTACATAGTTTCAAGACTTTGCAGTAACATAATTTAATGTGGTTGCAGTAGCATAGTTAATAAAGCATTGTTTTTTAAAACATGACATGGGTAATGAATGCAGGTCCGACATGGGTAATGAATGCAGGTCCGTCATGAGGGTTGATCCTAGTGTGCAAGGTGAATCCTATATCAATCATAGACCTGAGAAAATACACACTAAACGAGTTAACATAACGTTGATGAGTTCAAAGGTTTATATTTACTCGAAAATGAAAATCATTTTGTATGGTTAAAACAACATCAATACTAAATATAAGGGCTTAACCCAACTATCATCACCATAAGTCACTGGACACGAAGCAGACTGGCTAAACGTTTGCCCTGATGCTAATGTCACCACAACATTTACTGGATGGTTTAGGCTAAAAATATACCCGATGCATGGCATCCAGCCCAGACATTCAAGTAAGACAGGTTAGGACTTTCCTATGCCATATTTCATATGGTGTCTAATTATCAGCCTTTTTAGTCGGAACCATATTGAGTATGAGAACAACAGTCTCTAGAGCATAGTCCCACCAGGACAATGATAAAGTAGTCAAACTGGACATGGATCGAACCATGTCAAGCATGGTTCAGTTTCTCCTTTCAGATACACCATTATGCTGAGGTGTATATGGAGGAGTGAATTGTGAGACAATCCCATATTTCGCCGAGTGGTCTGAAAACTCTTGACTCATGTACTCGTTTCCTCGATCAGATCGAAGTGCTTTAATAGTCTTGTTGATTTAATTTTCTACTTCACTTTGGAAAGTTTCGAACATTTCAAAGACTTCATGTTTATGTTTAATCAAGTAGACATAACCATAACGACTAAAGGCGTCAGTAAAAGTGACGAAGTAGTTAGCACCGGTCTTAGATTTAGTTCTAAATGGGCCGCATACATCAGTATGTATAAGTCCGAGTAGATCATTGGCTCTTCCACTTACATGAGTAAATGGCTTTTTTGTCGGCATCTTGCCGCATATACAAATTCATATTTGTCAAACGACTCATCATCGGTTGATTCTAGAAGCCTATCGCGTTGCAGCTTTGAAATACGTTTCTTGTTTATATGGCCTAGACGGCAGTGCCATAAGAAAGTGGAAT
>JBCNJP010000009.1:1843562-1864527 GCA_039602395.1 Deinandra increscens subsp. villosa | reverse complement strand
GCCAACGGAATGAAAAACCCCCTCTCACGGACTCGAATCCGGGTCGTGTTCGGCCTAATATTACACAATATGCATAAAGTTAGATATTATATATGCATGACACTCCTACATTTGCAAGTTCCTTCTAGAAGAGTTAACATGAGAATGATGGTTGGAGGTTTGAGATTCTTGAGGTTTTAAGTTCAAAAACCCAATTCAAAGGAGTTTTCTTAAATGATGAGTTTCCTACTTGTAGTGTTCATGAGTGAGTTAAACTTAAAGTGTCAAATCTAGTATTAACGGTTACAATACTCTCTTAAAAAATCTCACTCAGATATCAAGAGTAGTTCTAAATACGTTAAAGAAAAACTAGTAGATTAAACAAAACATTACTGCATATAAATGAGAAAAGATTATATGAGTGAGCCCAGAATCTCATGTTTTATGTTGGCACTATCTGCAAGGGTATAAAAGTCATTTCCCTTCTCTTCAACTACAAATAAATGTCCTTAATTGCAAGTAACAAGAGATGAGAGAGGGAGAGAGAAGAGTTAAATCAAAGGGGATACATGTACAAGAAGATGAATAATGACACAGAATTGGAAGAGGTGCATCATCTTCATCATGATCATCATGTAGAAATGGAGGATGAACACCTCCTTCCCCATCATCATCATCATCATGAAGATCCTATTATCCCAACATGGGTTCTCATTAATCTGTATTTGGGCCACTTCTTAGCCAGATGGGGTGCCAGGTACACATCCACTAAAATAACAAATACTTGTTAGATTTTTTTAGTTAATAAATATATAGCTAGTTTTTAGTAACATACAAACTTCTAACTATATAGGACTTGGGAGTTTTCAGTTGGGTTGTATATGATAAACATTTGGCCGGATTCCTTGCTTATGGCTGCAGCCTACGGGGTGGTTGAGTCGTCCTCCACCGCATTATTTGGTCCCCTTGTTGGCCAATGGATCGATAACTCCACGTATCCGAAGGTACGTATAATCATTCGCTCGACTCGACTCGACTTGTTTGTTTTTCAATATAACATATATTGGTCTAGAAAAATGTTTCAATGTAACAAAAGCAAATGTTTGGTTCATGATTAAAGTGAATGAATGAATAGGTGAATTTGAAATAAATGTTAGGAAGTATAATAAAGTGTTAAAAACATAAGGTGGACATGACACCACCACATCCTCTTATCTATTTCTAGTAAGCTTGTGAACCATTTAATTGTCTAATTTCTATTTTAGTCGGTGAAACTAAAAAATTTCTTAAGAGATATCATATGTATAAAAATCTTTTTTAGGGGTAGCACAGATACGTGTATAAAAATAAACAAATCAAAAAAAAAAAATTCTCTGTTTTTATCAAAAATAAAATTAAGAAATAACATCATATATTAAAATCCAAACCATTCACTATTACACGAGATACACTTTTTATTAGAACTTAACTTTATTTTTTAACTGTCTGGTATTTAATAAGAAACTGGACTCTATTATTCTTTTTCTAAACATATAAAAAGATGCAATTTTCTTTAATAACAAGCTAGGTTCATTTCTTATTAACATGCTAAATTTTACCGAAATTGTATGATATCTTTTGCATAACTAGAACAAAACAAATGCATATATATACAAAGAGAGGGAGCATTCTTTGCACAAGAAAAACTAATCTAAAAGACTAAAATATTGATTTATCATTAAAAATTAAATGATAAAAGTGTAATTACAAGAGAATCCTAAATCCATCACATGTAAACTTTTATAGACTTATTGCTACTTTGATCTAAATATTTACAGCAGTTATAGAATTCCTAAACCCTTCACACATGTAAACTGTATCTTCAAAATTTTAATATTTGATAGGTTTTAAGTCTTTGGCTGCTGACACAAAACCTCTCATTCATCATCGCGGGAGTCGCAATGGTCGGGCTTCTAGTCTCTCCAGATTTGCGGCTCACCAACGCCCTGTTAGCTTGTTTTGTAATTGCAATCAAACATCAGGGACTAGTATTGTAATTGTGTGAAAGTTAGTGTGTATAAATAACCCTGTTGTGTTTAATGAGATTACGATTTCAGTTTTCCCCAATTCATTTCTGTTAAATTTCTGTTACATAATTCTTGGCCTGATTTTCATTTGGTATCAGAGCTCGCGTAAGGAAGAAGAGCTCTCGATCAATCGATCACCATTCATCGTTTTCTCACATCCCCTAGAAGGCCGTCACCGGGAAGGCCGAGACCAGAGATTCCGGTGAAAATGTCAGCCGGAGGAGGAACTTCAACGAACAGAGATCACGCTCCGATCGCTCTTCAATGTCCGATGTTAACAATGTCCAATTACACCATTTGGGCAGTTCGGATGAAGGTAATTTTGAATGTGCACGGTTTATGGGAAGTAATTGATACGAATGAAGCCCAAGTCGACGACAAGAAGAACGCGACTGCAATCGCATTCTTGTATCAATCGCTCCCGGAGGATCTTGTACTTCAGGTAGCGAAATTTGATACGGCGAAAGATGTGTGGAATGCCATCAAGGAGAGATTCGTTGGTGTTGACAAAGTAGTCAAAGCAAGACTGCAGACGCTGAGAGGTGAATTTCAGGCGCTGAGAATGACTGAAGAAGAAACCATTGATGATTTCGCGGCGAAATTGGGTGGTTTGGCCTCACGAGCAAGCAATCTTGGGTCACCATACGAAGAAGCAGTTCTAGTTCGTAAGTTTCTAGATTCTGTTCCTGATAGGTTTGTACATATAGTCGCCTCAATTGAGCAATTCGTTGAGTTAGACACTATGAAATTGCAAGAAGCAATTGGCCGGCTAAAGGCCTTTGAAGAGAGAACCAAGATGAAGCCAAAGGTCAGTCAAAGTAAGAATGAGCAATTGCTTCTTACTTATGCTGAATGGCAAGCAAAGAAGAAAGGGAAAGGGAAACAGTTCTCTTCCCAATCTGAAAGCTCTAAAGATAGTAACAGTAGTGCTGGTAAGTCAAAAATGAACTCAAAAGGAAAAGGGGAAAGAGGCAAGAAGCCAGTGAAAGACAAATCCAGAATTAAGTGTTTCAAATGTGACACTTATGGGCACTATGCATCTGAGTGTCCAACAAGAACTAAGCAGAACCAAGAAGTAAAACTTCATGAAATTGAAGATGAAGATGAGCCTGCATTGTTGATGGCAAGAATTGAAGATACACCCAAGGAAATTGTGTTCTTGAATGAACAAAGGGTGGTGCCATCAAGGTATACATCTGAAGGAGGGGATGGTGATTTGTGGTACCTAGATAATGGTGCCTCGAATCATATGACAGGCAATAAAGTTAACTTCTCAAAACTAGATAAAACCATTGGTGGTAATGTGAGTTTTGGTGATGGTTCCTCTGTAGAAATTGAAGGGAGAGGGTCTGTTATTCTAGAGTGCAAGAATGGTGGGCATAGATTGCTAAGTGATGTGTATTATATTCCAAGTCTTAAGAGTAACATCCTAAGTCTAGGCCAGGTGACTGAAACAGGCTGCACCATAAAGATGAAGGAAGATTTTCTTTGGTTGTATGAAAGAAATGGTAAGTTGCTTCTAAAGGTAAAGAAGTCACCAAATAGACTTTACAAAATAAGGTTCAAGATTGGATCTCCCATGTGTTTTCAAGTTGCTATTGACCAAACATCTTGGTTATGGCATGGGAGACTGGGTCACTTGAACTTTGAGTCTATGAAGGAAATGACCAAGAAAGGAATGGTGGAAGGTGTTCCTCTGATTTCACAACCCACAAAGCTGTGTGAGGCCTGCTTGGCAGGGAAACAGTCAAGGGTTCCTTTTCCAAAGAAGTCATCCTATATCTCAGAACATCCATTGCAACTTCTGTCAATGGATCTGTGTGGCCCAATAACACCCACAACACAAGGAGGTAACAGATATTTCATGCTGTTAGTAGATGATTGTACGAAATTTATGTGGGTTTACATGCTTAAGAATAAAAGTCAAGCATTTGAAGTATTCAAGAAGTTTAAGGTTCTGGTTGAAAGTGAGAGTGGGTACAAGATAAAAACATTGAGATCAGATAGGGGGGGAGAGTTCACCTCCATTGAGTTCAATGCATATTGTGATTCACAAGGGATTATAAGGTTGCTTACAGCACCTTATTCCCCACAACAGAATGGTTCTGTTGAAAGAAGAAATAGAACCATACTCAATATGACCAGAAGTAACTTGAAAGCAATGGGTGTACCACAAGACCTTTGGGCAGAAAGTGTGAGACATGCAGTCTATATCTTGAACAGGGTGCCTACAAAGGCATTGAAGGAAGAGACTCCTTATGGAAAATTCAAAGGTAAGAAGCCAAACCTGTCTCATTTGAAGGTGTTTGGATGTACAGGACATGTGAAGATAAATGCACCAGGATTAACAAAGTTAGAAGACAGGAGTGTTCCTATGGCTTATTTGGGAGTTGAATCAGGAACAATGTAACAACCCGAATTCCGTAAATTTGAATTTCCGTTAAACCTTGTGTAAACTTAACGTGGGGTTTAATAGAAACCTATACTTGCTAGAACCTTACATAAATAAGTTATAATGTGGGGACTAAATGTGAAATTGTCACATTAGGTTAATATTATAAAAGAATTAGAAGTGGAGGGACTAAAGTGCAATTTGTGCAAACTAGGTTAGAGAAAAAGGGCTGGAAACAAGAGGAGATCGACATCTCCTCCTGTTGATCGAACCCAGCCTCCTCTCCACCTCTAAATCTCGAAATTCTGGCTCCTCCTCTTGTTACCTGCGATTTCTGTGCATGTGTGTGGATTAGGAAGAGAAATCCTTGAATCCTACCATCTAATTGATCAAGTAAGTGAAACTCCTACTTAGATGCATGTGTAGGAACTCGTGAATCCTTGTGTGAATCACGAAATTGATGGGTTCTGTTTGCTATATGCTGAATTTGTGATGCTTGTACACATGTAGATAGTGTATTAGGAGGGCTAGCCTCCCAACTTGGTGACTAGCCCATGAATTGCGAAAAACCCAATTGGGGGTTCATAGACAATGAGCTAAATTGTGTGTATATGTGAATTTCCTGTGAACATTGTGTGTTAATACGTGTATTGGACTTGAATCTCACTTAATAGAGGTGAGATGGTGATTAGCAAACATGAAAACCAAGTTAGGACTAATAACATAGACAATGCCTACCATGTGTTTGATGAAATGCTTGTGTGAAGATCCTTAAACTATAATTGAGTAAATTTCCATGAATTGTGGCTAGGAAATCATAGAAGGCATGTGACAATGATCCCGTGATAAAACGAGTTGTATAATAGTAAAAATTATGAAATGTTGGTAAGTATGCTCGAATGGTGAACTTGGTGTTAATTGAGGTCTTACTTGATGATAGATTTGTGAAATTATTGATGACACTATGATTGGGTGATATCTTACAATTCATGCCATGGTTGTAAAATTCTTGTTATGGCTATGGTCTTGATGAGCTATTGATAATATAGGCAATCAAGGCTTCGAAGGGAGTAACCAAGCACACGCTAACGGTAGTGGATCTTCAAGCAATCGAGGTAACGTACATCTTGTTCGTTACACTAGTAAGTAAAAATTGTAAACACCTTACATTTGGTTATGGACCATAGTGGGTAGAAAAGAATAAGTCTTCACCTCATGAGGGAATAAATGGATTCTCTCATAGGGGAAAAGGGGAAGTGGCTTAGTCAACCAAATTGGGTTGATTTGCCTACACTCCGCATGCTTTAGCTCTCGGATAATTGGTCCGAAGATACCTCAAGGGCTAATTGGGTCCTTGGTGTATGGCAAGGATGGTTATACACATATGTAAGATGTCCAATTCTAATTAGTATTCTAGAATTCCTACATAGGTGACATGGATACGTTGTATTTGGAATGCTCCTTAGGGATCATCGAAATTCATATGTTATTAAAGGTAGGAGTCATGAAGTAATCTGATATATTGTGAACATGCCACTAGTGAATGTACAAGGTTGGGTTCATTTGTAATCTTGGACGAGTTGTGGCATGGGTTGGCCCTTAACGGGTCAACCGGGTAAGGTAAAGGCAAGGTAACGATGGGTAATTGGTCCATGTTTAAATTTTAGAGTCTAGCAAGTTTTTTGGAGCTTAAACCATGTGTTGGTAACTTATGAATTGGTGGAAATCGAATCCGGGTGATTAAGTGGAAAAAGAACCAAGAGGGGGTACCAAAACCACAGGTACCACCGTAGCTTACGGTGGCCACCGTAAGCTACGGTGGCCTGCAGCCTTGGCACCCACCGTAGGCCAGCATCAAGCCACCGTAGGCTAGCTGAAGCCACCGTAAGCTACGGTGGCCAGCGTAGCTTACGGTGGAGCTGCCTAAATTTTGAAACTTTGCCTCCGTTTTAATGCCTAATTGTCATTCCAACTTGCATTAACGTTTTATACTAATGTGGTGTAATTGCACGCAGGTAAAGCTACCATGTAGATACGGATCCCCCGAGCTCGAGACGAACCGAACACGCAAGTTGCCACCTCTTTTGATGATCATGGCTTGTCGTAGCCATCTTTTGAAAATAATTGAACTAGTATTAACTCGTATTTAGCACACACTTGGTTGCTAATGTTTTGATGAACTTAATGACGCACTTGTATTTGACACTCTATCTATTACGTATGCGGATAAAGATGCAAGATGTTACCGTATAAACGAACAATTTACCACGAAATTTTCTGGGACCACTTTTCAAGTTAAATATTCGTTAAAGAAATAGTAAAAATAATTAGCGTTGTTACAAGTTGGTATCAGAGCCGAGGTTTGAGGGATTCAAGTGTAATTTGACTCTTGAACTCAAACCCGTGCTCGAGATAATGGCCAAGTGTTCGGTTCGAGCTTCCGCGGAGATCCGGGTATGTGTTGAATTTCTAAATGATGTGTGATTATAATTCTAGTGTGTGCTATGGAAAGTAACTAAGGGTGCATAATTGATGCACCACTTGGTAATTTCAGAGCGTGTACGGGGATGGTGAGTTGCACCGGAACCGAAGATGCGGGAGACGCATGAATAGTTTAAAATGGGTTATGGGAATTGCTATAAACCCGTAACCTTATGTGTGACACCCTTGGAAATGGCCAAGGGGAGCCCATAACAACCCTGCTCTAGGCAAGGGGAATTGATACATGAACTAACTGGTTGAATTAAACTCTGTAGTGTCATGACGAACCAAGTTGGGGACGGCTTGACCCAAGAGCAGAGAGACGAGGCCCTTAACGCCCGAATTGCTGAAGAAGTCGGGAGGGCTATTGATGCCGCCCTCCCGGAATACGTGCACAAGATCCAAGAGGATCTTCTTAAGACCATGAATGAAAAGTTTGATGAGCTAAAGGGGGTTCTCCTAAATCGAGGGGAGCCCGAAAAGACAAAGAAACGTTGTTCTTTTAACAAGTTCATGGCTTGCAAACCCCCTCACTATTCGGGTGAGGTGGATCCTATTGCTTGCCATCGGTGGATCACCAATGTGGAGGGTGTGTTTCGCCGGACCCATTGTGAAGAAGATGATCAAGTGAGTTATGCCACGGGTCTACTTCGGGACCGGGCGAAAGATTGGTGGGATGCAAAGGCCCAAGAAAAAGGGGACGTTGCAATTAATGCATTAACGTGGCCCGAATTCAAAGAAATCTTTACTGAACATCATTGCCCGAAGGCAATGGTGAACAAACTCAAGCAGGAGTTTCTCAAATTGGAGCAGACCGAAGACCAAACGGTAGATCAAATCACGGGGATCTACCTTGATCGGGTCAGGTTTTGTGCAGATGTGTTGCCTACCGAAGGGGCAAGGATGTTCTTCTATAGGAACATGCTAAAGCCCAAGATTAAGGACTTCGTGCCTCTAACGAGCTTCAATACGGTGGAAGAAATGATTAACGCTGCGAGGGCTCGGGAACTTGATATCACCCGAAGGGAAGAAACCCGTGAAAGGAGAGGGCCTAATGAGGCACAGTCAAACCCTCCAAAGAAGCAGAGAACGGGGGAATCTCCCAAAAAGAAAGAGTTCAAGGGGGGAAACTCCAAATGCAAGATTTGTGGGAGGGGGCATCCGGGTGAGTGCCTCTTCAAAGATCGACCATGTTTGAATTGTGGCAAAAAGGGCCACCTTGTCTCCAATTGCCCCTCTGAAGTAGTTAGATGCTTCAACTGCTATCAGACGGGTCATAAGAAGCCGAACTGCCCAAAATTGATGGGTGAAGGGTCAAGGACTGGGGGAAAAACTGAAATTCCGCGGGCCACCGGAAGGGCATTCCAGCTAACGGCCGATGAGGCCAAGATTGACCCCAACGTCGTGTCAGGTACTTTTCCGATTAATTCGTTGCCTGCGCGTGTATTATTTGATACGGGTGCTAATAGGTCATTTGTCTCAATTGATTTTGTTAAGCACCCTTCATTTGTGATTGAAAAATTGCATGTACCTTTAGAAGTAGAAGTTGCTAACGATAAATCTATACTTGTTTATGATGTATGTCGGGGATGCACGATCACCATCAACGGGGAGGAATACTCCATTGACCTCATCCCCATGGCTATGAGAGAGTTCAAGGTGGTGGTAGGAATGGATTGGCTATCCCGCCACCATGCGAGAGTGATATGTGATCACAAGACAATTGAACTCACGTCACCCGAGGGGGGCAAAGTCACCATACTGGGTGACAAAAGCGGAACTCCCCTAATATGCTCTATGCACAAAGCGAGGAAGTATATAAAAAAGGGATGCCAAGCCTTTTTAGCTACGGTGACCGACACGAGAGCACAAGGACCGGTAATAGATGAGTTACCGGTAGTCCAAGAATTCAAAGATGTGTTCCCGGAAGACTTGCCGGGTATGCCTCCGGATAGAGATGTGGAATTCAGAATTGACCTACTTCCGAATGCCAAGCCGGTAGCACGGGCACCATATCGGTTAGCGCCCCCAGAGTTGCAAGAACTTAATACCCAAATCCAAGAGTTGCTGGATAAGGGGTTTATTAGGCCGAGTATCTCACCATGGGGAGCCCCGGTTCTATTTGTAAAGAAGAAAGATGGGAGTATGCGGATGTGCATCGATTATCGGGAGTTAAACAAACTCACGGTGAAAAATCGATATCCCTTGCCCCGAATTGACGATCTATTCGATCAATTACAAGGGGCCAAATGGTTCTCCAAGATCGACTTGCGGTCAGGGTACCATCAATTGAAGGTGAAAGAAGAGGACATCCCCAAGACTGCCTTTAGAACTCGCTATGGGCATTACGAATTCTGTGTGATGTCCTTTGGGTTGACGAATGCACCGGCGGCCTTCATGGATTTAATGAACCGTGTGTGCAAACCCATGCTAGACAAATCAGTGATAGTCTTCATTGACGATATTTTGATCTACTCTCGGAGCGAGGCCGATCATGCCAAGCATTTACGAGAGATACTGGAAAGACTAAGGGTTGAGAAATTGTATGCCAAGTTCTCTAAATGTGCATTTTGGCTAAGAGAAGTGCAATTTTTGGGCCATGTAATTGGTTCCGAGGGGATTAAGGTGGACCCGGCTAAAGTTGAAGCGGTAACCTTATGGGGGGCTCCTAAGACTCCCACCGAGGTTAGGAGTTTCCTCGGGCTAGCAGGCTACTACCGGAGATTTATCCAAGATTTCTCAAAAATAGCTTTACCCTTAACGAAGCTGACTAAGAAAGAAACTAAGTTTGTATGGGGTACCGAGCAAGAGGAGGCATTTCGAAGCCTCAAACAAAAGCTTACTCAAGCCCCGGTTTTAACTCTGCCCGAGGGCAACGAGGACATGGTGGTTTACTCGGACGCGTCGCAAGTTGGCCTCGGATGTGTATTGATGCAACGAGGCAAGGTGATCGCGTATGCATCTCGGCAACTAAAGGTGCACGAGCAAAACTACCCTACGCATGACCTAGAGTTGGCGGCGGTAGTATTTGCCTTGAAGATTTGGCGACATTATTTGTATGGGGCCAAATGCACAATCTTCACCGATCACAAAAGTCTCAAGTACTTCTTCGACCAAAAGGACTTGAACATGAGGCAACGAAGATGGCTTGAGACGATCAAGGACTATGACTGCGAGATTCACTATCACCCGGGCAAGGCCAATGTGGTAGCCGATGCCCTAAGTCGAAAAGGGGACTATGTGCCCATTAGAGTGAGATCTATGCAACTTGTGGTGACCTCTAACTTGATAGCACGGATCAAGGAGGCCCAAATTGAAGCAGTCAAAGAAGAAAACTTGAAAAAGGAGCGGATTGTGGGTCAAGTAAAAGATCTAGTAGATGAAGAAAGTGGAATAAAGACCCGCTTTGGGCGAGTTTGGGTTCCCAACTCATGTGATGTGAGGAATATGTTATTAGACGAGGCCCATAAGTCTCGGTACACAGTACACCCGGGGGCAACAAAGATGTATAACGATTTAAAGGCCAATTATTGGTGGCCCGGGATGAAACGCGACATAGTCAAGTACGTCGAGAGATGCTTAACTTGTCTACAAGTCAAGGCTGAGCATCAAAGACCATACGGGAAGTTGCAACCCTTGGAAATCCCCGTGTGGAAATGGGAACATGTGACTATGGACTTGGTAACTAAGTTGCCAAGAACGTCCAGGAACCACGACGCTATTTGGGTGATTGTGGACCGGCTGACCAAAAGTGCACACTTCCTCCCCATTCGGGAGAAGTCCTCATCGGAGAAATTGGCTGATATTTACATTGACGAAATTGTGTCTCGCCACGGGGTACCGGTCTCCATAGTATCGGACCGGGACACCCGGTTCACATCGGAATTTTGGCAAGGATTCCAGGAGGAAATGGGTTCTAGATTGCACCTCAGCACAGCATATCACCCCCAAACCGACGGCCAAAGCGAGAGGACCATCCAAACGTTGGAAGACATGCTTCGGGCATGTGTTATTGATTTCGGGGGAAATTGGGACCGACACTTGCCACTTGTAGAATTCGCCTACAATAATAGCTATCACTCGAGTATTGGGATGCCTCCGTTCGAGATGTTGTATGGTAGAAGGTGCCGAACACCCGTATGTTGGGGTGAAGTGGGCCAACGCGAGCTAAGTAGCCGCGAGGTGGTTCGGGAAACGTCGGCCAAGATCGACATCGTGAGGG
The DNA here is from genome assembly GCA_039602395.1 of Deinandra increscens subsp. villosa. NCBI lineage: Eukaryota > Viridiplantae > Streptophyta > Magnoliopsida > Asterales > Asteraceae > Deinandra > Deinandra increscens. Next base: position 1,853,387 of record JBCNJP010000009.1, on the reverse strand, counting down.
CACGATTAAAAGCCGCTCAAGATAGACAAAAATCTTATGCGGATAAGAGAAGGAGACCAATAGAGTTCCAAGAGGGAGACTATGTCATGTTAAAGGTCTCCCCGTGGAAAGGTGTGATTCGTTTTAGGAAGCGAGGCAAGCTAAGTCCTCGATTCATTGGACCTTTCAAAATCCTTGCGCGTGTGGGCAAGGTGGCTTATCAACTGGAATTGCCAGAGGAGCTAAGCGGCATCCACAATACGTTCCACGTGTCCTATTTGAGGAAGTGTCTTGCCGACGAGAGCGCCTATGTGCCACTCGATGATTTAGTGATTGATGATAAGCTTAACTATGTCGAGAGGCCTATTGCGATCCTTGATCGTAAGGTTAAGCGGCTGAGAAACAAAGAAGTAAACCAAGTGAAGGTTCAATGGGAGCATAGGAAAGGATCGGATCTAACTTGGGAATCCGAGGAAGAAATGCAACGCTACTATCCTCACTTATTCGGTACGTGATTTCGTTTCGGGGACGAAACCCCCTTTAAGGGGGGTGGAGTTGTAACAACCCGAATTCCGTAAATTTGAATTTCCGTTAAACCTTGTGTAAACTTAACGTGGGGTTTAATAGAAACCTATACTTGCTAGAACCTTACATAAATAAGTTATAATGTGGGGACTAAATGTGAAATTGTCACATTAGGTTAATATTATAAAAGAATTAGAAGTGGAGGGACTAAAGTGCAATTTGTGCAAACTAGGTTAGAGAAAAAGGGCTGGAAACAAGAGGAGATCGACATCTCCTCCTGTTGATCGAACCCAGCCTCCTCTCCACCTCTAAATCTCGAAATTCTGGCTCCTCCTCTTGTTACCTGCGATTTCTGTGCATGTGTGTGGATTAGGAAGAGAAATCCTTGAATCCTACCATCTAATTGATCAAGTAAGTGAAACTCCTACTTAGATGCATGTGTAGGAACTCGTGAATCCTTGTGTGAATCACGAAATTGATGGGTTCTGTTTGCTATATGCTGAATTTGTGATGCTTGTACACATGTAGATAGTGTATTAGGAGGGCTAGCCTCCCAACTTGGTGACTAGCCCATGAATTGCGAAAAACCCAATTGGGGGTTCATAGACAATGAGCTAAATTGTGTGTATATGTGAATTTCCTGTGAACATTGTGTGTTAATACGTGTATTGGACTTGAATCTCACTTAATAGAGGTGAGATGGTGATTAGCAAACATGAAAACCAAGTTAGGACTAATAACATAGACAATGCCTACCATGTGTTTGATGAAATGCTTGTGTGAAGATCCTTAAACTATAATTGAGTAAATTTCCATGAATTGTGGCTAGGAAATCATAGAAGGCATGTGACAATGATCCCGTGATAAAACGAGTTGTATAATAGTAAAAATTATGAAATGTTGGTAAGTATGCTCGAATGGTGAACTTGGTGTTAATTGAGGTCTTACTTGATGATAGATTTGTGAAATTATTGATGACACTATGATTGGGTGATATCTTACAATTCATGCCATGGTTGTAAAATTCTTGTTATGGCTATGGTCTTGATGAGCTATTGATAATATAGGCAATCAAGGCTTCGAAGGGAGTAACCAAGCACACGCTAACGGTAGTGGATCTTCAAGCAATCGAGGTAACGTACATCTTGTTCGTTACACTAGTAAGTAAAAATTGTAAACACCTTACATTTGGTTATGGACCATAGTGGGTAGAAAAGAATAAGTCTTCACCTCATGAGGGAATAAATGGATTCTCTCATAGGGGAAAAGGGGAAGTGGCTTAGTCAACCAAATTGGGTTGATTTGCCTACACTCCGCATGCTTTAGCTCTCGGATAATTGGTCCGAAGATACCTCAAGGGCTAATTGGGTCCTTGGTGTATGGCAAGGATGGTTATACACATATGTAAGATGTCCAATTCTAATTAGTATTCTAGAATTCCTACATAGGTGACATGGATACGTTGTATTTGGAATGCTCCTTAGGGATCATCGAAATTCATATGTTATTAAAGGTAGGAGTCATGAAGTAATCTGATATATTGTGAACATGCCACTAGTGAATGTACAAGGTTGGGTTCATTTGTAATCTTGGACGAGTTGTGGCATGGGTTGGCCCTTAACGGGTCAACCGGGTAAGGTAAAGGCAAGGTAACGATGGGTAATTGGTCCATGTTTAAATTTTAGAGTCTAGCAAGTTTTTTGGAGCTTAAACCATGTGTTGGTAACTTATGAATTGGTGGAAATCGAATCCGGGTGATTAAGTGGAAAAAGAACCAAGAGGGGGTACCAAAACCACAGGTACCACCGTAGCTTACGGTGGCCACCGTAAGCTACGGTGGCCTGCAGCCTTGGCACCCACCGTAGGCCAGCATCAAGCCACCGTAGGCTAGCTGAAGCCACCGTAAGCTACGGTGGCCAGCGTAGCTTACGGTGGAGCTGCCTAAATTTTGAAACTTTGCCTCCGTTTTAATGCCTAATTGTCATTCCAACTTGCATTAACGTTTTATACTAATGTGGTGTAATTGCACGCAGGTAAAGCTACCATGTAGATACGGATCCCCCGAGCTCGAGACGAACCGAACACGCAAGTTGCCACCTCTTTTGATGATCATGGCTTGTCGTAGCCATCTTTTGAAAATAATTGAACTAGTATTAACTCGTATTTAGCACACACTTGGTTGCTAATGTTTTGATGAACTTAATGACGCACTTGTATTTGACACTCTATCTATTACGTATGCGGATAAAGATGCAAGATGTTACCGTATAAACGAACAATTTACCACGAAATTTTCTGGGACCACTTTTCAAGTTAAATATTCGTTAAAGAAATAGTAAAAATAATTAGCGTTGTTACAAACAAAGGGTCATAGGATGTATGATATTGAAAAGGGAAAGGTAGTGGTGAGCAGGGATGTCATATTTGATGAGAAAAAGCCAATGGATTGGACTAACCATTTGGGTTCAGTGAAAGAAGATGGCTCTCAAAGTTGGGTTGATTTTATGGTAGTAACAAATCAACAGGAAGATGCAGTGGTTGTTGAACCAGGAGATGAGGTAACACACTTCCAGGCTAATGAGACAGGATCAAATGATGCTGAAGCTGGTCCTAGCAATAGCCATTCAGAAACAACTACTGCTCCAACTGCTGTTGCAGCACCTGAGGTAAGGAGGTCAGGTAGAATGTCAACTGTGCCTACTAAATATAGTGACTTTGTATTGGATAGTAGGTTGAGACAGGTGCAACAAAGGGAGGATGATGAGGATAGAGTACAACTTCTCCTAGCTCAAGCTGGTGAACCACTTACTTTTGAAGAAGCTGTCACAGAAAAGGAGTGGAAAGCAGCAATGAATGAGGAAATTCTCACAATTCAGAAGAATAAAACATGGCATCTGGTAGATCCACCATTCAAGTGTAATCCAATTGGGTTGAAATGGGTTTTTAAGTTGAAAAGGGATGCAAGTGGGAAGATCACAAAACACAAAGCTAGGCTAGTAGCTAAAGGATATGTGCAACAGCCTGGAATTGATTTTGAAGAAGCTTTTGCTCCTGTAGCCCGAATTGATTCCATTAGGTTGATACTTGCTTATGCTGCAAAGATGAGGTGGACAGTATTTCATTTAGATGTAAAAGCAGCATTCCTCCATGGTGATTTAAAGGAGAATGTTTATGTTAAACAACCTGAGGGGTTTGTAAAGAAAGGTGCAGAAAGTAAGGTATACAAGTTATCAAAAGCCTTGTATGGTCTTAGACAAGCTCCAAGAGCATGGAATCAGAGACTAGATGAAGTGTTGAAGGAAATTGGATTTGTAAGATGCAAAAGGGAGCAAGCAGTGTATGTTAGAGTAAAAGAGAATTCTTTAATCATTTTGGGAGTTTATGTTGATGACCTGTTAGTTACAGGAAATGACTTGCAGGAGTTGGAAAACTTCAAGCAGCAAATGAAAGTCAAGTTTGAAATGACTGACTTGGGAAAATTATGCTACTATTTGGGAATTGAAGTTCAACAAGATGATACTGGTATAAAGATTAAGCAATCTTCATATGCTTTGAAGTTGATCAAGATGGCAGGCTTGGAGGATTGCAATGAGGTAAAAATACCAATGGAGCCTGGACTTAATTTGTATCATACAGAAGGAAGTGTATTAGTTGATCCAACTGAATTCAGAAGACTGGTGGGATCACTAAGGTACTTAACACAAACCAGGCCTGATATAACCTTTGTAGTTAGCTATATTAGCAGGTTTATGCAGTTTCCAACTGAGGTGCACATGAAGGCTATTAAGCATTTAATAAGATACATAAAGGGTACTGTGAATTTAGGAATCAAGTATAATAGAACTGAAGGAGGAGGTTTGATTGGTTTCAGTGATAGCAACCATTTGACTGACACAGATGATGGTAAGAGTACATCTGGCAATGTATTTTACTTCAATGGTTCGGTGGTATCTTGGCAGTCATCTAAGCAAAAGACAGTGGCATTATCTTCTTGTGAAGCTGAGTTCATGGCTGCTACCTCAGCAGCTACTCAAGCAGTTTGGTTACATGGTCTGCTAGAAGAGATCACAGGAAGAAGTCACAAGGTTGTAACACTGTTTGTTGATAACAAGTCAGCAATAATGTTAATGAAAAACCCTGTTTTTCATGGTAGGTCTAAACATATAAAGACAAGATACCATTACATTAGAGAATGTGTTGAAAGAGGAGAAATTGCAGTTGAGTTTGTGAAAGGAGAATTGCAGAGAGCAGATGTTCTGACAAAAGCTTTGCCTAAAGCTAAGTTTGAAGAGATGAGGTTTTTACTTGGATTAGAGGTGTAGAAGTGAAGCTGCTATGTTCCTCAAGGTTTTTGCACATTAGCATAGATAAATCCATTGGATCACTACTATGTGATGATGTAGAAGTCTTGGTTATAGGAAATGGTAGTTTTGTTTCTGTTTCTGAAATCTGTGTAGTATATTGCAATTAGGGGGGAGTTTGTTAGCTTGTTTTGTAATTGCAATCAAACATCAGGGACTAGTATTGTAATTGTGTGAAAGTTAGTGTGTATAAATAACCCTGTTGTGTTTAATGAGATTACGATTTCAGTTTTCCCCAATTCATTTCTGTTAAATTTCTGTTACATAATTCTTGGCCTGATTTTCACGCCCCAACATTCGCTTTGCTCGTCGTGCTGACCAATCTCTCCGGAGCTGTTGCAGTTCTTTCGAGTCTTGCAGGAACCATCTTAATTGAAAGAGAATGGTAGATTTATACTCTACTCACTTTGAATGCTGTAGATAATTATTAAACAGTCCCATTGTGACCTTTAGTGAATGAACTAACTGTATAAATGACCACTAGTCTTACTTCTTATAGGTTTTTTTTGTTTTTTTTTGTTTTTTTTAAGTATGATTCAAACATTACACTTCGTTTCCGAGTTCACTTAAGAAGGCAAAAGAAATGAAAGGAAAAGAAAGAAAAGGAAAAGAAAGGAAAAGAAAGGGATGTCTTTCCTTCCATTTCCTTCGAAATCGGAAGGAAAAGAAAATATAAGATTTTTGCCTAGTTTCCTTACTTTTCCTTTCCTTACTTTTCCTTCCTTAAAGTGAAACTCGGGAACACAACATATTTTATCTTCCTTTCTTTTCCTTCCTCAAATGAAACTCAGGAACACAAAATGTTTCCATTTCCTTTCTTTTCCCTCCTTATGAACTCCGGAACGGAGTGCTAGAGTGACATATATTTTAAATCTTGATCAGGGTGGTGGTGATATCAGAAGGGAGTTCTTCCAACTTACTAACAAAGTTGAACTCCACAATCCGGAGAATCGATCTAACAAGCACATTATTCGCGCCTGTGGTCACAGGATTCATCATCAGTTTCGTATCAATGACTGCATCCGCTATCAGTTTAGTAATCTGGAATATACTCTCAGCTTTCTTGCAGTACTGGCTCCTAAACTCGGTATACAAAGGGATCCCAGCTCTATCAGAGAGCAACCGAAAACGTGGACTAAAAGTAACCACGCAAAATCAGGAACAAAGTAGCCAACATCTTGATATATATGATGATCCAGAAAACGTTTCTTGGTGGAATTTCATGGCTAGAAAATTTGTCGAAAGGGTATCTGATAGTCGGTTTGTTCATGCTTGGCGTGTGTACCTTCAACAAGATGTGGTTCTACCAGGATTATCTCTTGCTTTACTATATTTTACAGTCCTCAGGTTTGGTTCTTGATCTTTTTTGAGGCTCTTTATGTATATCTTGAAAAAAACAAGAAAAAATGCTAAATAATAGTATACTTGACAGAAACCACATAAGAGGTCGCCATCTAAATTAACTTGCAGTACTATTTTTTTTTTGTGTCTATAATCTTTTGTACTAAATCAACACATTCATAATTAAGCAAATGGCCAAATGTGCACAAAGATTTACAGCATTATATATATCATCAATACAAATTTTGCAAATAATTGTAGTTAGTTTGCAAGTTGAAAATTTAATCACCTTTGTTTCTTGATCTTCTTTTTCAGGTGTGGTTCTTGATCTTCTTTTTCAGGCTTTTTATGTCTATTTTGAAAAAACAACAAAAAATGCTAAAAAAATAGCATACTTCACAGAAACTGGAGAAGAGCTCACCATCTAACTTAACTTGCAGTGCTACTTTTTTTTTTTTCTATAATCTTTTATACTAAATCAACGCATTTATAATCAAGTAAGTTACAGTATTGTATAAATCATCCTTACAAATTTTGAAAATGATTATAGTTAGTTTACAATTTGAAAATTCAATCACCTTTGTTTCTCTAGCTCTATTAAGTTTGATTTTCTTGTGACAGTTTTGGGACTTTGATGACCGCGACATTGGAGTGGGACGGAATACCAGCATATGTTATTGGAACAGGCAGAGGAATAAGTGCGATAATTGGTATTTCCGCCACATTCTTGTACCCTTTTATGGAGGCTCGAATCTCAACCCTCCGAACCGGACTTTGGTCTATCTGGTCACAGGTATAAATATGGCATGTGGGTGAAAATGTGGTCAACTTGAGTCTGTCCTTTTGACCCGAAACAGATTGAACATGTTGTTCATATGCAGTGGACTTGTCTCTTGGTCTGTGTTGGCTCGATATGGGTTAAAAACAACGCATCATCGGCTTACATGCTGATGGGAGGAGTAGCAATTTCGCGCTTGGGGCTATGGATGTTTGATCTATCAGTCATTCAACAAATGCAGGTGATCAGAAAGCCCAAAATCTATAGAAAACCAAAGGACTCTAGATTCTTGTTTTGTAATGTTTCATTTGATTAATTTTTTTATATATATCTTTTTATTTTTTTATGAAACAGGATCAAGTTCCTGAATCTGATAGAGCTGTTGTTGGAGGTGTTCAAAATTCCATTCAGTCTTTTTGGGACTTGATGACATACATCATGGGGTTGGTCATCTCCAACCCTCAGGTGATCTTAATTTTTTCTCCCTTTATATTACAAGTAACAACTTATTTGGTTTTTTTTTTTTTTTTTGGATTTCATTGATTTATATATTTTTTTGTGTTCTTAGGATTTCTGGAAGTTGATCTTGGTGTCTTTCGGGTTGGTGACAATAGCAGCGATTATGCATAATGTACATATATATCGAGTTCGGAAACACCTTTTCCACTTGGAGAAGTTAATCGCGTTCTTTAGTAGTTTATATCATCACTAAGCCACTAATAAATGTTTTCCTATGTTTTTAAGTACTGTGGTAATTTAGTAGCGGATCTAGATTTTTTTTTTCAAAGGTCTATTATCTATTTCTAAGTGTTATAATTTTGAGACCGATTGAGTCAGGTCGAATCACATAATAAAAATAAAACCAAATTAAGTCTCATATATATAATAAAAAAACCCAAATCCTAATTCAAATAAGAATCTATGTATCTAACAATTTAAATGATCATACAATAATCTAAAACATAAGTGAATAATCATATTATAACTTTATAAACTTCAATAAATGACAAAAAAATACCTACATTTGGTGGACTCAACTGCTCGTGCGACAATAGTTAGAACGAAAGAAAATTTTATCAGGTTGTTTCATCTAATCTGGAGAATGCAACACTAGATCCTCTTTTAAGTTTTGCACTTCAAATTCATGATTATTTTTATATAGTTTATAAATGTTATAAACTTTTTGTAGGTATTTGGATTGATGACAGCCTTTACTGAAACTCTTACTACCTCCATTAAAAAACAATGTCCCAGATGGCTTCTTTGAAAGCTTCTCCACCGTACATATACCTTAGCTCATGTTTCTGTTAAGTTGATTACATGCCATCCCGTGTAACACACGAGTTACAAACTTAGTAATGTATAAAACTTATAAAACTGACGTATATCAACTTAATTAACACTTGATGCATCATGTTCAAAACAAATGCATACGATTTGGAGTAGCTCTCCTTAATGATATGAAACTAATTTCATATAAATTATTAATTTCCTTCATCAGTCTTCTACAAGATATATAAGAACATCGTAAGAGAGTGAATAAAACATGTGATGGATAAAGAAATTACTTCAATAATCCAACTTTATAACTTGTTATGCACACAATTTATGGTTCTAGAACATATAATTCACTGTTTCAGCATTCTTTTTTTTTTCTTCTTTTCTTTACATGGACGATTTTGCTGAATAATGTATCTTAGAAAATAAGCATATCAAATAGAAACAGTTTGACTAATTAGAACTCCTTAGAAAATCTCAATGTTTAACAGCTTCAAGATTAGCTATTAGGGGCCTGCAAACACACTCTAGGGATACCTTTTTGCTCTGAAACTTTTGAAAAGGAGCATCATGGTTTTTCTTTAGCCACTTGGTTGTGTAAACAAAGGCATTCTCCATGTTCTTCAAGTTATTAGGTTGCTCCACCTTCTTAACCTTGTATTCTTTGATCTTCTTCTTTATGTGGTCTAAGCAAACCTCTAATTCTTTGTATGCATCCATTCTTATCTTGTATTCTTGATCCTCAATTTTGTACTTCTCACCATCTTTTACCATCTTTTCAATCTCTTTCTTGGAGAGACTCCCATTTTTGCTTGTGATGACAAGTTTCTCCTTCTTACCTGTGGACAATATCTCAGCAGTGACCGTAAGGATACCATCTGCGTCTATTTCTAAAGTTTCCTCAATTTGTAGAACACCTTTGCGAGAACGTGGAATTCCAGAAATTTTGAAATTCCCTAACAAATGATTATCTATACATTTGGCTCTTTCACCTTGATACACCTTGATGTTTATAGAATGTTGGTTGTCTCTATTTGTAGCAAAGAGTTTCGATGCTTTTGTAGGTATTGTAGTGTTTCGTGGGATGATAACATTCATTTCATTTCCTGTTGTTTCTACACCAAGTGACAAAGGAGTGACCTCTGACAACAATAAATCTTGAAGACTCTTATCATTGATACCATTTAACTTTGCAGCGATAACAGCTGCTCCATATGCAACAGCCTCATCTGGATTCACACTCATGCATAGCTTTTTCCCGTCGAAAAGTTCCTGCAACATTTGTTGGACTTTAGGTATCCTAGTGGAGCCACCAACTAGTATAACTTCAGCTACACTTGATTTCTCAATATTTGCATCCTTTAGACAGTTCTCCACAATTTGAATGCATTTATCAAATGAATCCATGTTCAGATCTTCAAATTTTGCCCGAGTAAATTTCATGGAAAAATCAATCCCTTCATGCAAGTAATCCAATTCGATTGACGTTTGAGTAGTGCTTGAGAGAACTCTTTTTGCATTCTCACAAGCAACCCTTAACCTCCCCAATGCTTTTGGATTTTT
>JBCNJP010000009.1:1757062-1843062 GCA_039602395.1 Deinandra increscens subsp. villosa | reverse complement strand
ACTAATTTAATCAACTTGAAATACAAAAAAAAAATGCTGAAACAATTGCTACAAGATGAAAAACATGAATACATAGCCGAAAAATACAAGTGGCTACCAAAAGAATAACCCAAACATCACAACAATTCAACACACTAGAATAAAAACACATTCGGGTCAAAGTTTTCATTGGTTTTGCACATCAAGATAAAAATTATGTCGTAACGACTCGTTCTCGCAGAACGGCCCGTGACGAACCTCTTGCTGCCGATACGGCTCATTTTCACAGAAAGGCCCGTATCGATCTGAGTCTGCGGTAAAAGTGCATGTTTTATCGCGAATCTGCTATAAAAATAACGATTTATTTTTATTATGTTTTTTATAAAAACTCATTTATCATCCATAATCTTTAAGGTCCATCAAATGCCAATATGATGGCTCGTGATGCCACTGTTAGTTCCTTAGGGATACCTTCGAAGGCACTTACACCAGGATCAACATATTGTTTAGATGATGAACAGAAAAATCAAACTACAAAGATTACCTTCGAAGAATGCTTGAGTGTGGATGAAGAAACTAAGTTCTAAACGAATAACTTCTCTAGGAGAATCGCATACTACACGTCCACGATCACCAATGGATGCTAGTCCTTCGCCTTGATCAAGAAGCAAAATCGAAAATCCTAAAGAGGGGGGAGGTTTCGGTCGTGAGTTTCAAGAGGGGAGAGAGAGAGAACTAGGGGTTTTTTTATAAGGATATTATATAGTATCCTTAATTACTAGAAACTTGCACTTAAGTCCCTAGACTAACAAATCTTTACTCATTTAATAAAATGGACTAAACTATAACATTAAACTAATTAGGCTAGCTAATTATTTAACATCTTAGTGAAATCATTAAGTCTCACTCAATGATCAAGGTCGGTTAATTAACCTCATGATCTTAGGCGTTTATATGCATAATACAAATACAATTAAATATATTATATATATCTTTTGGTATCTCTGTGTATATGTGTGTGACCCCATATGCTCATGTGTGTCTGGCTATATGATTATATACTATGACACAAGATATTCCAACATGATGAACCCTTGAAGGCTGAGTATTGGAGAAGAAACAAGGAAGAAGCAGAAACTGCTTCTACTATCATATTCCGGCAGTAGTCCCCGGACCAATTGAAGTACCAACCGATTTTCATCAACCGGCATGTCAACATCATCATGTTGATCTGCAAGATCAGTTAGCTTTTGATAGTAGTCGTCCATAGGTGAACTGGTAGCGACTGTGAGATTGGTGAACTGTTGTTCCAAGGCCGCAACACGAGAGCCTTTGTTGCTTAAAAATTTCCTGTAGTTTAACCTGTTACCTTGTCAGCAGTAGTATCGTTGAAAAGAACCCAGACCAGAATGTCATCAAAAACTGAACCATAAATCCATTGCAACACAATGGAGTTAATTTCCGCCCATATAACAAATTTGGAATCGGTTTCTTTCAGTGCCTTGATGCCCTCAATATGATCACCGACCTTATACGTCTTAACGTGATGCTTGAAAAACTTGATGTAGAATGAGTATGTGACCTTAGTACCATCCATTAGACGAACCTTGAGTTAAATGATTGTGACCGCATAAGCCTGTTAGAGAATCTTGGTGAGCGGATCGGACGAGGACTCATCTGCCGTCATGGTGGATCAGATGAAAACTGACAGAAGTGTGAGGTGGGGTGCTGGTCGGCGATTGATCTGTGGCTGCCAACAGGGAAGGGTGACAAATTAGGGTTAAGGTTCGAAAATTTTTGGATGGTCGCTAGTGTTTTTGTTTTAATACCATAAAAGTATTTGATTCCTTGAATAGTTGTGTATACATGTCCCCTGTATATTACTAGAGATTAATATATAAGTGTAATATATCCTCTAATACTCACGTGTATTATCTTTCTAATAGAGTCACATGATCTAATAAAAAACAACTGCTATTCACCTCTGATTCATCAAAATTATTTGTTACAATATGTCATTTGTCCCAATGATATCTTGAAGTGTATTTGATGCTCACACTTTTAAAAGTTAAGAGTTCAAATCTTACAATTAACAAGTTAGGTGGATTTGGAAGTAGAGCGATAGTAACCATTAAAAAATCATATTTCTTTGTGTCCTAAAGTTAGTTAGGCTACCCGTAATAGGGCGTTATGGGGCACAAAATTAGCCCATAACGCCCCCCATAACGCTCACCCCCACTACGATGGGGCGTTATGGGGCGTTATCAGCCAAAAGTTCGAGAGGGGTATGAGAGAGATAACGCTGAAAGTGGGAGGTTGGTGGGGCGTTATGGGGGCTTTATCCACTACACCATAAAGCACCATAAAACCTATTTTCCAGTCAGCGTCCACATTACGAATAATGCCACATTTGAGGCCTTATCCACTACACTTAGCCTTAGTATAAGGGGAGAGTGATAATATTGAAAGAATAGTCGCATGACAAATGTACAAACATTGTGAGGTCTCGTTGACCCTGAATATTTAATGTATTGGTAGAAATCAAACCAATTAAGTGGATGATGATGAATGAAATGTAGTAGTCATCCGCACGTGCACATCGATCTCCTTAATTATTTGAGATGGGACCGAAGACAGCTCTTCACAATCATTCAAAAACACATCGTAGTATTATTTGATGATTGATCAAGACTACACAGAATTATTAATGTCGGTTTTATCTACTTATTTTTTAACTACTAATGAATAACGTCATGGCTATCTAAGGCAACTCTAATATCAAGTCTTTAAGCTTTTTTTGATTTTCGATTAGGAATAGTAAAGGCACTTGTGATTGGAGTGATTGGTGTAATTTCAACTTTTCCATGTAATTGTTTCTCTCTTTCCCCGGCTCTAGCGCCTTGCTAAGGGTCGGGTGTTTGTTTTAATGAAATTGCCGTTCAAAAAAAAAAATCTAAGGCAACTCTAATGATGAAAGGACGTTTACATTCTTGAGAGCAGATGGAAATATCAGTCTCTCGTGTGTTGGGTAGACAAGCACATCAATTGAGCCTATTTTAAATATAAAAAAAAACTCACCGTCTAAATACCCATTATAATAAAATTTGAAAGTTATAGAGATCAAACTTATAATCTCTTGGTCAAGAAATCTGCCTATCACCGCCTCATATAACTCGGACAAATGCCCTTTCTTATTATGTAGGTTTCATCTATTATTCATCTTTGAATTTTGATCCATGATGGTGGGGATCAAATACATTCAAACCAATAAACACTCAAGACCAATTAAATAAATTCTCCATATATAATATAATATATAGACTTTTATGGTTGTTCAAAATTTCATTTAAAAAATAAATAAAAATGAAATGGTTTTTTGTTATTGCATTTGAAGTAATGAACTTGTCAATCGATTATCAGGGGCGGAGCTTCATTAGGGTCGGAAGGTATTTCGGTCCCTGTCGTTTTTTTACTCAGAAGTCCCGAGTATATGTGTAAATATTTGAAAAGTTTTATATGTATTGAGTCGATTCCCACTCGGAAAATTTTATATGTATCCAGTCGGTCCCCACTCAAATTCTTTTACGTATTTAATTGGCCCCCATTCGAAAAATTACATATAAACTTTGTTAATTTATAAAAAGGAATTTTAATATGAGGGTTTTATTTAAAATTGTAAGGGGTCATGAAAATTTGGATTTTAAGATGATGGCGCTTTAAGTAAATATGGAATTCAATCAACTTGTATGATGATTAGAATATTAGATGTTGTATACTTGTAACTTGTGGTTTTACAAACATACTGATTTATGTATAGAAAGAAATTGTTGAAAAGTTTGATTCGAACCGCATAATCGATGAATTGAAAGCTCTTAAAGGGCGTTGGGTTGAGTTGTAATTCTTCTTGCAGATACTCATCATATAACTCTCACATGATCATAAATATTTTAAGTCTTTATTTGTTATACAAAACATATAATTTTTTCATTTGTAAGAACTATCATTTGAATTAATGAAGAAAAATTAGGTATTTATAGTTATTATTGTTTGACGATCACATGATTGTATGAAGTAATCTGTAAAACATTAACAAAGTATTGTTTAGCAATGACAAAATTGATATGTGCTACGATATGTATGGCGTGATGAATCTGATATATCATGTACAAAATAAAAATATGGTAGGATATGATATATGTATACAGTCGGTCCCCACTCAAATCACTTGAGGATAACAAAAGAAAACCCATAGCAACCATAACAACAGATAGATCGTTTTTAAATCAAATCACTTAAGGATAAAACATTCTAAAGAAACCCCGTCACAAGTCACAACCCTTTAAAGCCCAATGGTAGAAATTGGCTCACACCTCAGCCCAGAGAACTCATCAAAAGACCTAACTGTTTCCAAACTTAAATCCACGTAATGCATGGCTAGATGTTTTGCACAAATGGGTTGACCACATGAATTTAGGGTCATAATTTAAGGAAAAAGACGAAAAAAACCCTTTTGATCAAGTTTGGGACCAAAATAGCCCTATAAAATTTTTTTCCAACTTTTAGCCTCACCTTAACGGTCGCTAACGACCTCCATTGAAACCCAAAACGACCGTTCTCGATGACCAACCACGGAGCGACATGTGTCATTCACGGTCGTTAATACCTTGGTAAGGTCGTCGACGACCGTCGTTTTCCGTCAAACGACCGCCGACATTTTTCGTCTCCAGAAATCTTGGAACATTGTCTGACAGCCTTGTCGGGTGTGTGTCGACGTTCTGAGGTCGTAACGATCGTGGTCGACGACGACCACATTTACAGTTGTAACGACCGTTATCGGATTTAATTATTTTTTTTTTATTTTAAAATAATTCCATGGTCGTTTCGACCATAGTCGTTGGCGACTACACATGTGGTCTTCAACGACCGTTTACACAGTACACCTAGTGGTTTCATTTTATGATTTTTTTTAACAATAACTTTTTTTTCTATAAATACTACATCCTTCTTCACTTATTGTACACTATGTTCCCAAGTTTACTTAAGGGAGGAAAAGAAAGGAAAGGGAAGGAAAAAGATGGAACTTTGTGTTCCCAAGTTTCATTAAAAGAAAGAAAGGGAAGGGAAATAAAAATTGTGTGTTCCCAAGTTTCATTTAAGGAGGGAAAGGGAGGGAAAGGGAGAGAAAATTAGGCAAGTTTTCTAGGTTTTTCTTTCCTTCCGATTTGGAAGGAATTGGAAGGAAAACAATTCCTCCCTTTCTTTTCTTTTCCTTTCCCCTCTTTTCCTTTCCTTTCTTTTCCTTTCTTTTCTTTTCTCTCCTTAAGTGAACTCGGGAACATAGTGTTATTGTTGGAATGTAGGGAGGTCAGTAGCTTCTTTCCATTAATGTTTTGCTTTGTTTTTCTATTTAAACTTGGTTGTAAGGCACCATGAGACATCAGAAACTTTATTCCCAAAGTTTTATCTCTCTCTTTTTATTTTCTTTTGGAGTTAGCCTACTCGAACAGGCCTTCTCAGAGAGCTTGATAAATGGTTCCACAAAGAGAATAGAAGTGCTAAACTTTGATGAGCAAGAGAGAGAGAGTCTGATAACAAAAGTATGATCACTTTAGGGTTAAGATATTGTGGTTGATGTGCAAACAAGTTATATTGAATCTTACAGAATTGCATAGACATAATTCACTACGATTTTATAATAGGAACTCAAGCTAGCAAAGGAATCCGACCATGTTATAAGACAAGAACTCAATTGCGACCAAGGCCACAAGCTAGGGTGTTACTAAACAAGAAATAAACTTAAATAATAAATCAATACACGATGCATTGACTAACAAATACTAAAACTCGTTTCGTGACACAACGCGAATGTTCTAGTAAGAAAGTTACTTTCAGTTTATAATAAATCAATAAACGTCTAAAGAGTGTAAACATACAAGACATGTAGAGACACATGGTTTAATCTAAAGTCAAATACAACTAAATATATAAAAACTTTCAAATCCTACACCTAGGTATGATCATAAATACTTTAGCCAATAATTATAACTAACAAAACCAGTACTGTCTCTAAAATATCCATCGTTAAAAATTAACCAACTAAAATAACCAAACTAAACAAATTAAAATAATCAAATACCCCCCCCCCCCCCCCAAATTCGGTGCACCCCCAATCGGTTCGGTATACCTTAACCAACTAAAATAACCAAACTAAACAAATTAAAATAATCAAATACCCCCCCCCCCCCCCCCCCCACCCACCCACCCACACACACACACACACAAATTCGGTGCACCCCCAATCGGTTCGGTTCCACATGAAGCGCCATAAATCCTTTCACCTTGTTTTTTATCCCTTAACATTTAAGGAAGTGATTAAATATAACGATGTTAATGTAGGCAAGAAAAATTAATATTTGTTATATATTTTTAAATATTTTAAAAACAAAATTTATTATAAATGGTCTAATACCCGTAATCTGGTTCTCCTGGGCTCACTCTATCAAACCAATGTTGCCCAATTTCAGTCCATCCTTAAAATGATTCACGTTACCTTTTATGTACGTTGCTTGCAATATAATTTTAGCCCAATATAATTATGAATTCTAAATATAACGCAAGCTTTTTAATATTCATCACTCTTGTAACGTGCTTTGCAATTCCACAACAAATTAATTTGATATTAAACTAACTTTAACTCCACAAACTCATTTAATTCCATTCAAGTCTTATTCATGTCATGTCACGTTACTTTCCTCACAATTCACTTGATTTCGCCAAAAATTAGAGCATGCGGTGTACCCGCGTGAAGGGGGGCGTTTTGGGGGATAACGGCGTGGAACACCGCCCCCCTATGCGTTTTGCGTTGGCGTGGAACGAATCCGTGGACATTTACACGGCGTTTTGGTCAACATTTGAGGGTAAATGTCCAATCAAGTTATGCCACCTAATTTTCTTTTTATTTTTTATTTATTTAAACTAATAAAAAAATAATACAACACCACACACCACACCACACCATGTATACCCCTATCACATCATACAAATGGTGTTATCCAGTCATCATCCACGTGGCATGATAACACCACTTTACAACACCATGTATACCACATGCCCTTAGTTATAGTAATATTAACAAGATAACTCCCTATCACCTTGTTAAACAACTGAACTTATTTTCATCACAACCACTAAAAACTTATTTAAAAAAAAAAACTGATCAAAAGGGTATGTATTGTAATCATATCTGTATATTTAGATGATATTTAATATGCAATAAAGTGTACCTAAATTGATTAAAACTAGTGTTATATAAAACACAAATACCATCCGAGTAATTTAATATATTTATATGAACATATAAGAATGTTTAAAAAATGTTAAAGCTTAAACATTTGAATCAACCAAATCAGTTAGATTCAGTTTTATAATCTTTAAAAGTAGACTATAATATATTGGATGGATGATGAAGCCAGTGATTAACCTTGAAACCGAGCCACAAAAAGTTATTTAATTATTTAATGTAATTTAACAAATGATTTCGTTAATACGAGGAATATAAATTAATAATCAGTTGTATTTTTTTAATGTAATACACGAGTTTTATGCAAGTCTCGTATAAATTCCTTGACATGATTACGGGAACACATTTGCGTTTTCCATCCGACATGATTGATTTCTTCAAAACTGAACACATGTTTTTTTAGACTGCTTTGCTTTTCACAACTTGTTTATTATGAGATTTGAACCCCAACCTTTATAAAAAAAATATCTTATCCAGCACTAGGTCAGATACTGTTCTATAGACGTCTCCAAAATTTCGGATGCCCGATGCAAATTTAAAAAATGTGCCCTTATATAAAAGAATATGGATCGACGATAGTTGTTATAAAAATAAAATTATTGTGGCAAAAATGATCTATGTTACATAGTTAAATGAATCGTGACACGCTCTTAGCATTTTTTGAAGCAAAGTTGTTAATCAGCTCTTCATAATCCACAACCACAATCTCTAATATATCGTTCTCAACAGATTTTTTGTCAATCTGTTAAGTCTTTCTTGTTTCATTTTTCATCATAAGTAGGACTTCAACAACTTTAATTTCAATAAACTACTTTCTCTAGATGCCACTATGACTAGAATAGTCAATAAAACTCTATTGAACTTGTGAATATTTTTACATAATTGATCATTCAAATACTTTAATTAAATATGAATGGTTAAATAACATATAAACATATATAACATATGATATATAATGAAAAAAAACTTTTATGCCCCCATCTAAAATATGTAAACCCTCAAAGACACTTCTATCCTACGCTAGAAACCATTTGCTCAAAACTTTAACACATGTGATCTTCCAAATGGAGTTTTCTAAAAAGTTAATTGTTTTTATCGGGAAATACGGGAAGCCGTCTCCGATATGGAACGCACCCCAACCATTTTATTCCCTTTCATTCCATATGCTTTTATTTTATAAAGTTCACATTTAACAACACTTCCTGCGTATTTTAAGCCCCATACTCGGTTCAAGTAATTATTATTATTATCATTATTATATTAACTAATTAATCTGGGGTTTGATACACTTTACGTCTTTACCCCCTGCACTTTTGTTTAATTACTCTTTGACTCTCAAACTTATTTTCTTTGGTATTTGGAAGACAAGACAAAAAAGTACAATGGGACCAATTCAACCAATACACACTTCAAAAGTACCTTTTTGAGATATTAAGGAAAATCAACTTTTTTGATCCACTTGTAACTTGCAACTTGCTTGCAATCTAGGGCTAGGAGGATAACACTTGATTACATTACAACTATTATTTATTTGATTATCGTGTATTTTATGTAGGTTACAAATATACTTTTAGGGCTTTTGTCATTTATCATTCTTAAATCTTTAATATATATGTTATAGTTAGTAACCATTAGACTTGATTGATTTAAAATCAATGGGGGCATGTAATACAAGAACGATAGGGACATGGTTTAGGTATCTTGTTATAGCGATTCAAAGGCTTTTAGAATCGATATTTGAATGATTAGTATTATAGGTGTTCAAAAGTCATTGAAACCGACTGAATCGGTTCAATTCAAAGCTAGCCGGCCATGTTGGTCGATTTAGTATTCAAATGGTTCGATTTTCAGTAGTTGAGGATTTGACGGTTTTGGTCCAATTTAAAACATGAAACTGTCTGTTTAAACCAAACCGGTGGTTTGAAACTCTATTTATATATTTATTTCTAATTTTGGATAAGTAGTTATGTATATGTATTATAAGCATGAAGCCATGAAGCAATGAGCCAACTTTATCATTATAAAGTTTTAGTACAAATTAATGATTTAAAAAAGTTCAATCCGTCAAAACAGAATGGTTAAAGCACCAAATACCGGCCAACCAACCTAACCCATCCAGTTTGATTTATGATTTTCTGTTTGTTAACCGTTGGGTCTAATTTTTTTTTCAAAATAACTTATCATTAAACCCTCCCTAATAAACAACCTCTATAGAACTATATTATTTTTCAAATTACATTATAACTAGAAATTGACCCGCCCGCGCGTTGCGGCGGGTCAACTTTTTTTTGTGTGTATATGATTTGCTGCAATTCATTGTTTCATATTTACTCTCAATAGGTAATCCACTGTTTGTTTACAAAATGTGCGGATTTAGTGTTTGGTTACATTTACAAACGAAAAGTGCTAAGGGAGTGCCATGAGTTGCTATCCTTCCTGTTCTATTACTGATGTACAAAAGATTAGTGTTGTGGCTTTATCAAAAGAGTGGTTATTTTTACACGGGAATGAGCATGCCACTGAAATACATAACTAATGATGGCGAGGTAGTCGGGGCGCTCCAAGAATTTACAATACCATACAGTCGGGGCGCTCCAAGAATTTACAAAACCATACGGTTCAAAAGAATAGTTTTCTTAGCTGGGGCGCTCCAAGAAATTGTTCATTAGCCTTCTTTTACCGGTTGTTACAAAATCATCACTACTTCCAAGCAAATACATACCTGCATGTATTTTACATGTCCAAAATACGACGGATTTGTCCCTTCCCTAAGCTGCCTACCACTGAAACTGCTATTCTGCATCAGGCTTCTCCTTGGCGCCAGTCTCTACAAGGTCTGTACATGATAATGTATAACAATTAAGCACACAAACTGTAATTTAGTAACAATTAAAGCTACTTATCAGTGTTGCATTTTGCTTAGAGAATATATAGGTTAATGCGATATTAAGGCTCTATTTTCTCCTCAACTGTGAGATTTTGGTTATGTTCATTTATGACATAAGTAATTATTACATATCTATTATGAAATTTTATAACCTGTATGTGGAGTAGTAACACACACTTACCAAATTGAGTACTTCAATGATTTGCCCCAGTCTTAGTCTCTAAAGTCCTATGGACATCATTTGAAACCAACCAAAACATCTGGACCTGCAAAATTGTTTACAAAATAATTATAAAAAAAAAACTATTAGAAAGCATATAAAATATAAAAGAACCAAAAGAGGCATTTTAATACAAAAGGAAAGCTTATCTACATTCTCAAAACGACATCAATAAAATCACTGATTAAAAATAAAAAGGTTAAGAATTATAGGCTAAATTTTCATCATATTTTAGATTTTTTCTTAATAAAATTGATAGCTGGTATGGATTAGGTGAAGTAATGTTGGTGCAACATATCAAATCTTTAAGAGCCTTATAAAAGCATTTAACCCAATGTTTCCATGGAACTTCAATAATTTGCGTATTTAAGTCTCGATCCTCAGTTAACACATACATATCCAGAGAAATAGTAAAATAAAGTTCAATTGTTACCAAATTTACCATAGTCAAGTCATCAGAGGTTCCTGGGTCTGAGCAGTGTGTCAGTGTTCGTGGTGCTTTTAGTTTACGTAAGGACCGAGTATACGCTAGCCATACATATATCTAGATCAACAAAGTGAAAATGATCAGATTCATTTTCAATTAACCAAGATTTCATTGGAAACAATAACCAATTCATCATCGAAATTATCAAAACATTAATCTAATTAAGAAATAAAACCATATGAAATACTGAAGAAAGCATATGAAGTTTACCTATATTTATTTTCATTATTCACTGAAAAAAAGCTACCAGTTACATCGAACTTGAGTAAACTGGTTAGTAAACAGAACAAACAAAAAACTGCATAGCAATCGGTACCAAGATATCAAGTGTTTATGTCTGCGTAAGTTAGGGAATGAATATAACAACCAGCTGTAATTCATTTTCTCATTATGTTCGACCCACACAGTTCCAAATCCAAATTATCTTCCACACCTTAGGTCGAATTAGCACCTCTGTATCCTCAATGTTCTTCCTAATAGTTTTATTAAAGAAACACCCAAAATTACTTGTGAAAAAGATTCTAGTGAACGGCTGTCATCATAAATACATGAATTCACTTCAATACCATTTATGAACTCTAGTTACGCTTATAGAGCAACACCGCTATGACTAAGTACAACCATATGAAATAAGCCTAAATTCACAAAGACACTCATAGTTGGATAAAAAGGCATGATATCTACATCTCAAAAGAAATTCTTACATTTATGTCGGAGGAGACATATTTATTTAGAGATATGTAAGAAGATGACATAAGCTTTTAAATCCACAGAAACTGATAATCAATCACAACAAATTCCATGTCTCTATTACCATTCGATTCTTAAAAACGAAGCCACAAAAGAAAAGAAACAATAACATGCTCAAAGAAATAATGAAGAACAACATGGAGGTAAGAAACAATAACCAGCTCAAATCAGCAACAAAAGCCATGCCTTTACCATTTGATGAAAGTAAACTTAAAAAAAACACAATCAGTGGTATTACAAAACACACATAGATTGAAGCTAAAATTAACTCATTCATGATCACTTGCTTATTTTAACCCTGTAAATAACCATCCCCATATATCTGAAATCTGTTTTCAATAACTGCATAATCAACCCTTCCTAGAACATTTAACATATAAAAGAAACAAATATAGATTACGTAGAATAAAGAACAACAGCATGACAATCCAAACGAAGCTCTGCCTTGCAAAAACAGAAACGAAACAAAAAAAATTAAACAATGAAATTGAAGAACAACGGTAGATGTCGATGAAATTGAATGAAATTTGAAGGAACCCTACACTCTCGAGGCGGCGGCGATAGCCCCGGTTCGCCTCGTAGATGATGGGCTAAAACCCCTCGCAATAGTCGTCGATTACGTCGATAGCTAGCAAAACCACGGAGATCTGGACCAACCTAATTGAGACTCTCGCGGCGGCGGCGGCACCGATTAGTTTTGTGGTCACCAGATTCGACGGAGACTTAGGGCAAAATGTAGTCGGTGAGGGAAATGGTGATAAGAAAATGTCGGTGAAGTAGGTGAGTCTAGGTTTCTTGATGAGATAAGAAAAAGGTGAAGATAGAATTTGCGTGGCAGCACAATATTGGGTATTAAATTGAGTTGTAATTTTCTGATTTGATGAAACGTAATAGTAACCCTACTCAAGAAAAAAGTTATGATTTGTATATATATATATATAATAATTTAATACAAATTTAAAAAATATTCTAACTAGTCAAAATCGGAATCATTAAGCTACCAAATCGCCTCACCAGAGAGACTAGTCCAACCCGACCAATTTGATTTGTAATATTAACTATTACACAAAGTTAAAGATTGTATGAATAGCTCTTCGTTCCCATTCATCCAGGTGTCCACGTGGCTATTTGCCATTTGCCACATGACCACTTACATGTGGCTACTTATATATATATATATATATATATATATATATATATATATATATATGAGGTTCAAATGCGAACATGTGTTTTGCTTAAGATCGGTTCAACCGGTTCAACCGGTTTTCTGGTTTTTTTTTATAATTTTGTTTTAACTTTTTTTTATTTTCTATTATTTTTTAAAGTTTAAAACTTATATTTTCTTATGAAATACATATTTGATATTATTTTTGAGTGGATTATAATTGTATTTTAACTACTTTTGTTGGGGTGTACAAGTTTATTAATATTTTTATAAAAATATATATATAAATCCCCTAACCGGTTCAACCAGCCGGTCTAACCGGTTCGACCGGTCGAACCGATCCCAAAAGGTTTTCCGATTCAACTAAAAAACCGGTTTTTAAAACATTATTAAAACAACCTCACCTTGAACAAGTGAACAACAAACGATAAGTAACATCCATAGAAGTACATAATAATAATATAATACTAGATTTTAACCCTCCGCGCGTTGCGCGGAGGTGTTCAAGAATGACATCATAAAATTATCAAAATTGTAACGTTGTTGTCTTAGTTCTATTAGCTTAGCTTGTTGTTTGTTTTACATAGAGTGAACTTCACAAAAGATCATGACTTCGTTCATCTCAACGCGGTCTCATTTGGTTCTTGTTGTTTTAATCGTTTGGATAACACGGGTAGAAAAAATAGATAAACTGCTACACCACCACCAACATAAATCATTTGTGATCAATGGAGGTTAACGTGGGGATAACACAAAAACACAAACCCAATTATGGATACCTGGAGGAAAACGAAAAAATAAAACATTAAACAACCAAAATTACTTATAAAATATGACCAAATCATATTTACCATTTAAAAGTTTACGTATTACACAACCAAAACAAAAATATAAAATGTAAAAAAAATTATAAAATTAAACAATCTAAATGGAGGTACCGTTGGGATAATGCGAACATACAAAACTACTGCAATGGAGGTTACCGCTTTGACAATGTGAATATTGCATTTGTAATATGCAAGCATAATATAAATTATTGGTAATCAATTGAGGTTACCGTTGGGATAACGCGAACACACAAAATTAATGGTCAGGTTACCGCTAAGATAACACGAACACACAAAACCATTGGACTGATCATAATATCATTTAATAAAAATAATAAAAATATTTAATTTGTTTGATTAATTAAATATATAAAAATCATTTGATTAATTAAATATATATATAACTCTAGATTTTTTTTTAATATATATCATTAAAATAATATAAAAAAAATTAAAATATTCTGACCAAATAAAATAAGGAAAATTGGATTTAAATAATACGAGTTATGCCTTATTGGCGAATAATAATATGAGTTTTGACCTTTCCTCACAATAATATCAATTAAACACCCAGGTGCTATCAGTGATACGCCGTTTAAATTGATTTAACGGTGTTAATAAAATGGATGTTTTTGTCATTTGTGAAAGTGGAGGGGCTGGTTTTGTATTTTTTTTTATAAACCTAAAAAAAGGAAGAAAAGTGGAGGAGGGTCAAACGACCGGCGACCTCCCCTCTGCTCCTCATCCAATCACTCCCCCCGCCGCCGCCGCCGTCGCCGCCACCGACGTTCGCCGCCTCCAACGATTCGAGCAACGTCGAGTAGAATTCCAGCCCGTCGATAACCGTTTGACGGAAAAACGACGGTTCAGTTCCCGTCAGTGGCTCGCCGTCAACGCAGACGATAACATGAGGCGAGATCCGTCGCAGATCGTTGATGAATCCGGCGCCGATTCGGTGGAACACCGTGGAGTTTAGGAGAACCGCCGTCTTCTCGCCGTCGATGAACTTAATCGATTTGATGAATCCGGCGCCGATACGGTGGAACACCGTGGAGTTTAGGAGAACCGCCGTCTTCTCGCCGTCGATGAACTTAATCGATTTGATGAATCTGGCGCCGATTCGGTGGAACACCGTGAGGCGAGATCCGTCGCAGATCGTTGATGAATCCGGCGCCGGTCGCCGGAACAGAGGGGAGGTCGCCGGTCGTTTGACCCTCCTTCTCCACTTTTCTTCTTTTTTTTAGGTTTATAAAAAAAAAATTACAAAACCAGCCCCTCAACTTTCAAAAATGACAAAAAGATCCATTTCACTAACCCCGTTAAATCAATTTAAACGGCGTATCACTGATAGCACCTAAGTGTTTAATTGGTATTATTGTGAGGAAAGGTCAAAACTCATATTATTATCCGCCAATAAGGCATAACTTGTATTATTTAAATCCAATTTTCCATATAATAATATGTTGTGAATTGTAATATATAGTAATTATATTTTATATCTTAATTTATTCTAATATTAATATATATATTATATTAAAGTTATAGGGGGTTATCTGTAAGTAAAGAAAGTGTAAGGACTTAATTTAAACTTACACCTCACCACCGAGTCGTCTCCATTTTTTCTCTGTCCTCCTCCTCCTTCACGTTCATTTCAGCACCCCCACTCACACCGCTTTCTCTCTCTTCTCCCCTCCCCGGCGATACACCCATTTTTGAAGCTTTCCGTTCCGATTTCTCCCTCAAACTCCGGCAGGATAGCGACGAGCAAACGCGAGTTCGATATGATCATTGATGCGATTCACCGGAGCTGATTTCAGAGCGAATCGAAATGCCATTCAGTAGGTATCAGATAAGAAACGAGTTCAGTCTCGCTGATCCAGAGCTCTACAAATCAGCTGATAAAGATGACCCCGAGGCGCTGCTTGAAGGCGTCGCCATGGCCGGTCTCGTCGGCGTTCTCCGTCAGCTCGGTGACCTAGCCGAGTTAGTACTTTCGTTTTTCCTTTCATCATATTGTAGATTCTGTTTAGGAGTAACAAATTAGGGTTCTGTAGTCAGAATTGAATATGCGTTTTTGTCTGATCCTAATTTTATGCTTCTGTATCGATTTAATCAATTGTTCCTCGAATTGCATTGCACTTGTGCTAGTTTATGCATTGGAAATGGTATTTTAGGGGATTTACAGGACTGAATTAAAATTGCTATTATGCTGGAATGTTGTTTGATTATTTAATGCACTCAGAATGTATAACTCTTTGATTTGATTTATAATATAAGGTTAGGTGAGATTATCTCATCATGTATAATCTAGGTTGAACAAGCTTTTGATACTATTCCACTGAGGAGGATATTTAATATATAATCTTTAGCTTTCATTGCTCCACTTTATATATTTTAACTAACTTGCTATATCTGTCAATTGTTAGAGGATGTTGAGAAGTATGTGCAATTGAACTCTCGCGTCTGTCTGCTTTTTTAGTAGATTTTGAATCAATTGTTTCTGTGCATGAACAAAAAAGTTGAGGAGTATGGATATTGTACCAGAAAATATAAAATTTAGACCTTAGAAGTTCCGTTTCATTACGGTTCTCTGGAAGTAACTATGAAGGAAGGGAAGTTGAGAATGTGTTAAATACGGGAGAGAGAAAGGAAGGATATTGAAATTGAATGCTTTTATTAGAACTGAACTTCATCTTGTGATGCATGCTATATGATATTACTTTAACAAAAGGTTAAATACAATTATGAAGGTTTGCAGCAGAGATTTTCCATGGTTTACATGAAGAAGTGATGGTGACTGCTGCTAGGGGGCATGGTTTACTGACACGTGTTCAACAGGTTGAGTCGGATCTCCCTGTAGTTGAAAGGGCATTTCTTTCGCAAACAGGCCATTCAGCATTCTTCTCCAGTACAGGTTAGAATCGCAAACAGGCGAAACTATCAAACTAATTTAGTTCTTTTATTATCAAATAAGACCTATAGTTACATCAATTTCTAGTGATGCAGTCATAAAATAAATATGTATAGATCTTTAATATAGTCTCATGGAATGTCTACTCTTGTCATAGGTATTAGTTGGCATCCTAATCTGCAAACAGATCAGAATCTTATCACCAAGGGAGATTTGCCTCGGTTTGTCATGGATTCTTATGAAGAATGTCGTGGCCCACCTCGGTTGTTTCTGCTAGACAAGTATGGAATTATAACTATTTAAATATACTCCAACTCACAAGCACCTTTCAAAATTCAAAATTGACTTTAATGTTTCTGATTTTTATTCCCGATTAAGATGTTATATGTATTAACAACTTATGTGGCCTTATAAAGGTTTGATGTTGCTGGTGCTGGAGCATGCTTAAAACGTTACACTGATCCATCGTTTTTTAAAGTTGAAGTTCCATCATATGAAATGATGAATGCAGAAGCTCAAAGGGACAAAAAGATCCGTAAGACAAAGGTTAGTTTCTTGTTGTTAAGTAATACAAGTGTTGTTTTTCTACTTCAATAGTCCATGTGATTCCATAGTGCGTGTGTGCCATAATAAATATGAAGATTGACTGCATGTAATTTTAAGGATCTATATGACTTCGACAAGTATCTAAAATAACTAGCAATATCGACATAATAAAGAATTCGTGTGAAGTCAATGCTACTGGTATCTTGTATTAATTATATTTTGTTAACAGGTAACCTAGATTGAACTTTCTATAATGGAAATATTTGATGTAACTTTTAACAAAACTAACTTGTATTCTTCTTTGTTTTTCAAAATTTATCAAATTTAATAGAAGAAGGGTTCACGATTGAAAAATGGGGATACTCCTGAGGTTTTCCAGCCGTCACATGTCAAGTAAGTTCCTTAGTCAGCAGTTATTTTCTTTATTTAACTTCTGTTTATTAAGTTTTACCACAGATTTGTGGTAAATTGAGCGGGTTGGGTACATGGCCAGTGCAAATTCGGTCAGACTAAACAAAATATTTCAAGAACTTGTAAGATATAATAAATGTGTTTCAGATAACAATTACAATATATATAATAACAATCTAGTTACTATTCTTTTCTTTTTTCTGTAAATTGATCGAAGAGGTTTTATGCATTATAAGTACACTTCAAAGTATTTTTTAAGCCAATTACACATATTTAAGCTGATTGATTTTATAGATAAATAAATAACTAAAATCGACCCATCAATCCATCATAAATAAATAGTTCAAATTTGCCACCCTGTAACCTATTATAATTTGCAATAATACAGACTCCATCAATTACTTCTTGAGGAGCGTGTGCAAAACAGTGCAAGTGAACCTGTCCGTCGTGGGAAAATAAAGAAACGGGAAATTAAATCTCCATTCGACACTGAAACTGGGAAAGGATACATGGAGAAATTATTAAACTCTCCACCCGAGGATAAACTTGTCCATGAGGTTAAAACGGTAAATTCATCCTTACATTTGCCTACCAATGGTTCTGAAGAACCAGAGCTTGAAACACTTGTGGTTAAAATGGTAAATTCGCCCTTAGATGACATTGAAGAAAAACACATATCTGTTGTTGAGGAAAACAAAGAAGATGGTATTGAAGATGTGTACCAATCTGATGACGTGGCAAGTGAGCCAGACAATTATATGGATGCCCTTGCCACCATGGAATCAGAAGTTGAAATGGATGTCGAATTTAGAGCTGTCAACTCTGATCCCGTCATAAAGCAGGAATTTTTTTCAGATTCAAATCTTGAAAAGCTTCAACAATCACAATTTTCAGATCCTCAATCTGCATCAGATGATGAAAATAGGCCAATTAAGAACAATATTACAACCTTTTCATATTCTGATTCTGATTCCACAACTACATCACCCATTAATATGTCCCCACATCACATCAACCCTTCTCATGCCTTTGCAATTAAAGAAATCCCATATCGGCCACGGGTTTTACCTACCGAAGTCACTGACAATTGCATCGAGGTGAATGATAATGCAGATTTGCTTGTGGATCAAGAAACAATCTTTGAAGAAAGTAATTTCAAAGAATCAAATTTGAGTGAAAAGTCTTCAAACAATTTTGTAGATGTTAATATTCCCACAAACCAAGGAGATATTGAAATCGACCCAGAAGACATTATTGCTTCTGTTATTGATGAGGATAATATTTCCAATTCCACCCTTGTGAATTCACATGTGGAAGAGCAATCTTTTGGTCCCTCTTTGGATCAACCTGACATTTGTGAAGATGATGCCATTGAGAGTAAATCTGATCCTGCAGAAGCTACGGTTTCACATTCTAATGAAGATGAAACCAAACTAAAAGATAAAGAAACTATATCAGTTGTCTCAGAAAGTCAAAATGAAAATGTTGCCCTCAGTGATCCTGATGATGGTAAAATTTGGGATGATAATCAAATTCTTCTTGTGGACGAAAAAGAATTAAATGAGAGAAAACCAGAATCATTTAGTTCAGAAACTGAAGATGCATTTCGGGTTTCTGTCCCTGATGTTTTTGGAAATAATGAAATTAAGGATCTTTCTACTACTGAAACACCAGGTGAAAACAGGCAGGTCATAAATGATTCGGGTATTGTTCATAATTCTGATGAATTGGTTAAAAAGGAATCTATTGAAGAATCAAGTATCTATCTAGAATTAGATTCCATTCCTTCTGCATATTGTGATCGCTCAGACATACAATATCACGATAGCAATGGGAATGAAAATAATATAGATAAATCATCTTCAGTATTGATTGAATCTGATGAAGAGAAGGAATCAAGTGAGGAATCAGTTCTCTCTCCGGAATTAAGTTCTATTCCTTCTGCATCTAATGATCACTCGAACAATCAAATTCTTGATAACATCTGTTACAGAAATGAAAACGAAGTCGATAACCCGGAGAAGGAATCACTTGAATCTGGTGAAATGAAGGAATCGAGTGTGGAATCAATTATTTATCTGGAATCAGATACCATTCCTTCTGCTTGTGATGATCATCACCCAAACATACAATTTCTTGATGGCATTCATAAAAATGGGGATGAAAATGATGTCAGTAACCCAGAGAAGGAATCTATTGAATCTGGTGGAAAGAAGGAACCAAGTGAGGCATCAGTTATTGCTCCAGGATCAGATTTCCTTCCTTCTACATATAATGATTACCCAAACATACAATTTCTTGATAGCATTCATAAAAATGGGAAAGAAAATGATGGTGATAACCTGGACAAAGAATCAGTTGAATCCTGTGAAAAGAGGGAACCAGTCATTTCTTTGGAATCAGGTTCCGTTGCTTCTGCATCTTATGATCACCCAGACATACAGTTTCTTCACAACAGCTGGGATGAAAATGATATTGAATTGATTGAATCTGTTGAAAAGAAGGGATCAAGTGACGCATCCGTTAATTTTCTGGAATCAGATTCCATTCCAGAATCTAACGAGCATTCCCACGAACAAGATGAAACTGCTTTTGTTGCTCAAAAAACAGGTCAAAACGGATTGCAAGATGCTTCATTGGATGTTGACGAATCGAACACCCAGTTTCTTGACTATGGACCTGATTTAGCTGAGTTAGCAGAAGCCCAAGAATCTAAAGTATCATCCGTTGACCGAGATGGTCAAATCGACAAACTTGAAGCGGCTCCATTTATGCCAAATCTCCCTGTCTCTACAGAAGAAAAGGCTGCTCAATTGGAAACATTAGTGTCTCATAATCATGTAAATGAGGATCTGGTAAAACCATTAGTGCTGGATTTATTGCTTCCCAAATCAGCTCCAATTAACTTGGAGGAGATGCCGCCATTGCCGCCACTTCCACCTTTGCAATGGAGGATTGGGAAGTTACAGAATCCTTCTGTGATTCCAATCCCAGGTGGCAGTCAAAATGGCATTATAAGTCACTTCCCGCCACCTTTTCCACAAATTGAAGCCCACCCATCACTAAATCAGAATGAAATTTCAAGAAACGAGAAATCTGAACTTGATTATGAAGTGAAATTTGCAGAAGAAATGGCCCCACAACTGTCGATTAACAGGGATGAATCTCAAGATGATTCAATTTCTGAACCACAAATCGAAGCCCACCCATCACTAAATCATAATAAAATTTCAAGAAACGAGAAATCTGAACATGATTATGTAGTGAAAAAAGTAAAATTTGCAGAAGAGAAGGCCTCACAACTGCCGATTAACAGGGACGAATCTCAAAATGGTTCAATTTCTGAACCGGAAATTATTAGGTTATCAGGCTCATCTTCACTTCCAGAAAAGGCCCCACAACTGCCGATTAACAGGGGCGAATCTCAAAATGTTTCAATTTCTGAACCGGAAATTATTAGGTTATCAGGCTCATCTTCACTTCCAGCAGGTGATAATGAATTGCCAAATGGTATTCGGCCAATGAAAATTCAGAGACCTCGTACTCCTCTCATTGATGCAGTTGCTGCTCATGACAAAAACAAGGTAATGTTAGTTTTATTATTTAAACTTTAAGCTAAACTTTATCTTCTATCTACAGACGGGTAAAGGACAAAACTTCCTAAATCATTTTATTCAATTAATTATATCATTATTAAAAAGTATATATTCGCGCAATAGCTATTTCGAGTTTTGACTCTGTTATTGTTTTTTTTTTTTTGAATGGCAATTTTTTCCACCATAAGGGATTGACCCCTCACCACTTGGAAAGACAAAGCCTTCCCTTTAGCCTAGCGGTGCCCATTATTGTTTGACCCGGCCATTTTGCCACCTATATGTAGAATATCAGGTTATTATTTGTTTTGATTCTTTAGAATGTGTACTCCTGTTCACATGATATTGGAGAGTTGGGTCTATTTGAAGATCTGACCCACAAAATATAGAACAAAAAATGCATGAAAATGAATAATATGGTGTCCTTTTTCCTGGTGCAGTTGAGGAAGGTGGCAGAACGAGCAACGCCTCTCTTCCCAAAGGAAGAGGAAAAAGACACTTTCCTTGAACAGATACGGGCCAAGGTATAAATTAGAATTGCTTCCTTTATAAAAATATAATTTCTGTTATCATATGTGCCACACTTAACTATTTAAAAAAATATATGTATAAAATTTGAGCAAAATGTGTTTCGGGTCGTTCCAAAGATGACCTGTTTTCACACACCAGACAACCCATCTTACCTGAAATAAGATGTTTCACAACATGAGTATCCGACGATTAATGACGGTTTTTGTTTGTTTACACTAGTCCTTCAACTTGAAGCCTGCGGTCCCAAGTAGGCCCATCATTCAGGGTCCCACAACAAATTTGCGGGTAGCTGCGATTTTAGAGAAAGCAAATGCAATTCGTCAGGCATTTGCGGGAAGTGATGACGATGAAGATGACGATGATAGTTGGAGTGACTCATGAAAACATCAACTTGATGCAAAGCATGAAGAATTCAGATACTCATTGTAGTTATCACCATCGGTTTTGTGGGCTATCATTATGCTCTGTGTTTTATTAATGTGAAGTTATAATAAACTGTATTATTATAGGACTCTTATATTATAACTTGTATAGATTTCATCCTCTCTGGTTCTGTGATTTTACTTGTTTGGCCTTCACTCCTTCTCATGGATGTTACTTGGGCTTTTATACAAATATACAACAGGTGCAAATGTGTAATTTAATTTTCATTTTTTTAATATGTTTGTGAAGTTTAATTGCAGATTTTAAAGCCAGATTATCTTCTAATGAGTTGTAGACTTGTAGCAGTAAACTCTTGGAAACTTGAATGAATAATAGATATATCGGTTAAAAAACAAACTATAATACTTATATACAAAATAGAAAATAGAAAGTTGGAATTATTTATAAATTTTGCGATTTGTGATTTTTGATCATTTTGCCTTTTTTTTCCTTGTCTGCTACAGTAATATGAGTGAAAGAAGTTGATTTGTTTACAATTTTGTCACTTGTGCTTTTTGACAAATTTGTCTTTTTTTTTCATCCGCAACAATAACAGAGTGAAAGAAGATGTTTATTTACCATTTTGCCATTTATAAGTTTTTAAAATTTTCTCAATTTCTTTAATTTGCTAGGGTAAAAATAGTAAAATAATATATACTTTTTAGAGTAAATTACGGATTTCGTCCATGTGGTTTGTCAAAATTTTATCTATCGTCCATACTTTTCAAAAATTACGGATTTCGTCCTCAACTTTTACCAAAACGTTACGGATTTCGTCCCTGACATGAATGACCGTTAACTTTTTCTGTTAATCTTTTTAAAATTACACTTTTACCCCTTCTTTAAAAAAAATAAAAGAAAAAGACCCCTCCCTCATTGTCCTCATCATCCGTCACCATCATCTGTTGAGCACCCCCAGCAACCCCACCATCTACTGTTATCTTATCTATATACATACATACGTACAGAGGAGAAATGTACAGAGAAGAAAGAAATCGAGTAAGGAAGAAAGAAAAGGGAGAAAGAAAGAAGAAAAGAAAAAAGAGAGAAAGGAGGGAGCCGTCGATCTCTGGTCGTCCTCCGCCGACCACCAACCGACAAACCTCTCTTCGACCGACTCACGACCTAACCCCTCCTCCTTCTCCCTTCACTTCACCACCCGATGAACCCACCTCAACCGACGAACCCAGCACCTCCATCCCTCCATTCTCCGACAAGGGTAACGGCCATTCAACAAAAGGACGAAATCCGTTAACAGAAAAGGGTATATTAGTCATTTAATAATCAGTTAACATAAAAAATTAACGGTAACGACCATTCAACAAAAGGACGAAATCCGTAACGTTTTGACAAAAGTTGGGGACGAAATCCGTAACTTTTGAAAAGTAGGGACGATAGGTGAAATTTCGACAAACCATAGGGACGAAATCCGTAATTTACTCTACTTTTTATTTTTGTTTTCTTTACATACCGTTATACAACGCATTGATTTTGTATATTAATGTTATTCCAGCGACAACGCAGAGATACCAAATCTAGTTAAATTACATTTTGTATTAACCTTATTAATTATAGAAAGAATTTCATATATCCTATACATCCCAATCCAAAATTAAAATTACATATACCTCCTTACTTAATAATTACTAATTTTATATATCTCTTAGTCTCTATGAAGTTTATTAATTACATATATTCCTTTGCTTAATTACATTTATCACATATATCCCCAACATAAAAATCAATAGTGAATTATAAAATGACATATTTTTTTTAGTTTTTGTTAATACTTTAGAAATTCATATTTAATCGTTTCTTAACTAACTATATTTTTCTGTTTGTATTAAATTTTTGTTTTTTAGGATTTTTATACGTTTTGATATTAACTTTCATTTCTATTTTTACTTATTTTTGTACCTTGTTTACATTTTATGGTTTTTAGTTTAACAAAATAATTCAAGATTTTTTATGTTTTTAGTTTTAAAACCTATTTTTAGTTCATGGTTTGTTAAAAAAAAGTTTGCTTAAAATTTAGTTGGTTATAAACAAAACGAGTTGGCTCAGCTCAATCCAAGTCGTCTCGTTTATAAACAACCCAAGCCAAGCCTCGTGACTCACTCGTTAGCTGCTTTGTTGGCTCGCTCAAGCTCAACATTTTAGCACGTTGATATTAATATGTAAAAAAATATTAGTTTAAATATTATTAAATAATAAATGAGTTGTTTGAGCATTTCAAGAGCCGAGTCTGAGCTTAGCATTTCAACCCAATAATAATGAACTTAAACTTAAAACCCTTTTAATCTAATAAAATGTAAATTCACAAAAAGAAAGTTAAAAACGTAAATAAAAGTTAGCATGAAAATGTAAAAATCATATTTAACCCAAAAACAATAAAAAGGAAAAAAAAACTAGTTAAGAAACATCTAAGTATCAAATTTAAAGTTATAATAAAAATAATGGTAAACAGTAATTGTATAAGTTATTTAAAAATAATTAAATTAAAATTGCTGAATATGATAATTTTAATATTAAAAAAGAGTATATATGTAATTTTCATTTTGGATTTGACGTATGTAATTAGACTATCCGTAATGGAGGTGTAATGCTTCTAAAATATGCCATAACGCTGGTACACACCACCCCTTGGATCGTTATCAAGGCATTTGCTTGGTGCTGCTCACGGACATGATACATCATTTTGGTTTTTCTTCGTTACACTACTCAAATAATTGTTGATCACACAACTATTATTGAGAGCATCACTAGCTCACTACATAATCTTTTTACTATTACACAATCGTCTGCGTGACATCATATCTTGCGTGACATTAGTTTTTCCATCACACAACCACACCATTTTAACACCTTAATATTACTAAATAAGGAGACGCATATAATTTTTATTTTAAATTAAGGACATATATAATTAAGGCAAAATGGATATTGACCGACAATAATCCAAACTATCAGTTTGACTAATGGTGGTCCCAACTTTTATTTTCGTTGTCAAGAGCAGTCCTAGTGTCATAATCATCATATATTTACACTTAATTTTCAATCCGTAATGATGATTCAGAACAAAATGAGAAAACATAAAAGCAAAAACAAGAAGATAAATCAATGGCAAACATACGATTACTAGTTACGCTACTAGGATTGCCCGTAACAATAAAATAAAAGCTAAGATTGACACTGACCAAACTAATAAATTAAATTAGAGTTAACTTCGCTTTTGGTCCCCAAGGTTTGTACATTTTAACACTTTTAATCCAATTTCAGAAATTATACCATTTAAGGGCCTGAACATTGAAATTTCTTAACAATTTTGATCACTTTTTACAATCCATCCAAAATTACCTTTAATATGAAGGGCATTTTTGTCCAACTAATAATCATTTATAAAAAGGGTTCTATATTAAAAAAAACTAATAAGCGATCTATATTAAAAAAGAAGCGATCTATATATAAAAAAATAAAAACCTAATAATCCTACCTACTTAAAAAGCAACGATCTATATTAAAAAAAAAACCCTAATAATCCTACCTACTTAAAAACCATCGAGTTCTCAGCCCCTCCACTTGTTCGATCTCTTCCCAAAATATCATACCTGCGCATCAATGTTCAAGCTTTGAGGGATCATCATTTTTCAAGTTCTTCGATTATCTGCTACTAACAATTGACGGGATGGTGATTTGCGATCATCTGCTACTGACATCATTTGCCACTTGGAATTCTAGAACATAATGAAAGGAATTGAATTCACTCCAAATAGTTTGAGTTTTAAGTATGCAATTGATGGATTGTTCAGAACAGCAGCCTGGATCCAAATCCACTTGGTACTGATTGTTTTTTAGTTTTTGTCACTATTTTCTTACTTTAGCTAAACTCTAGTGGTTGGTGGCCTTATTCTGCTCACTAACTGTATAATGGACTAAAAAGTAGGAAGCGAAAGTTACTCGTTTTAGATTGAGTTCATTTTTGGCCTCTTGGTTTTATGCGGATATTCCAACTACAAATTTACGAGTTTTACTGTAGTTACATTTAGGCTGCTTTTGGCAAGAAAGGTGTCCCTAATAAGGGACTTGGCTACATGATTGTCACACCTTGTAAGAATCGTGTCGGGATGTGAACCAGCGTTATCACAATGAAGGTCAAGAACGTACTCTGGATGATTAAACAACTAGAGCCATTTGGAATTGTAACTTTCTTTGGAGTAAATTGGAGTTTTCAAATCATTACGCAGCGGAATACAAGTAATGAGTATCACAACTTGTTTTAAGTTTACAAAACAATGGTTTCAAAAGATTTTTAGGACATGACACCGCCAGGTGTTATGCCAAGAAAAATCTCCAACGGCTAACTACTATACTCCAGAATTTATTCAAAGTTCGTAAGATGCAACAGTCATCATGAGGTCTAGGCAGAAAAACAGCAGTAAAGTCAAGTACCTGAGAATTTATATAAGAAAACGGTGAACAAATAATTTTGTTGGTGAGTTCCATAGTTTTAAAGTTACTAGCAGTAAAAGTTGTGCAAAAGTTGTTGTGAAAACAGTTTATGCTAATCGTTAACAATGTCATATAAGACTTGTTGAAATGTTACCATGTACCTTGAATACCGAAACTGACTGTGTAACATCCCAAAATTTTAATAGTTAAATTTCTCGTCAACGTCTAGTCAATTAAAATTCTTTTCGTAGTTAAAATTTCCCCTAATATTAGTAGGAATTACTTTTATGTGAAAATAGGGGTTTTATGTGTAAATTGGTATTTTAGTTAAATTATAACTCATTATCAAATGTTGAGGGGCCAGAATTGTAATATGGGAAAAGTAGGATGAACAAAAGAATAGAAAAGAGGGGGAGGTCGCAGAGTCGCATTCTGCGACCTGGATCACGATCCTCCACCCCTCTCTTCTTCTTCTTGCTGAAATCCTACAATCAAGAGGCCCTAACATGCGAATTTTTGGCTAGGAACTTGGAATTTGAAGTCTAATTCTTTGCATGCTAGGTATCGAAAATTAGGGACCAGAAATCTGCAAATTCTTGATATATTGTGAATCCTATGGTGTTAGGAACCTCATATGTTGCCTAAATCTCTAATTTGATTGACAATTGGTGAAGTAGTCGCCAATTTCTTATACTTGAACCACCATGTAGATGACTACTTAAGAAAGTTATGGAATTGGTTCTAGTAGCAAATTTCTAACTTGAATTTGATGCTATATGATGAATTGATGACGGATTAGAGCATTCATAGTAGAGCCCCCATAATTATGTGAGTGAAAACCCTAAAATTTGAGGTTTGATTGTTAGTGCTTGTGAGTAGAGGAAAGAGAAAAAAGTTACTGTTCACTCCTATATTTGATGAAAAAATTAGTGATTTGATAAAATTTGACATTTGATGTGAGTGAAAGAGAAAGAAAAGGTAATCATAAGGGTATAAAAAAGTATTATTTAATTATGGTTGTGAGTGGAAGAGAGATAAAATGTCATAATGAAAGTATAAATTATAGGGATGTGGATGGGGAACCTGCCGTGAATGCTCTTAGAGGTGATTTCACCTAAACCATGTTAAATGGCCTATTGGGAGGTTCATGGGATTGGGTTATATGTGTGCATAGGGGTGTTCATCGAATCGAATTCGATTTATTCGAATTGTTCGAATCGAATTATTCGAATTTTGAACTTCTAAAACCAAATTCGAATTCGATTAAAACCAGTCGAATGCGAATCGAATAATGATAGTCGAATTCGAATCGAATTCGAATTTATTCGAATAAATTCGAATAAATTCGAATAAGAGAAATCCTTAGTTTCATAAAATTAACTTTTCAATAACTTTTATTATAACAATCCAATAATAGCTTTAATATAGTTCCAAACATATTCAAAAAGATATGTACCTAACAAGTCCGAGACGATAATAGCGGCAAAAAAAGTATCAATGTACTAGATAAAAAAACCAAAACAACAAGCCAAAGTCAAACAAACGATAGCTCCAAATAAGCAAAAAATAAGCTAAGCGAATAACCAAAATACTTCTTCCAAAGAATACTAAACTGGGCTTATGTTAAATGTGACCCCAAGAATACTAAAATATTGATATATAATTTACATAATATATATGTATATCAATATATATATATAGGGCTAGGTTCAAATAAGAACTTTTGAGAACTAAATCTCAACCACATATTTCAGGGGGGACCACTATAATTCATGGGAGAGGGGATACATGTAAATAAACTTGTGACTCAAATTAGTTCTTTTTAGTTCTCAAATCAAAATGGTACTCAAATGATACTCTCCATATATATATATATATATATATATATATATATATATATATAAATATATGAAATATATAAAAAAATATATTTATATCTTATTCGAATCAAATCGAATTTGGAAAATCAAATTCGAATTCGATTTAATTAATCGAATCGAATTAGGATTCGATTTGAATAAATCGAATAAGGAATTCGAATTTCTTATTCGAATTCGAATCGAGTCGAATTTCGAATTATTCGAACGGGATTCGAATAATGAACACCCCTACATATATGTATGGCCAAATCCCTTGAAAGTTGGCTCCAAGCGTATCGCTTGAAGCTTGCCATTCTGTAGGCGATACGCCTAAGGACTAAACGTATCGCCTAGAAAGCAAGTCATTCTAGGTGATACGCCTAGAAACCCATCTCTGATTTTATATGTTATTTCCCATTATTTATGATGTTTATACTTGTTTATGCAATGGAAACTCACTAGTGAAATTGAGTATGTTGCAGGTAAGGCGAAAGCTTGACGAATGCTCATCAATGCTATGAAGGACCGATCACGTGAAGACCGAATGATCAGTTCTGCATTTTGGGTTTATGAACATGTAAATGTTGTTAAACAACTATCGGATGTCAAACACTACAAAAAGTATATTTTGTAAATGTAGCCCCAAGTGTTGGGTTTTATGGTTGACAACTATGAATTTTGAAAAAAAAAATTCTGGGACCAATCTTTAATGTTAGAAACGTGTATGTTTGGCATCAAATTGTATACGGGTGTTACAGACTGACTACCCACTCTGGTATCTTTTGTCCAGTTGATACTGCAAAAACAAGTCATAACAGTTTGTACCCTTTGACTAATAAAACTGAGCCAGGACTGGAGCGACCAATCAGAGCAGGAGCGTTAACCCAATAGATCTATTCAAATGTTACCGTTTCACATGATAATTAATCAGATTCAGTTAATAGTGGGATTTGGTTATAACATGAATAAACATGGAATAACAGGTGTGGACAACCAAAAGACACATGTAACAGATAGGTTAACAATGTCTAATTGTTTAGCATAGTAAAAGTAAGTATGAATTCTCCCCTAATAGTAAAAATAAGGTCAAAGAGAAAAGGGGTCGTGAAAAACTCACATGTTCAGTGATCGGTAATGATGATGCAGTTAACCGAGAATGTAGTCCTAAATAATTATAAGACATTCGATTTCAGATAATTGGATTGACATCTAAGTCACTCCAATTAGGTTGGTCAAGTCTTGACGTCATGGTAGCCTTAGGGTTAAACGATTGTAAAAGTCAATGTACTCGTACGTAAATATCTGATTTTATGCTTATTTGGAAATAACGTGTTATATATTAAATTAAATATATAAAAATTCCCAAAAATTAATTAGAGTTAATAATTTTTATGGAAATAAGTATTGTATCAAGATAATAGATTTTCATAGAAAATTTGGTCAATTTGACATAATAGTAAAAAATCGGGCGTTTCCGCGATAATTGCCGAATACGCGTTATTTATCCATTTTTGTCAAAAATCGACTTGGATATTAAAAATATAAATATTTCTGCCCAAAATCCAGGAATAAAATTTTCACATGTCAGTTTTCACAATTTTGTCGGTTTTGTCGGTTTTGAGCTGGTTTTGCCGTTTTGGTCTCGTTTTCCCGTTTCATGACACAGTTAAGTCCCCAAATTCACCATAAATGTTTATAAATATATTTTCACCATTAAAACACTTAATTAAGTCCATTTTGACCAGATTTACATATTTTCATAAAAATCATATTTTCGGGTTCATCAGGTGTCAGTTTTAGTCCCGGTTTATATCCAAATTCAAGTATTTTGTTAAGGAATATTTTGGCTATGTTTTGGAATCATTATAATCATCAAATATTTCTGTTTTTATGTTCAAACTTTCTGGTCAAAAGGGTTTTGCAATTTAATGAAATTTCTAAGTGTTTTAAGATGTACTTTTGTGTCTAAAAAGTTCCTATTGTGATTTTGAGCACATGTAACCTAGCTAAAGTTCAAAGTAACATATATTGACTATGTTAGGATGTCTAAAACGTGTCATAGGCTTCAACTAAGTCAAACAAGATGCTACATAAGAAAATATCAAAGGTGGTAGAGGTGGGTTTGATCAACCGGCAAAAGAAGAGAAGGGACGAGGGATTGATCCCCGGATCGCACAAAGAAAAAAGAGAAAAGGAGAGGAAGGACGGGTCGAACGAAAAGAAAGGAGAAGGGAAGAAAGAAGTATCATGGGTTTGACCCTAGGGGTGAACCGGGTCGCGAGAAATAAAAGAAAGTGAAAAACCGTATACGGATCGATTCTATGGATGAGACGGAAGTTTTGTCATTAAATCATGTTGAATGATTACATAAAGAAGGAGTATACAACAATTAAGCTCTGGGGGAGGTCGGACAGAACCTCCCCTCTCAACACACAGACACAAGACAGAAACTTACAAAGAAATACAAAGACGAAACTATTTATACTTCTTAATTCTGTCCGAACTGGGCACCTCCGAACTCTGTCCGAACTCCCTCCGAACTTGGAGTTCGGCCATCTAGGTTCGGCCAACTCCGAACCTAGAGTTCGGCTGGGTTTCGGACCATAGTTCAAGTCTTCGACAAATCAGTCTGTTTGACAATTCGAACAGTAACGGCCACACAAGGTTCATGCATCAACAAATTCCCCCTTGGACGTTACTGTCGAATCCAGACATTGATCTTCTAGCAATCTTCAGTCAGCTTGCTGCAGACACCTCTATCTTTAGCAAACTCCCCTTGACCGAATCATCAGGTATGCAGGAAACAATTCGAATCTTGTACAATCTCCACAACCAATAAAATTGCCCTAGCTTCAAGCACAACCATCCAATTGTAAAGACACACGAACATCACTGCATCTTGATAATAATCTTCAATCTTCACCGAATGGTTCACTTCATAAGTTGTATCCGGAAATTGTAAAGACACACGAACATCACTGCATCTTGATAATAATCTTCAATCTTCACCGAATTGTAACACATTCTGATCTTTATGAAAACAGACACGATCAACATCTTTAATCACGGAAATTCCCCCTCAGCATCAATTCCATCCCAATATATTACTCCGGTAAACGTATATCTCGTTGCAGACTGGAATCTGACCAAGTCTTTTGACAACTCAAGAAAGTATCGGGCATATGACAGAAAGTTCCAAACCATAATTGAAAATTTTGACATATCGGTTCGCACGAACATCAGAATATACCATCTTTCTATGAAGATCAAAAACCACCATCAACCCTGAACTGATTGCTTTTGAATATTCACTTTTTCAATAATGAAACTTTGAAAGTTTTTAGGGTTCCCATTTCCCCCTAAACAAGTGACATATTCCAATCTTCAATTTCTTATGATTCCAACCCCGCATTCTTGTAGTGGAATGATAAACTCAAGTGACCCGCAACGGAATCTTTAATCTCATTAATCTTCAGTTTGTGTAGAAAGATAATCTCCGACAAAAGTTCCCAAGTAATCATAACCATGTCTCCGAATCTCTGTCCATCATCAGAAACACGTATTCTTGAATCTCTGTCCATCATCAAGAACAACAATGACTACTTCACAAACTCATTTCTTGAAATTCGATCACTAACTCGTAACAAGTATCGGAATCTGGATTTTCTTCAAACATAACACCCCACAGCTACCAAATCAAGAGTAAACTCGATAACTGATCCGCTTCTTTCAAATTCCCACCTAACGGGGGTTCGGGGGCAGCGCCCCTGAGAAGCGGGGTCCAAGGGGCGGCAGCCCCTGGCGGGGTCCAAGGGGCAGAGCCCCTGGCTGGGGCCGTGCTCGTCCGAACCTTGTCCGATCTACCTCCGAACCTGATCCTCCGAACCCTCTCCGAAACTGACCATCGGACCTAGTCCGAACCTGAACTTCGGAACCTCCTCCGAACCTGACCATCGGACGTCCGAACCTGGAGTTCGGAGCGGTTATTTTTCAGATCTGTTCTTCGGCCGAACGTTGTCCGAACTCGAACTGGAAATTTTTGAAATCGCACCAGATTCAGAATTTGATCGAATTTAGACATCCAGAGGCTTCTGTTAGGTATGAACATGACTCAGAAAGACTTGATTGATCAAAAACCAATCAGAAACACTTTCAATCATCCCTAACCAAAGGTTTAACGTCTCGAAATGAAGAAAAACGATAGATTTCGACCATAGAAAGAGCCAACTGCTCTGATACCAACTGAAAAACCGTATACGGATCGATTCTATGGATGAGACGGAAGTTTTGTCATTAAATCATGTTGAATGATTACATAACGAAGGAGTATACAACAATTAAGCTCTGGGGGAGGTCGGACATAACCTCCCCTCTCAACACACAGACACAAGACAGAAACTTACAAAGAAATACAAAGACGAAACTATTTATACTTCTTAATTCTGTCCGAACTGGGCACCTCCGAACTCTGTCCGAACTCCCTCCGAACTTGGAGTTCGGCCATCTAGGTTCGGCCAACTCTGAACCTAGAGTTCGGCTGGGTTTCGGACCATAGTTCAAGTCTTCGACAAATCAGTCTGTTTGACAATTCGAACAGTAACGGCCACACAAGGTTCATGCATCAACAGAAAGGGAGGAAGAAAGAAAATAAATGAAAACTGGGTTTTGATCGAGTGGTAATGCGACGAGAAATAATAAAAACGAATTGGTTTTTGTTTGTGATAT
Source organism: Deinandra increscens subsp. villosa (assembly GCA_039602395.1). Taxonomy (NCBI): domain Eukaryota; kingdom Viridiplantae; phylum Streptophyta; class Magnoliopsida; order Asterales; family Asteraceae; genus Deinandra; species Deinandra increscens. The sequence continues at coordinate 1,809,996 of JBCNJP010000009.1, read as the reverse complement.
AAAAAGGATTAAAACATTTTAAAAATAAAAACGATGCGAGTCGAGTTCATTCAAGTGTTAACAAGTTTAAAACACAAAGTTGGCGAGGTTGCATGGATGTTATATACGTCATGCATGAAAATGATTTTTGTAGCGAACGATAACAAGGTTGCTTACAATTGGAAATGGACGTAAAATATTCCGTTGTTGGCGTAAAATAGGACGTAAAATATTCCGTTGTTGGCGTAAAAAAATGGACGAATTTCTCCCCCGAAATTCGTACAATGTATACATCGTCTTCTATGCTACCGACCCTAAGAGGAGCACCCTCTACACGTGATTTTCATGTTTTGGTATGTGTTACTTGAAAAAAGATCAATTGTTAGTAGCAGATGATTGAAGAACTTGAAAAAACGATGATCCCTCAAAGCTTGAACATTGATGCATAGGTATGATATTTGGGGAAGAGATCGAACAAGTGGAGGGGCTGAGAGATCGATGGTTTTTAAGTAGGTAGGATTATTGGGTTGTTTTTTTTATTATAAATATAGATCGATGTTTTTTAAGTAGGTAGGATTATTAGGTTTTTTTTTTTTTTTTTTTTTTTTTTTAATATGGACCGCTTATTAGGTTTTTTTATAATATAGAACCCTTTTTATAAATGATTATTAGTTAGACAAAAATGTCCTTCATATTAAAGATGATTTTGAATTGATTGTAAAAAGTGATCAAAATTATTAGGAAATTCAAAGTTTAGATCCTCAAATAATATAATTTTTAAAGTTGAACTAAAAGTATTAAAATGTATAAACATTAAGGAACCAAAAACAAAGTTACCTCTTTAAATTATTATCAAGCAATAATTTATAGCTTGGATTATTAAATAAAATTTGTAGGGAAAACGTATAATTCTTTCTTAATGATATCCATCTAATTCCCTTTCAGCCTTTCACTTTCGGCCTTTCACATTCATATGATGAAAAATAAATAATTTTATTATTTATTTGTGTGGGGTTACTGCATTCTTTCTAGGTGTGCCAACTTGTCTAACTTCCGCCACAAGCCAACCCAGCTCTGCTGTTTCTCCCAGTTGTAGAGCACAACCCAGAAATCCAAGAAAAAATGAATCTTTATCAAAACCCACTTAAAATCTCGTGATATCTCTTAAATTCCGAGGAACCCTTATCGAATCTTGAAAAATCTATTACTCTTTGAGGGTCAAAGTTGGAAAAGAAAATGGAAAACGGCAATAACAGCGCTGGCGGCGGTAGTGGTGGCGAGAAGCAGAGCCGCCGTATTCCGCTGTCGGATGTTGTGTCTGATTGCTTAAGGAGGTGGTTTCAAGATACCCTCAAAGAGGCGAAAGCAGGGGATCTGTCTATGCAGGTTCTGGTTGCTCAGATGTACTTCAATGGTTATGGGATTCCTAAAGATCATCAAAAGGTTTGATTTTGACCTCATAAAAATGGATTTTGACTTTGATTTCTTATATGCATGTTTATTGTGAATAATTGAATCTGATTGGGCTTATTTGCTGTCTTCTTGAAACCCTTTGATGTTTTTGACTTTTGGGATAATTTAAGGTCAAAAGGTTTGATTTTGACCTCATAAAGATTGATTTTGACTTTGATTTCTTATATGCATGTTTATTGGGGCATATGATTAATTGAGATTTTGGGGCTTGTTTGCTGTTTTATTGAAACCCCTTTGATGTTTTTGACATTTTGGATTAATTTAAGGTCAAGCAGGTTTGTGTAGAATTAAATTTGACCTTTAACCTTGTATTTATAATCAGCTTTTGGATGAAGAAATAGTTGTGTTTGTTTCAATCTGCAAGCTGCAAATATTGTGTGTTTTTGTGATTGTAATGGCCTGAAATATAAACATTTCACAAGAAGCAGAACATTTTAATAATATGCATGTTTATTGGGGAGTATGATTAATTGATATTTTGGGGCTTATTTACTATTTCCTTGAAACCCCTTTGATGTTTTTTGACTTTTTGGGTTAATTTAAGGTCAAACAGGTTTGTGTAGAAGTAGAAGTAATTTTGACTTGTAACCTTGTATTTGTAATCAACTTTTGGACGAAGAAATACTTGTGTTGGTTTCAATCTGCAATTATTGTTTGTTTTTTAGTCTAATGGCTTGAAATATAAACATTTCACAAGAAGCGTAACCTTTTACACATTGACAAAATTGGTTTTCAAAAATAATATTATCTTTTCAAACTTGGGCGATTTTAACCTTGAAATCTTTATGTTGGCAGGCAAAAATTTGGATGAATAGAGCTGCAAGAGTCCGATCTTCAGTTTGGAAAGTTGGCAACAAACGCCCAGGTCATCTCTTGCTCTCTCTCTCTATTGTGTTTTGATGAGCATTTTGAAAGTGATCATGTGATATTGAAATACCAGGATCAGATAATTAGTCGTTGTACAGTGAGCCGTAGAAGATATTGTTTATATGTGATCTTGAGCTTTGAATTTGTAATGATCAGATGTTTAAGGGTTTGGCAAGTTCTGACTGTTTAATGAATCAATTGATAAAATGACTAAAAATGACATTTTGATGAATTTAAGAGGGATGTTTTTGACAATCGGATTGAAAATTAGGTTAAAAGAATGGGTAAATTTGGTTTGTCAAGCTAGAATAAAACTGATCATCGAAAAGTAACTATTGGCCCCTAAAATATTGGAGGCTGAATCTTTTTATATTAAAATTAGAGATATTCAGATAATCTGTTTTGAATTACAAATCCAAGCGTCCTTTAGAGTGTTATATGTGTCTGGTGTTGTTTTTGTCTCTAATTAGTCTCTAGTTCATTAATCAGGTTATAATGCAAGCGATTCTGATTCTGAAGAGCTGTTGGATGATTCTTGACAGGATGAGAAGGTAATGCATCCAATGTAGTTTAAATTTGTTCTCCATTTTATATATTTTGTGGGTTCTTTTAGGTTAATTTGCTTGTTAATTATATATTTTGTTTCCCATGTGTTCATTATAATTGTTCTTTCTAAGGACCTTTATAGTTGCTACACATGATTATATGAGGACCATGCACATAGAATACTAAAAAATTTGGCTCCTTATGTCAATTGTCACTTTGTCATATTATTAAACTTTTATTTGTTTAAGCCTAAGCAACATTGTGATGAGTACAATCTTGAAGATGAATGATAGAAAAGGCTGCACATCTGCACCGATTTTTGTATTTCAAGAGACCCACTAGAATAACAAATATATTCCTAATTGTGTATAGAATGAACGCATATAAAATGAAATAGCTACAAACGTGCTTCTAGAGCCCTAATTATCCCTAACTTATAATGAATATTTACACGTTATTTTTATTTTAATAAACAACATGGAAGCATGAGAAAAATAATACAAATTTATGTGTGTTAATATACACCTAAAGCATTAATAAATAGAAAAAAAGTAATCCTGCTTCCTTATTGTTTTTGTTTTTCATCTTGAAATTTCGTTTTCTTTTATCTTTCAGAGTTTTTACTTGTTACTTTTAGCAAATCCCTTGATCACTTGGTGTCTTAATGATGCAAATTAAGTAATCTCATAAAGAATGGGAAGGATAAAAAAAAATAATAAAACATATTGTAAAAAAGAGATACATCTAGGGATTGTTTGGATGAGTCTTTTGAAATGATTATTGTGAGTTTGTGACTTTTAGAATGAATAGATAATTAGATGATCACTTGTTTTAAGCTAGGACACTTTGGTAGTTTTACAGTTTTTTTTTCTCAATAATCAGTTTTCTTGTGGGAACTCCTTGGCTTATTATCCAAATCTGATAATTTTGACCCTAACTAAACTGAAAATCAGAATCATGATCAGTTTATCTGGACGCTTAGAACTGAATTTAAAGCACACCAAAACATGTCTTCATTATTTCATTGGAGTGCTTCCAGAAGACAATAAAAAAGACTGTGTTGCTACTATATCACAAACATTTTCACTTTCTTGTATATGCTAGAAACTTGAATTTGGAATTTGTATCATTAATGAAACTGAAGACATATATGTTCAAAAGGATATGCAGATTTATTCATGATGCTATCTATACTCATGTTGTTTTGGTTTCTTTTGCAGGTCTCATCTTATCAGTCATCAGTACGAAATTGCGCCTGAATTTTGATGCATTTTTTGTGCTCTCAAGTTGTTTTTAGGCCTTTCTGTACAATTGACAGGTTTTCTGATATCAGTTTACACCTATGAACAGTTTTTGAATTTATAAGAACTGATCAAAGTTTAGTTTATCATTTCTTCTTTTTTTGTTTTAACTGGAAGGGTACTGCCTCCAGAATCTTCCATTTTTCTGATAACCTGCAATGAAAGGGTGAAGAATGTTTTTTATTCTTCCAAATGTTCAAATTGTAGGGGTGAAGTTGTAAATTGTGGTGGTGATGTTCATAAAAGTTGTTTGTGTATTTATTGAAAATTAATAATAAGCTATTTGAATACTGGTTATGAGTATGTTGACAATCAAAACCATGATTACTTCAAAAGTAGCATTTCGGTTTTCGACCCAATATTTGGATAAGGGAGGAGGGTATGGTTGGTTCTAACCTTGAAGTTGCATCCAATTACTTTGTGCCACATCAGAAAAGACGGGTTGAAAGTAAGCCAAGAGAGTATGGTTGCTCCAACTTCAAATCGAGCCTTCAAGATTCATTGAATCGTCACAAGTCTTCGCTAAAGAGTATGCTAGTTGGCTTTTAACTGTTGATGGTTAATTAGCAGTTATATTAGTGAAAAATTTAGTAGAATCTATGTACGAGAATTATTAACGCTTTCAACTGTAACTGAGCACATCTATTAGTGTTCATTATGTTTCTACTCTTTAGTAGCAAGTTACTACCGAATATTAAGTTGTCACAACTCAATATAATTACTAGATAGGATTAAGTTGCCACTATCTAGTAGTAACTTACCACTAGGATCAAGTTAGCACTCATCATCCAAGTTGGTACACATCAAGGTGTTTGTTGTGAACCATGCCAAGGCGGTGGGCCCCCATTAGAACCCTCATGGTCTATGGGTTTCGCCTCTTCGAACTTTAGAGGTTATCTGTAAATTGGAATCAGAACAGTCTTGAATGAGTATGAATTTCACACCTCCAAACTCATATCAATTTTCATTTAGATTTCTCATTTAGTTTGAAGTAAATCCAAGTAAATCAATGACCATAATAACACTAAAATTAATATTAGTTGCATTTTAAGACATGATTTATCACGTTCTAACACTAATTAGTAAGTTTAATTATATTTCATGCATTTGTTTCATTTATAGTGTAGTGTGTTTTTTATATATGGGTTTTTTGGAATGAAATTTACTTCGAACTACTTTTATTATGTTTGTAGGTGCGGAGTGGTAGCAAGGAACGGTAACGAGTATTCGAAATGATTAAAAGGGTTAATAAATAAAAGACATAATTTTTATGAATATAAAAAGAGTAAACTTCTATTTTAGTCCTTGACGTTAGCTATTTTAATCGATTTTAGTCCAAACTTTTCAAAATTCTCAAATTTATTGTCTCACATTTCGTTTTATAATCAATTTTGGTCCAAGTATTAGTTTCATTTTAAAATAATCTTTTAGTTGACTTTACTTGACCCCACCTTAAGAGTATATTTGTCCATTTACATATCCAAAGAAAAAAAAACCTTTTTAAAAAAATATCAACATATTATTTAAAAGAAAGATTATTTTGTGTTGATATTTTTTGTGTTTATATTAAAAAGAAAATATTATTTTGTGTTGATATTTTTTTTAGAAAAAGATTATTTCAAAAAAACGAATAATAAAGTATGATGTTTCTATTTTTTATTTAAAAAAAAAGATTATTTTGTGTTAATACTTTTCTATTAAGGCGAAAATGTCGGAGGCGATTCTAGGGCAAAACAGGGAGGCGGCGGAAGGAATCAACGGTGTGCCGGAAAATCTCGAGGGTGGATGGCAGGAAGTGAAAAGAAGAGGGAAGGAGAAAGCCGGTGATAAAGGTAAGAGTACTTATTCGTGGAGATCGGAGAAAAATCTAACGTCATTCTTTGTGGCTAATCTGCCATCCGATGTTCGATCTGAGGAGTTGTGGAAAATTTTTGGGAACACATGGGGATGTGGCGGATGTGTATATCGCAGCCAAGGTGGATAAAGCGGGAAGCCCTTTTGGCTTTGTCAAGTTCAGGAATGTTACTGATAAGAAATCATTGGAGATGAAGTTAAACACGATCAAAATGGATTTTTTGAAACTCTCTGTCAACTTGGAACGTTTTGATAGGAGAGGAAATCCTGTGAACAGGGAGGTATTCTCCGATGGAAGTAAAGGATTTCATGGCGGAAACAGAGACGGTGGTAAGGAGGTGCATCACAAGTTTGATGGGAGATCATTTGCAAACATAGTTGGAGGTTCAGTGACATCGGAGAAAGTGATAGCAATTCGGAACATGACATCGGTTCCTCTGGATAGTTGGTCGGGCAGATCGTTGTTGGGGAGGGTGAAGGATCTTCGTGGGCTATGTTCTCTTCATCAATGGTTGGCTGAAATTCCGATGGAGGGTTGGAAAATCAGATACTTGGGTGGTCTTCAGGTCCTGATCACTTTCAAGGACATTGAAGATGCGCAGGACATATTGGCGGTTACTGGTCTATGGGAATCAAGGTTCTCTAAGTTATCCTTGTGGAGGGGCCAATCCTTCAGGTTTGAAAGAATTGCTTGGGTTCGGATTCAGGGTGTTCCCCCTGATTTATGGGATAAAAATGTGTTCGATGACATTGGAAGGTCCGTTGGGGAAATTTGTCATCCTTCGGAAGCAAGTGTTGAAGATGTGGATCTTACCGGGGATCATCTGGGGGTTATTGTCTCATCTCCCTCCAAGATTTCTGAAATCAGAACTATAGAGTGGATGGGCAAAAAAATTAGATGCGCAATTCATGAAGTTTGTGAAGATTGGAAACCGGACTTTCTTCTCGGGGAGTCACTGTCACCGGGTTTGAATTTTAATTGCAAGGGGATGGATGAACATTCGAATGGTGATGATCAAATAATACAGGAAGAGCTCAAAACCGTTAATTCTCCAAATATTGAGGTGGGGGAGGAGGTTGAAACTCCAGGGGAGAAACTTGATGACGTGCAGGATGAACCGGCCACTGTTGGGCCTGTGGAGAATAATGTTCCGGTTGAGCCGGCCCAGGTAAAAAATAGAGACTCTCGTAAAAGGGCCAGGCCCAATTCCTCTAGTCCACAATGGGGAGTGAGGGTGAGGAGATTCACCAGGTACTCGAAAATGGGGAAATTCAACTCTAAGAGGAGAAGTTCTCATTTTGCAGAAAATATGGGTTCTGATGATTCGGAACTGGAAGAAGGGGAGGTGGTGCCAGAGACTCCCAATCGAGAAGGTCCCCCTTCCTGGCAAGATGGCAACAGGAATAAAGAGGAGGTAAGTAACACGGTAATGATTGGGGCTTGTGTGGGTGTAGATTTACAAAATTTTGAGGATGCGGTCAGGGCGGAGGTAGGAGAAAGAAATCAAAAATCATGAATCTACTATCTTGTAATACGCGAGGCTTAGGGGATTTTAAAAAAGTGGAGTGGCTATGTAACTTGAAGAAGGAGCACGGTGTTGATTTCATCTGCATACAGGAATCGAAGGTAAGCGATCTTTCTAGCATTCCAATTAGGGGTTTATGGGGGGACACACAAGTCAATTTGGAAGCTATACCTGCCCAAGGTAGATCGGGTGGGTTGATTTGTATGTGGAATCCCAGTGTGTTTAAGTTTGTTTCATGCTTTAAAGACAATAACTTCCTGTTGGTCTCTGGCAAGTTACTGGGTATACAGGTGGATATTAATAATGTAAATGTCTATGCCCCTCAAAGGACAGCGGATAAACGAAGGTTATGGGAGAAGCTGACACGTCTGAAAGATAATAGGAGGGGGGGGGGGGTTATTGGGTTTTCATTGGAGATTTCAATGAAGTGCGTTGGATGGAAGAAAGGAGATATTCTGTATTTAATCACAGGGGGCGGAGCAATTCAACGATTTCATTTTCGATAACAATTTGGTTGAGTATAGAATGAGCGGATCTAAGTTTACCTTCTCTTATAGCAATGGGATTCATCTGAGTAAGTTAGACAGGGCACTTGTTTGTGATGGTTTTTTCAGGAGGTGGCCAAATGCTTCTCTTCATGCGTTACCTCGACTGTGGTCTGACCACAGCCCGATCCTGCTCCGATGTTCCCATAAGGATTTCGGACCTTCTCCTTTTAAGTTTTTCTCATCATGGTTGGGGGAGGGAGTTTTAACTAATTTAATCCGTTACCGTCTTTTATCTCCTGATTACAGGGATCTTCCACCTGATACCAAATTGAGGTTGAAGTTGAAAGATGTAAAAGATCTAGTGAAGGACTGGCATTCTCGGAAAAAGGAAGAGACTCAAAAGGAGGTTTCAAATTTGAAGGCCTATTGCATGGAGATGGATGCTCGGTGCGAAACAACTGATTTAGGGGCTGCGGAAATGGACACTTGGGTGAGAAAGAAATCAAAGTTGGTGGAACTGGAAAACAATAGGCTGAACGATCTTAGACAAAAATCCAGACTCAAGTGGGCTGTTGACGGCGATGATAACACAAGTTTTTTTCATGGATTTATCAACTCTAACATGGCTAGTAACCGAATAAATGGATTGTGGATCAATGGAGAATGGGTGGAGGATCCGGGAATAATAAAGGATGCTGCGAGAGACTACTTTGAATCTGTTTTCAGTACAGGTTCAGACCCCAAACCGAATTTGGATTGTGTTGGTATTAACAGCATATCAGAGGAGCAGGGTGCTGAGCTCGTCAAACCATTTTCCAAGGAAGAGATTAAAAGAGCGGTTTGGAAATGTGATGGTGAAAAGGCTCCGGGTCCAGACGGATTTAATTTCGACTTTATTAAATTTTCCTGGAACGAATTAGAAGAAGACTTCTTTCAGGTGCTTTCCAACTTTTATGAGTCTGGTACAATTTCGAGGGGCTGTGCATCTTCCTTCATTCACCTTATTCCCAAGAAAGTGGATGCTCAAAATCTTTGTGACTTCAGACCTGTGAGCTTGATTGGATGCATCTCCAAAGTAATCTCTAAAGTGTTGGCGGAGCGTATGAAGGAGGTTTTGGAGACCATTATCTCGGATACTCAGATGGCATATGTGGAAGGACGAAATATTGTTGAGGGCCCATTAATTGTTAACGAGATCCACTCTTGGCTTAAATCCTCGAAAAGGAAGGGGATGCTTTTTAAAGTTGACTTTTCGAAGGCTTTTGATTCAATTAATTGGAATTTCATTATCTCGGTCTTGGGATATATGAATTTTCCTGAAAGGTGGAGGAGGTGGGTTTATGGGATACTTTCTTCAGCCCGTGCTTCTGTTCTTATAAATGGTTCTCCTACGAAGGAATTCAATTGTTTCAGGGGGGTGCGACAAGGAGATCCGTTGTCGCCTTATCTGTTTTTGGTTACTATGCAGGCGTTGGACTGGATGATGAACAAGGCTGGTGCGATGGGGATCTATGAAGGAATTCGAATCCCAAACGGGCCATTGATTTCTCACCTTTTTTATGCAGATGATGCGATCATAGTTGGGAATTGGTCCGGTTCAAATTTTGATAATCTTTTGCGTATTTTCCGTTGTTTCTTCTTAGTTTCCGGTCTCCGTTTAAATCTCCGGAAATGCGCCCTTTATGGTGTGAATGTGGAGGACGAGGAACTTAAAAGTAGGGCCGAGGATATGGGATGTCTTGATGGTAGTTTTCCTTTCTCATATCTAGGCATGAAGGTTGGTGCGAATATGAACAGGATGGTACATTGGCAATCGATTGTAAATACTATCACCAGAAGATTATCCCGATGAAAAGCCAAGAATCTTTCTCTGGGGGGAAGACTGGTTCTTGTGAAAAGTGTGTTGGACAGTCTGCCTACATACTACTTTTCCTTATATAAAGCCCCAAAAAAAGTCTTAGCCACTTTGGAGAAAATTAGATTTAATTTTCTTTGGGGAGGGTCGGATGAAAAAAGGAAAATACAATGGGTTAAAAGAGATGTGGTGTGTACAGGTAAAAAGAAGGGAGGTTTGGGATTATCCAAACTCGTTAATATTAATAGGAGCTTGATATGTAAGTGGCTCTGGAAATTCAAAACGGAGGAAAACCGATTGTGGCGGAATGTGGTTAAGGGGATACATTACCGAAGAAATGATACAGGTTGGGTTCCCTGTAGGCATGAAATATCGGGGGTGTGGAAAGCGATCGTTACGGTGAACAGATCCTTGTCACGGGATAGCATGGGGATGGAGAATTGGATGGTTCAAGAGAGTGATGGCTGGGCGTGGAGAGGAAATGGCGACCCAGATTTTTCCACTAAATCTGTTCGTCAAATATTGGAGAACGTTGGCACTCAACATAGAGATTTTGTTCACAAATGGTGTAAGTTGGTTCCTCCAAAAGTTAACTTATTTATTTGGAGAGCCGAGTTGAATCGTATTTCCACGTTCGATTCTCTTATAAAAAGAAACATTCTTGTTCACAATCCTTTATGTCGGTTATGTGGGGATAACCATGAATCCGTTGGGCATCTTCTAACGGGTTGCGCTTTCGCTAATATGGTGTGGGCTGGGATCTCTTCATGGTGTCGTATCCCACCTATATATGCCTTCTCGATCGAGGACCTGTTACAACTGCACTTGGATTCAAATATCGGTGACCAAAAAAGGGAGATTATACATGGGATCGTTCTAACATCCTGTTGGTGTCTTTGGAAAGAGAGGAATAAAGTTGTTTTCAATGGAGCCACACCGTCGATTAGAAAGGTGATAAATGAAATTAAAACTTGGGCCAAGTTTTGGTTGGACACTAGATGTAAGAAAATGATAGATTGGAGGACTTTTTGCATTATGTAATTGTGTGTGGGGTTTTTGGCGTCCGTTTTCCAGCCCCTTGCTTGTAAACGGCTCTTTGGTGTTTTAATAAAGATGTTGCTGTTCGAAAAAAAATACTTTTCTAAAAAGTTTTTTTTTTGTCTTTAGATATGTAAATGGACAAATATACCCTTAAGGTGGGGTCAAGAAAAATGTCAACTAAGAGATTATTTTAAAATAAAATTAATACTTGAACTAAAATTGATTATAAAATAAAATGTGAGACACCAAATTGAAAATTTTGAAAAATTTGAATTAAAATTGATTATAATAACAAATGTTAAGTACTAAAATAGAAGTTTACTCGTATAAAAATGATGGTTGAACACTTGAAGTTACTTGAAGTTTCAAGTGGATTATAATCCACGTGGGTTTTGAGATATTAAACCTTTTTTTTTTGAGCAATCAACTAATTAACTTAAGAAGCCCATTAATAAAAAAAGAGAGAGAGAGAGACAGAGAGCCCAAAGAGAAAAAAGGAATTAATCGGGGAGAGATTTTTGTTTTTCGTGGAAGTCGACGGCTGACACCGAGAAAAGAAGCATCTTTAGTTTTGGTTTTTCAGCTTGTTGAAGAGAAATAATTTTCTGGTTTGTAAGTTTCTTAATTTTATGTTTGTACCTTCAATGATTTAGTTATCATGTATGGCTAATTAACTTTAATTCCGACACTAAATCAAATTCTTTGGTTTTGATTCTATGTGAAACATTTATGAGATTTGATTTGTAAATTGTTTGTTTGTGTGTTTCTTGTTCTTAAATCCAAAACTTTTTTTTTAATCGGAAATACACGAGTTTTGTTAATAAAATTGGTCATTTTGTTCACTTAAGTTTTATCAATTTTAAAACCCTAATATGATTTTAATATTTATAAAAGGAACAAATAAGAGTTTGAATTTGTCTATAAATTCAATCTTGTTATCGAACCATACAATCTAATTAAACGCATTGAATATCGTGTATGTTGATTATATATGATTCTCCTATCGATGCAACCCGCATGTTAATATTAAAACTATTTGAGATTAGAGTAGTGTGTTAGTTCTAATCAATGAACTGCGTTTAATTTGACAGTCGATAGAGTGAACACCATTTATGAGGAGGGACATTGCAACATATTGATTATGATTGCAAGCCAAGTGAAAACCAATAAATTACAAGTCGAAATTATTTTACTTAATATTTAAATTTACTCTATAATTTAGTAAACATTTTAAATAGTAGTTTTTCATAATTAAGAATGAAAAATTTATTTTTTATTTTTCTTTTTATTGCCTTCACCTTTAAATTTTACAACCAGCTTCAACCGCTCATAAAAGTCATATACACACTAAAACATTTTTGGTACAATCTCTTTAATTTGTATCCTTGGAAACACGAACCTTACTTTTATTTGTATTGTTCTTATTGTGCTTAGTAGGTTCATATTTTATATTTGCTAAATTCGACACCAAACAATCAACAATCAGATAAACTAGAAAGTTCATTTTATATTATGCTAGATTTTTTTTGAACGGCGATATTCAAATCACTGAAGAGGGTTTTTTATTACGCCACCCACCCGATCATATTTCTGGTCTACGCGGCGCAGACATAAGAGGACAGGAAGAGCTTTTGCAGAAAAACAAACACCACCTAAGAATAGTTCTAAATACGTTAAAGAAAAACTTGTTAGATTAAACAAAACATTACCACATATAAATGAGAAAAGATTATATGAGTGAGCCCAGAATCTCATGCTTTATGTTGGCACTATCTGCAAGGGTATAAAAGTCATTTCCATTCTCTTCAACTACAAATAAATGTCCTTAATTGCAAGTAACAAGAGATGAGAGAGGGAGAGAGAAGAGTTAAATCAAAGGGGATACATGTACAAGAAGATGAATAATGACAGAGAATTGGAAGAGGTGCATCATCTTCATCATGATCATCATGTAGAAATGGAGGATGAGCATCTCCTTCCCCATCATCATCATCATCATCATGAAGATCCTATTATCCCTACATGGGTTCTCATTAATCTGTATTTGGGCCACTTCTTAGCCAGATGGGGTGCCAGGTACACATCCATTAAAATAACAAATACTTGTTAGATTTTAGTTAATAAATATATAGCTAGTTTTTAGTAACATACAAACTTCTAACTATATAGGACTTGGGAGTTTTCAGTTGGGTTGTATATGATAAACATTTGGCCGGATTCCTTGCTTATGGCTGCAGCCTACGGGGTGGTTGAGTCGTCCTCCACCGCATTATTTGGTCCCCTTGTTGGCCAATGGATCGATAACTCCACGTATCCGAAGGTACGTATAATCATTTGCTCGACTCGACTCGACTTGTTTATTTTTCAATATAACATATATTCGTCTAGAAAAATGTTTCAATGTAACAAAAGCAAATGTTTGGTTCATGATTAAAGTGAATGAATGAATAGGTGAATTTGAAATAAATGTTAGGAAGTATAATAAAGTGTTAAAAACATAAGGTGGACATGACACCACCACATCCTCTTATCTATTTCTAGTAAGCTTGTGAACCATTTAATTGTCTAATTTCTATTTTAGTCGGTGAAACTAGAAAATTTCTTAAGAGATATCACATGTATAAAAACCTTTTTTAGGGGTAGCACAGGTACGTGCATAAAAATCAAAAAATCAAAAAAATAAAATTCTCCGTGTTTATCAAAAATAAAATTAAGAAATAACATCATGTATTAAAATCCAAACCATTCACTATTACACGAGATACACTTTTTATTAGAACTTAACTTTATTTTTTAACCGTCTGGTTTTTAATAAAAACTGGACTCTATTATTCTTTTTATAAACATATAAAAAGATACAATTTTCTTTAATAACAAGCTAGGTTCATTTCTTATTAACATGCTAAATTTTACCGAAATTGTATGATATCTTTTGCATAACTAGAACAAAACAAATGCATATATATACAAAGAGAGGGAGCATTCTTTGCACAAGAATAACTAATCTAAAAGACTAAAATATTCATTTATCATTATAAATTAAATGATAAAAGTGTAATCACAAGAGAATCCTAAATCCATCACATGTAAACTGTTATAGACTTATTGCTACTTTGATCTAAATATTTACAGCAGTTATAGAATTCCTAAATCCTTCACACATGTAAACTGTATCTTCAAAATTTTATGATTTGATAGGTTTTAAGTCTTTGGCTGCTGACACAAAACCTCTCATTCATCGTCGCGGGAGTCGCAATGGTCGGGCTTCTAGTCTCTCCAGATTTGCGGCTCACCAACGCCCCAACATTCGCTTTGCTCGTCGTGCTGACCAATCTCTCCGGAGCTGTTGCAGTTCTTTCGAGTCTTGCAGGAACCATCTTAATTGAAAGAGAATGGTAAATTTATAATCTGCTCGCTTTGAATTTTAAAGATAGTGAAACTGTCCCATTGTGACCTTTAGTGAATGATCTAACTGTATAAATGACCACTAGTCTTACTTCTTATAGGGTTTTAATTATTATTATTCTTTTTTTTTTTTTTAAGCATGATTCAAACATTACACTTCTTCGTTTCCGAGTTCAGAAGGGAAAAGAAAGAAAATGAAAAGAAAGGAAAATGGAGTGATGTCTTTCCTTCCATTTCTTTCGAAATCGGAAGGAAGAGAAAAACCTAAGATTTTTTGCTAGTTTTCCTTACTTATCCTTTTTTTCCTTCTCGGGAACACAACATATTTTATCTTCCTTTATTTTCCTTCCTCAAATGAAACTCAGGAACGCAAACATGTTTCCATTTCCTTCCACTTTCTTTCTTTTCCCTCCTTATGAACTCCGGAACGGAGTGTTAGAGTGACATATATTTTAAATCTTGACAGGGTGGTGGTGATATCAGAAGGGAGTTCTTCCAACTTACTAACAAAGTTGAACTCCACAATCCGGAGAATCGATCTAACAAGCACATTATTCGCGCCTGTGGTCACAGGATTCATCATCAGTTTCGTATCAATGACTGCATCCGCTATCAGTTTAGTAATCTGGAATATACTCTCAGCTTTCTTGCAGTACTGGCTCCTAAACTCGGTATACAAAGGGATCCCAGCTCTATCAGAGAGCAACCGAAAACGTGGACTAAAAGTAACCACGCAAAATCAGGAACAAAATAGCCAGCATCTTGACACATATGATGATTCGGAAAACGTTTCTTGGTGGAATTTCATGGCTAGAAAATTTGTCGAAAGGGTATCTGATAGTCGGTTTGTTCATGCTTGGCGTGTGTACCTTCAACAAGATGTGGTTCTACCAGGACTATCTCTTGCTTTACTCTATTTTACAGTCCTCAGGTGTGGTTCTTGATCTTCTTTTTCAGGTTCATTATATCTATATTGAAAAAAAAAAAACAACCAGAAATGCTAAAAAAAATAGTATACTTCACACAAACTGCAGAAGACTTGCAGTGCTACTTTTTTTTTTCTATAATCTTTTAAACTAAATCAACACATTCATAATCAAGCATGATTTACAGCATTATGTATATCATCAATAGAAATTTTGAAAATAATTATAGTTAGTTTGCAACTTGAAAATTCAATCACCTTTGATATATATTCTTTTTCAGCCTCTTTATGTCTATTTTGAAAAAAACAACAAAAAATGATAAAAGAAAATAGTATACTTCACAGAAACTGCAGAAGAGCTCACCATCTAACTTAACTTGCAGTACTACTTTTTTTTTTTGTCTATAATCTTTTATACTAAATCAACACAGTCATAATTAAGTAAATGGTCAAATGTGCACAAAGATCTACAGCATTATATATTCATCAATACAAATTTTGAAAATAATTATAGTTAGTTTGCAACTTGAAAAATCAATCACCTTTTTGTTTCTCTAGCTCTATTCAGTTTGATATTTTTGTTACAGTTTTGGGACATTGATGACTGCGACATTGGAGTGGGACGGAATACCAGCATATGTTATTGGAACAGGCAGAGGGATAAGCGCGATAATTGGTATTTCCGCCACATTCTTGTACCCTTTTATGGAGGCTCGAATCTCAACCCTCCGAACCGGACTTTGGTCAATCTGGTCACAGGTATAAATATGGCATGTGGATGAAAATGTGGTCAACCTGAGTCTGTCCTTTTGACCCGAAACAGATTGAACATGTTGTTCATATGCAGTGGACTTGTCTCTTGGTCTGTGTTGGCTCGATATGGGTTAAAAACAACGCATCATCGGCTTACATGCTGATGGGAGGAGTAGCAATTTCGCGCTTGGGGCTATGGATGTTTGATCTATCAGTCATTCAACAAATGCAGGTGATCAGAAAGCCCAAAATCTATAGAAAACCAAAGGACTCTAGATTCTTGTTTTGTAATGTTTCATTTGATTAATTTTTTTATATATATCTTTTTATTTTTTTATGAAACAGGATCAAGTTCCTGAATCTGATAGAGCTGTTGTTGGAGGTGTTCAAAATTCCATTCAGTCTTTTTGGGACTTGATGACATACATCATGGGGTTGGTCATCTCCAACCCTCAGGTGATCTTAATTTTTTCTCCCTTTATATTACAAGTAACAACTTATTTGGTTTTTTTTTTTAGATTTCATTGATTTATATATTTTTTTTAGATTTCATTGATTTATATATTTTTTTGTGTTCTTAGGATTTCTGGAAGTTGATCTTGCTGTCTTTTGGGTTGGTGACAATAGCAGCGATTATGTATAACGTACATATATATCGAGTTCGGCAACACCTTTTTCACTTGGAGAAGTTAATCGTGTTCTTTCGTCGTATAAATCATCACTAAACCACTAATAAACGTTTTCCTATGTTTTTAAGTACTGTGGTAATTTAGTAGCGGATTTAGATTTTTTTTTTCAAAGATCTATTATCTATTTCTAAGTATTGTAATTTTCAGACTGATTCAAGTCGGATCGAATCGAATCAAGTAATAAAAAAAACCAAATTAAGTCTCATATATATAATAAAAAACCCAAATCATAATTCAAATAAGAATCTATGTATCTAACAATTTAAATAATCATACAATAATCTAAACGTAAGTGAATAATTATATTATAATTTTATAAACTTCAATAAATGACAAAAAAATACCTAAATTTGGTGGACTCAACTGTTTGTGTGACAACAGTTAGAACTTAGAATGAAAGAAAATTCAATTGCTCAAATTCGTTAATTAAGAGTTGAGTTTTTAACTTTTTGTAGGTATTTGGATTGATGACAATATTGGGTTAATCTCGACATGGGTCATGGATGCGGGTCAAATTTTATTAAGTGTAGTCAAAGTTTGTTTGGAGTTTGACCGAATTGGTTGAGAAGTAGGTTACCACTTTACTTATTCTTTAGGAACAAGTTTGATTTAGTGGTAGGATATGGTCCACGTTTTCTATTTGTAAAGGCTATTTATAGCCTATGCTTTTTGTTTAATAGATTGCAGCCTTTTCTTTTGCAAGTACATCATATTTCTTCCTTTCACATTTGAGAGAATAAGCTAACAGTGAATGTTCAAATCACAACAAAGAATCCGAATACTTTGATCTTGAGGACTAATATCCAACATTTGGTATCAGAGCAAGGTTGAAGATGGTATCTGCCGGTTTGAGAGTCGTTTTCGGGAGAGCAGCAACAGTCCTGTACCTGTGGGGTTGAGAACGAGGGAGCATGATGAAGTGATCGATTTCCAAATCGGTAAAGAAAGAACACAACAGTGATTGAAGACCGATAGAGACCGACACCGGAGAAGAACCGGTATAAAGAAGACCATCGTCGGAAGGGAGATGCCGGCGTATGAAAGACCGTTTCCCGAGAAGAAGAACATAAGTCGTGATAGACCGAACGACGTGACCGAAGATCGAATTTGTTCTCTTCATTGGAAAGAAAGACCGAGACTGAGAAGACCGTTAAGCAAGTAGAAAGAAAGACCGTAGCAGTGATCGAGAAGCTCGTGAAGCCGCAACAAAGACCGGCGGCTAACCTTAGATCGATGCCGATGACCGAGACCGAAGGCTCATCTAGGGAGAAAGAAGACCGAGAAGAAGCTTATCGAAATCAGCAGAAGAAAAACGCAGAACGTGGAAGAAGATTAGCAAGAGTGATTGGTTGTTTGAATTTGTTTTCAAACATTATGGCCGGAAGGAGGGCATGCATGCAAGTTTGTTTTGTTTTGGTAGAAGAGACTGCATGGTTATCACCTTAAGAAGAAGACGAACTGGGTTTTTGGTTTTATTTGGTGGTTCTTGGAGGTATCTAAAAAGGTGGAGTTTGTTGGTTGAAAGTCAAACAAAACATAGATATTAATTGGTGGTGGTCCTAGTTATTATACAGAAAAGAAAAAGAAGGAAAAAGAGAAAGGGCTTAGGTGCATAGTCAAAGAATGCAAATACACTAATCAAGTGTACGTGGTGGTGCTTCTAATACACAAGTAGAAAAGAGAAAATAAATGAAGGCAACCAATCAAAGAAGCAAGTGATTAAATAGCAAGTTAAAGCAGAAATGAAAGCAAGTAACGAAGGTTCAAAGGAAGTGAACCAAACCAACATGCACGAGTGAAATCTTGGATCAGAGAGTCGAGATTTATGTTTGAGAGATTTAGGCATAATTGAGTTTGGCGGGATTGAGAGATTTGAATGTGAATGCAGTAAATAGAAAACAGGGATGGTCAAACTGATCGATATTGGAAATAGAAATTCATACGAATTACTTACTTGTTTACAATTTATTCCAACGGCTATTTATACTATTTGGGACGGTGTTTACGTACAAGAAAACCTCTCGCCAATAACCGTCCCCAACTGCTAATATCTGCTAATAACTGCCGTTTGACTTTTCTTAGTTTGACCCGTAAATACAGTTATACATAGAATACTTGACATTATGTCACACTAATTAAAATACTTATAGTAGGCATCATAAATAAGCTTAATTTATCTTCCAACAATCACCCCTAAATTAAGCGGTGTTAATTTGAGGGTCTGCTTCTTCCTTGCAACTTTGATAGAGTTCTTCCATTGACTTGCTCTTTTTCCATTCTCCATCCGAATTGCTTTCCTCTTCATTTTTGTAAACTTCAGTCAGCTCCTTGAATCCTCTTGGTCCAACATCAGGTTCATGATCTTCTTTGAAAGTATGCAGGTACCTTGAATTTGCAAGTGGAGTTTCTGATGAGGCTTCAAGACTTATTTCAAGACCTGCTGAGAGTTCAGAACAGACTGCATCCAGATTCCTTTTGTTGTTGCTGGTGTCTTCAATTTATAAAGTTTCTGGTCAGTTTCTTGAAGGTAATCAGACTTGATCTTCTTTGGACATTTGTAAGCATAGTGAGCCAGTTTCAAACATTTGTAGCAGGTAACAACTTCTTGATTTGCTACTGTTTTGAGTTTCTTGTATTTTGTGTTATCAATCACAAAGGTCTGATATGGGTCTTCCTCCTGACTATGAATCTTCCTTTGATTGTAAACATTATAGTACCATTCAAGTACATCCAAATACTTAACATAAACAAGTCTAATGTTCTTATATAGTTTTCTGTCAAAGCCCAATAAGCTGCATATCTCATCCCATTCTTCCCTTTCAGTGACCTTCCTATATCCACCCTTGGCTTGAACAATGACATAGAGATCAAATAATTCCACCTTTTGTCCATTGTGTAATATTGGAGGAATAGGCCGATCATTTACAATCTTTAGAAAATATTTGAGAAACCATTCTATCAATTGTCTAAACTCATTTTTGAGTGCTTCTTTGTGATTCTTAAAGATGTCATAAATTTGCATCATATCAAGGAAGGTAACACAATCCTCAATACTAGACACAAACTTTGACCCACTGCATTCACCCTCATCCTTTTGGACAGATTTTAACTTATCATCACTATCTTTTTCTTTCTTATTTTTCATTGTTTCCTCTATTTCCTCATCCAAGGCATCAAAGTATTCCCTTAAGTATGTTTCCTCCCTACCATTACTTCCACTTGATTCACTTTCACTATTGATTTCAAGTTTTCTTTTACCCTTCTGATCAGATTCAAACATCTTAACCACTTTACAAACATCTCCTTCAATTATTACATTGAAACCTTGTTTCTTTAAATGGTCCCGACTTAAAACATTTCTATTAAGTGCAGGGACATAATTGACAGATTGGATATCATGCTTCTTTCCATCAAAACAAATTTTAGTATTTCCCACGCCCCTTATAAACAACATGTCATGCTCATCAGTTCTTGTTTCAACACCAAAGGATCTTTCGAAATCAGTGAACAAATATTTAAAAGGGGACATGTGGTTTTTAAACGATGGATTGACATACCAAATGTCACTCCACCCTTTGTATTGAGTCCCAAACACAACATAATCCCTTCCCCCTGATCCTATTTTAAGAGAATTTTTTAAATTTCTTTGCCTTACAGTAATCTTGGGTATGACCCATGTTTCTGCAGTAGAAGCATTGAATCTGACTTTTCCTTTTCATTCTCGGCCTCTTCTGACTTGTTGTAAATGCACGAATTTTTCTGATCTTGATCCCACTTGTTCTTCCTTTCGCTTGGAACTTCTTTTCTGTACTTCTTTTGTGTAGACTCAAATTTGACAATTTTTCTTCAACGTCCATCCGGCTTCGATCAACATTCTTACCCATCTGGTTTGATGACCGAGTAGAGGATTGATTCCTTTCATGTTCAATCTTCATTCTGCCTGGATATAAAGGGTCGAATCTATTCTTGATTTCTATCGGGTTTTCTTTGGGATTTTTGACAGAAATTCGTTCGTGATTTTTGTAGTGTGTATTGTAAGGATTTGATCGAATGATGCGCTCTGATACCAAGTAAAATCTTGGATCAGAGAGTCGAGATTTATGTTTGAGAGATTTAGGCATAATTGAGTTTGGCGGGATTGAGAGATTTGAATGTGAATGCAGTAAATAGAAAACAGGGATGGTCAAACTAATCGATATTGGAAATAGAAATTCATACGAATTACTTACTTGTTTACAATTGATTCCAACGGCTATTTATACTATTTGGGGCGGTGTTTACGTACAAGAAAACCTCTCCCCAATAACCGTCCCCAACTGCTAATAACTGCCGTTTGACTTTTCTTAGTTTGACCCGCAAAAACAATTATACGTAGAATACTTGACATTATGTCACACTAATTAAAATACATATAGTAGGCATCATAAATAAGCTTAATTTATCTTCCAACAACGAGCAAGAATGCATGAAGAATGAGCAAGAAGAGAAGAACGATCAAGATATGTCTGGTTAGATCGAATAGCAAGAAGAGAGACCCATGTCAAGTTTAAGGGGGTGAATATTGGGTTAATCTCGACATGGGTCATGGATGCGGGTCAAGTTTTATTAAGTGTAGTCAAAGTTTGTTTGGAGTTTGACCGAATTGGTTGAGAAGTAGGTTACCACTTTACCTATTCTTTAGGAACAAGTTTGATTTAGTGGTAGGATAGGGTCCACGTTTTCTATTTGTAAAGGCTATTTATAGCCTATGCTTTTTGTTTAATAGATTGCAGCCTTTTCTTTTGCAAGTACATCATATTTCTTCCTTTCACATTTGAGAGAATAAGCTAACAGTGAATGTTCAAATAACAACAAAGAATTCGAATACTTTAATCTTGAGGACTGATATCCAACAGACAAAGCCTTTAGTGAAACACTTCCTACCTCCGTTAAAAAACATGTCCCGGATGGCTTCTTCTGAGCCAACAGCCAACAACTCCTAAATCTTTTACCGTTCCTCTTTTAGGAAATTAGTGGGACCCAGAAGCTGAACCGCGCCAAAACGGGTCAGCATTCTGCCCGAAAAATTTACGTGCGCTTCTTTCAACACCGACTCACACAGATCACTATTTCTGGAGAAAGTTAGATGATGCTTTAATGCGCCTCGTTTTGGTGGTCGGGTTTTGTACCATATATTCCGGGAACACCTATAGAACAAAGTGTTCATAATTTGTTTTGGTAACATTTAAAAAGAGGTCCATGTCAAATACAATTAATGTTTTTATTCACCAGTTTGGGGTAATGAAAATAAACTGGAACTGCGGCCTGATGTTGATCTTGTTAAGTTGTTATCTTTTTGCTGTTCCGCTTCCAAAAACATTGAGAAAATAGTTTGTGGTTCCAAAAGCTCTTAACTCCAAAAGTTGAGAAAACAGTTTGTTGTTCCTCTTCCAAAAATATTATATATATGTTTTAAGTAATTTTAATGACTTCTTTCTTTATTCTCTGAAAGCTTCTCCACCGTACATAATACCTTAGCTCATGTTTTTGTTAAGTTGATTACATTACATCTCGTGTGACACACAAGTTACAATGCATCATGTACAAAACAAATGCATAGGATTTGGAGTAGCTCTCCTTAATGATATGAAACTAATTTCATATAAATTATTACTTTCCTTCATCAGTCTTCTACAAGATATATAAGAACACCATAAGAGAGTGAATAAAACATTTGATTTGATGGATAAAGAAATTACTTCAATACAACTTTATAACTTGTTATGCCCACAATTTATGGTTCTAGAACATATAATTCACCGTTTCAAACTCCTTTAAAAATAAGCATATCAAATAGAATCAGCTTGACTAAAAACTCCTTAGAAAATCTCAATGTTTAACCGCTTCAGAATTAGCTATTAGGGGCCTGCAAACACACTCTAGGGATACCTTTTTGCTCTGAAACTTTTGAAAAGGAGCATCATGGTTTTTCTTTAGCCACTTGGTTGTGTAAACAATGGCATTCTCCATGTTCTTCAAGTTATTAGGTTGCTCCACCTTCTTAACCTTGTATTCTTTGATCTTCTTCTTTATGTGGTCTAAGCAAACCTCTAATTCTTTGTATGCATCCATTCTTATCTTGTATTCTTGATCCTCAATTTTGTACTTCTCACCATCTTTTACCATCTTTTCAATCTCTTTCTTGGAGAGACTTCCATTTTTGTTTGTGATGACAAGTTTCTCCTTCTTACCCGTGGACAATATCTCAGCAGTGACCGTAAGGATACCGTTTGCGTCTATTTCTAAAGTTTCCTCAATTTGTAGAACACCTTTGCGAGAACGTGGAATTCCAGAAATTTTGAAATTCCCTAGCAAATAATTATCTATACATTTGGCTCTTTCACCTTGATACACCTTGATGTTTATAGAATGTTGGTTGTCTCTATTTGTAGCAAAGAGTTTCGATGCTTTTGTAGGTATTGTAGTGTTTCGTGGGATGATAACATTCATTTCATTTCCCGTTGTTTCAACACCAAGTGACAAAGGAGTGACCTCTGACAACAATAAATCTTGAAGACTCTTATCATTGATACCACTTAACTTTGCAGCAATAACAGCTGCTCCATATGCAACAGCCTCATCTGGATTCACACTCATGCATAGCTTTTTCCCATCGAAAAGTTCCTGCAACATTTGTTGGACTTTAGGTATCCTAGTGGAGCCACCAACTAGTATAACTTCAGCTACACTTGATTTCTCAATATTTGCATCCTTTAGACAGTTCTCCACAATCTGAATGCATTTATCAAATGAGTCCATGTTCAGATCTTCGAATTTTGCTCGAGTAAATTTCATGGAAAAATCAATCCCCTCATGCAAGTAATCTAATTCGATTGACGTTTGAGTAGTGCTTGAGAGAACTCTTTTTGCATTCTCACAAGCAACTCTCAACCTCCCCAATGCTTTTGGGTTTTTTGTCAAGTCCTTTTTCCATTTTCTCTTGAACTCGCGAACACAGTGATCCACCATGTTGTTATCAAAATCTTCACCTCCTAAATGAGTGTCACCACCCACCGCTTTCACGTCAAAGGCACCTCCTTTCGAAATGGCCAAGATAGAAACATCAAAAGTGCCACCCCCCAAATCAAAAACCAACACATTCATCTTCTTAGTAATATCATGCTTGTGTAGACCATAAGCAATTGCAGCTGCTGTAGGCTCGTTAATAATACTTAAAACGTTTAATCCTGCAATGGTGCCTGCATCCTTTGTTGCTTGACGTTGTGAATTATTAAAATAAGCAGGGACTGTTACCACAACATCTTTCACAACTTTTCCAAGGTATGCTTCAGCGGTTTCTTTCATCTTTCCAAGAATCATTGATGAGATTTCTTCCGCTGAAAATTTCTTCTTTTCATCTTTGTAGGATACAACAATCTTTGGTTTGTTAGCAGACCCGCTTGTGACCTTAAAAGGCCATAACCTCATGTCTGCCTGAACTTTTGAGTCACTAAATGTTCTTCCAATCAATCTCTTTGCATCTAGGATTCAAGTGAAAACAAAACTATATCAACTACTTTTATTCCAGAAAAAACTTCAAATTCTTACCAGCTGGATGTTAGCCATATATATATATATAATATGCAAATAAACATCTAGCTCAACGGATCTCTTAAACATTTGAATTAGTACTTCATTAAGGGTTTAATTTTTGCTTATAATTGACTTGTAGTGGTCTAACTTATATATTTATTTGTACTTGAACATTAATCACAGTCATCAGTTTTCGTATATGAAATAGAGTAATTTTGTATCCGAAATATGCGGTCTAACTTATAGATTTATTTGTATTTGTTCCGCAGAAAATAAAATATTTGAAAGTATAACTTTTTTCTTAAAAAGACTTAGCGATCGGATTACCGATGACCAATCCATCGAAATATGTAAAACTGACCAAATATGGTGTTGGCAGGGTTCATGGCTACTTGGTTCTTTGCGCCTTCACCGATAAGGCGTTCTTCATCAACAAAAGCAACCGTAGACGGTGTCGTTCTGTTGCCTTGCTCGTTGGGTATGATTTCGACTCGGCCATGCTTCCAAACGGCCACACACGAGTACGTTGTTCCGAGGTCGATTCCAATGGCTGGGGCTTCTTTTCTTGTTGCATCCATTACATTCACTAAGTTGTCAACTTAATCCAGCCAGGAGTATTCTGCGTGTTTATTTCTTTTAGTTGGTTTACATTTAAGATGTCACATCAATCCCTTTGGTTATAAAATAATGTTTTTATTGTTGAACATTCCAAATCAAATAGAAAGTCAACTTCTACACGTATTTGGTAGGTCGTTTGTTGCGGTACTATATATCTTAGATTGGTTGATTGATTCTTTGATGGAAATTTGTTGATAATTTATCTGTTGTAGTTTCAAATTAATTAAGAAGCTTCACCGAAATTGATCGACAAGAAGTACTTTAATATGTTATGGTGGATAGAGTCAAAGTTATTTTTTATTTATCTAGTAATATTCTATGCTAAGTTTTGAGTAATATCTAATAGGTGTTTACTAGAACATATATGTAAACGAATCTCTTCTCACTACACATGTGGATCTTTCCTTTATCTCAGAAACTAATGTTTATAGAGTATTCATAAATTTTGTCAAAATGGCTAAATGTTAACTCGACATAAAAATTAAGAATGTGCAGTCTAATTGGAGAGGTGAATCCAGATCTTTAACCTCATTATTTACCTCCCTTGCATACCACACAAACTCTCATGTCCACACATAAGTGAACAAAATGGTTTTGTCGACAGAAGACATTGTCATGTTGTTGAAATTGGTCTTACTTTGCTTGCACAATCATCCATTCCTCAGCGTTTCTAGCATTTTGTGTTTTGCTTTTGACAATGTTGTTTATCTCATCAGTCGCATGCCGAGTCAGGCATCCTCTCGCATCTCTCCCTTTTAACATCTCTTTAAACTATGTCCCAACCACTCCTTTCTTTTGGTTTTTGGATGTCATTTTTTTCTTATCTGCGACCACACAATCGTCACAAGATTGATTTCCGTTCTATACCATGCATATTTCTTGGATACAATCCATCACATCACGGTTATCTTTGCTAAGATCCTCAAACAGATCATGTTTACATTGCACGCCATGTGCATTTCAACGAGGATCATCTTCCATTTGCAACACCCATCATAAATCCACCATCTCCGGTTGCATTGTATACGTGCACATCATCTTCCCACTCACACTTTCCCATGGCCTCATCCTCACCAACTCCCTCGCATTCACCCACAAACTCATCTCCACCTTCTCCCAAGTCTACGATGTCTACTCCGCAATCATCCTCCGACTCGTCAACTCCTACTCCACCACCTCGTACCCGATCCCCAAATATGTGCCAAAACCCTAAACCTTGTGCACATTATAGTCCATCAGCCAATCATACTACAACATCCTCTCCTATCTTTGAGCCCACATCCTTTACCATTTCAAATAAACATCCAAAGTGGTGTCAAACCATGACTGCTGAGTTTAATGCACTTATTGAACTTTGAACGTGGTTTTTGGTACCTTGTGTTCCTCACTCAAACTATTTTTGTTGATTGTAAGTGGTTTTGCGGGATTAAGAAAGATCAACATGGAGTTGTCACAAGTGTTAGATAGATTAAATAAGCCAGAGGTTATTTTATAATGTCAAATAGTATAGGGTTCTTATTGTAATTATGTAAACGCTAATAGTACTCCTGTACATTATATATATTGGTGATATAGAAAGTTAACCCTTATGGAGGGATTCCACATATTTGTTTCATGGTATCACATCCATAAACCCTAACTATTCTCTTTTCTTCCTCAACCCTAGTCGCATCCTTGCGACAATTTTTTTTTTCCGATCGTTTGACGGTTTTAAATATTGTCGCCTCCTTTTGGTGTTCATTTAAAATTTATTTCTTGTTTGTAGTGTGGGTTTATCCACGTGAACACACATACACAGAAGTGTTTTTGGTGTGTGCAAATTACTTTCAATTTTTTTTTGGGGGCTACTTTTGTTTTTCACGCCGTGAAGGCACACACACAAGGTGCCGTTTGTGTGTGTACATTTATTACTTAGCTATTGTGCCAACAAAACCGACGACAACGAAAGGGCTTCGGGTGTGAATTTCAAGTGTTCGTTAGATCTAGGGTTGCTGAACCTTCTACCCACGGTAAAGCACTCCACTATTTTCGTATTTTTCATTATTTTGATTTCTTTCTGTTCTTGTTGGTATTATGTCTACATTTGCTACGTCCTTAACCGTTCAATCCCCTATTTATTGCATTACCAATATTCATCACCAATTTGGCTTTAAACTTAATGTGGATGGAACTCGCTATAAATTATGGCGTAGAATGTTTACAGATCTTTGTATTGGTGCTAAAGTTTATGATCATCTTGATGGTACTAGCAAACCAATCGATGTTCACGATATTGATTGGTATTCTATTGATGCTAAGATAAAAAGTTGGTTTTATAATACTTGTGAACCTGATTTGTTACAAATTGTGACTGCCGATAAGTCGATAACTGTTTTGCCAAAACTCTTTGGGACACCATCTATGAATTTTTTCTTAATAACAAAATGTCCCGTATGCTTCAACTACAAGACACCTTTCGTAACACAAAGAAAGGTACCATGTCAATAACCATGTTTTGTCACCACCTCAAAAACCTAGCCGATTCCTTTGCTGACGTCGACTCACCTATTACTGACCAAGAACTTGTTATGCAAATTCTTAGACAACTTCCATCCCCTCAATTCAATTCCATTGTCGATGTCATTACACACAGGCACCCTTTACCCACCTTCTTAGAAGCTAAAAACATGCTTCTTCACCATGAGTCTCGTGAAAGTTTGTCTGTACCCTCTACCGCTTGTCTTCAAAACACTACCACTCCTCTTTCTTTAAACCAGGTAGATCTTAATACCAATGATAACGGGAAGGGTCGGAATACTGAAAACCGATCACAGGGACGATGGGCTTCCAAGGGGGAGGGCAATGCTACTAACGAATCTGGCTTAGTTCAGTTTATTGCAGGTAATACAGGTGGTTACTTCATCAGCAGCAGCAGGCGTATCAGCACTCAATGCCAAATCACACAGGTTGCCAGTTCTCCTTTGAATCCAACTTGACGTTTCCTCAGTCGCAGATACCACAGCAGATGATATCATCGATGTAGTCTCATTTTGCTGGTTATAGTTCCTTCACTCTACATGGACTCTGGCGCCAGTAATCACATGTAATTTAATCAAGGTAACTTAACTTCCCTTACACGTTGTGATACTTCTAAGTATATCATGGTTGGTAATGGTGCTTTACTACCGGTCACTCATATTGGCAAAGGTTTGTTTCCTTTTTCACACAACAAGTTAGCTCAAAATAACATTCTTATCTCTGATAAAATGGTCACAAACCTAATTTATGTCCGCCAGTTCTCCATTTATAATGGGGTGTCAGTTGAGTTTGATCCCTCTGGTTTCACTGTGAAGGATCTTAACACTGGTGTTGTCATTCAACGATGTGACAGTGTCAGTGATCTCTACCCGGTTTTTCCCTCACTTCCCCATCGGTCTGCTCGTCCTGCTCGCGCATGTTGGGAATTCCCGAGACCGACGAGTTCGAGATTTGGTTAGATGAAACTCAACGTACCACTTACCGTTTAACCGTTCGCACAACACGGTGAAGTTCATGACTTGAGACTCTCATTAACCGAAGACATGGCATTAGTGACTTTATTATTTATTGTAACATTATTTATTTTGTCACTAGACTAGTTGTTGGTTATTTACTAGTTTGCCATTATTAGGTTAGTATATATAGTCTTTCTCATGTGAAAGACTAAGTATGTATGAGTGTATGAGTGAGAGAGCTTAGTCATGTATCTTTGAAGTTGTGTGTGGTTCATGAACTCTTGTTCATGAACCTAGCATGAGTGGGATAGGTAAATGTAATCAATCTTTCGGTTATGTTCGTTTATCTTCATCTTGTTTATCACTACTTCTATTTTATCCTCATCATCATCATCACATCTCAAACACCCAAGTAGAAGATCCGGTTCGTAATGTTCTTCCGGGTGTCTATATTTGTTCTACAAAGACGAAGCTCATAAAGTCTCCGATCCGCTTCCGCTGTGCCATCGGGGTTTGGCTTGGCTCACCGACCCCGGTTTCTACAATTGGCATCAGAGCCATGGTCGAGAAAACGCAACCGAACGGTTGGTTTTTTCAAACTTTGTGTTACTTTGCTCGTTCTTGTAACAAATAGAAATGATTTTTTTTTTGTGTTCTTGAAAGGTTTTTTATGTAAACCTTATTTTTCTGCTATGTTCTGAAATATTTTGGGTCTTGTGTTTGAATTTTGTCACACAAATCAAATGGAGTTCATGTTGAGCTTGGAGAACTAAAAGCTCCTCCCAAATATTTCTCCAGATCTGTCTATGGAAGAAGAATTATTTTCTTTGGTCAAAACTTTTGATTAAAATTAATTTCTTTTATGATTCCAAGACATCTTGAAATCCATACCTATACATGTCCTTCACCCAAACATACACGTTTCTAGGCATGTAGAAGAGAAAAAGTATGGTCAACTTTCTTTGTCCATACCCACCCACTCCCTTTTCTCTCTCTATTGCCTCACGTGATTTCTCACTCATTATTTGTCAACTATTCAGTACCTTTGCAATACTTTATGGAGACTGTTACACCTAGGGGTGTTCAAAACCGGATACCCGGAATTTCGGATATCCGAATTTCGGGTATCCGAAAATTTTGGATATCAGTTTTCGTTGTCCAAGTCCAAGTCCGAAATTTCGGATATCCGAAATTTCGGATATCCGAAATTTCGGACTGGACTCGGATAGTTAAAACGGATATCCGAAAATCAAGTTTTTTAAAAAAAAACCACAATTTAACAAAAAAAAAAACGACAAAATGACAAAACAAATAAACATAGTCCAAGTCTTCAAATACAAATAAACATAAGTTCGACCTAAAAAACGACAAAACAAATAAACATAGTCCAAGTATTCAATAATTCCTTATTTATTTAATATAAAATTTATTTTAATTTATTTAATTTTTCGGATACCGGGTATCCGAAACTTCCGAAATTTTGTAAATTCTTGTCCAAGTCCAAGTCCGAATTTTCGGATATCCGAGTTTCGGATATCCGAAATTTTCGGATAATTCGGATACGGAATTTCGGATAATTCGGATACGGATTCGGACTCGGATAGTTTTGAACACCCCTAGTTACACCCACTTTTGTCCCATTTACTTTGCTCACACTCTCTCTCTTCGAAATCTTAAGAGAGCAATACAAAATTATGAGTGTACGTTGTAGGTTATGGGGTTATTGATGGCAGATGATGATGATAATATTTCACCGTGCTGGGTTTCTTGGGTTATGAAGATGACGAAGGTTATGGTTCGAAGATGGTTATGATCTGGGTTTACGTCATTGTTAACGGCAAATGTGTTTACCGACTCAGTTTTGGAGATGGTTACTGTGATGGTTATCGTGGTCGATGATAATGGTTAAACTCGCCATTAAGGTTTCATCTAATTCGATGACAACAGCCGACATGATCTGGGTCTTCATAGTTGTTAGCGACGGGTTATTTTCAGGGTTCTTCAAAGTAGATGATGGCTAAAGTCACGTGATGTCTCTGTTGGCTATTAAAAGAAAAGTGCATGCATGCTTTATTTTCTGACAAGCTTGTAGAAAAGTCAACTGTTCACTTTTCTGTAAATCGCAGTCCCTGGTCCCCATGCACTACTTTCTCTCTCTTCGACATATTTCAACCGGAGAAGTCGCAGGTCCGGTACAACCAGTCCGCCGGAAAAACGTGTTCGTCCCTGGTTGACAGAAAACGTCCGTGAGAGGCCACCATCACCGGAAAAACATTTTTTCCGAGACAACCTTCCTAGGTAAACCCACTTCCGTCATAACCTTTTCGGATGACAGTTCCAAGGGAACTTGTTTTGTTCCGAGAAAACCCCTCCGACAAAGCTTTCAATGTTCCGGAGTAACCTGAAACAGTTCCGGAGGAACTCAAAAAGTTCCGAGGGAACTCGAGATTTTCCGGAGGAACTCAAGACCTCCGCAGAAACTCTAAACCTCTGCAAACTTGATTACTTCCGGAGGAACCGAAATGTTCCGAAGTAACTTAGCTCAGTTCCGGAGTAACGTGTGTTCCGAGAGAGAAGATGAAGAAAACTTCCGGAGGAACTCTTAGATCGTTGATTCTTGCTTCTGTTCACCGAGTTTGCTTCAAGTGGTTAGTCCGGAACTTACTCCGGAACTTACTCCGGAACTTCAAACTTAGTCCGGAACTCAAAAAGTTCCGAGGGAACTTCGAAACATGTTCTGCTTGCCGGAACTTGGTCTTCAAACCGCCGGAATTAGCTTTTCAAGTCACTGGAGATTCTCCAGCCGGTGTGGAGGTGGCTGCTGTTGCTCTTGTGTTTTGAGACTAGGGCACAAAAGGAGAATTCTTTTATGTGGCAGGTTAAAAGGAAACATGTTGGGCCTGTTTGGTTCTTTTGCTGGGCTAATGTTTCCATACATCTTTGAACTGGGCCTGCTCATATATATTTCTCTACTGGGCTGTTGATTTATATGATTTGTTTTGGGCTAGCAATTCTCTAACTTATTGGGCTGGTACAGAATAAACTGTTTGGGGCCAGAACAAATAAATCAGCTTGGGCCAGACCTGAAATGAAGACAGAATTGGGCACTGTGTGCTACTGTTATATTTCAGAAAATTACTACAAGTTAATGGGATGCAAACCGTTAAATCCATCGCAACAAATTGGTGTACAAACAAGGTACACTTGTAGTTTACAAATTATTTTTCTATTTGAGACGCTCTTCGTTATAAGCAGACGTGTTTAGAAGTGGGTTGTAAATTGAAGAATGTGCACAAATTTGATTTTTTCTACATTGAAGAATTTGTTTGCGATTGTTGGATAAAGCTCTAACTTTTGAAGAGTCCTTGAGCCATAACCGTGATGGTAAAAACAAAGGCAAAGTTGGAGCTTATGACTTGTTGAGGTAATTTATTTGAAGTGGTACTTTCTATGGGTGATGCATCGATTTGGTATTCTTGGCAAGTATTTTCAAGACGGTTGAATTATGGGATTATTTCTCTAATTTTTTTTTTATCCTTTATCTTGTTTACCTTTAACCACACTTAGGATGATGTTGACATCCTTAAACGTAGTGTGCTTGTTAATTTTGGTAAACACCCTATGGGCCTTTTATTGGTTTGGGGCTAGAAGAAGAACAATTCTTTATCTTAGGGGGAGCTTCACAAAGAGAGAATGGTTAAATGAAAGATTTGAAATCATATGAAGATCTTCTTGAAGTCAAGTTGCAAGACTACAAGGGAACCGAGTGTCACAAGAGTTGAGTTATTTATCCGTTTGTTCATCTACCAAATAGGGGGAGATTGTTGGGAATTCCCGAGACCGACGAGTTCGAGATTTGGTTAGATGAAACTCAACGTACCACTTACCGTTTAACCGTTCGCACAACACGGTGAAGTTCATGACTCGAGACTCTCATTAACCGAAGACATGGCATTAGTGACTTTATTATTTATTGTAACATTATTTATTTTGTCACTAGACTAGTTGTTGGTTATTTACTAGTTTGTCATTATTAGGTTAGTATATATAGTCTTTCTCATGTGAAAGACTAAGTATGTATGAGTGTATGAGTGAGAGAGCTTAGTCATGTATCTTTGAAGTTGTGTGTGGTTCCTGAACTCTTGTTCATGAACCTAGCATGAGTGGGATAGGTAAATGTAATCAATCTTTCGGTTATGTTCGTTTATCTTCATCTTGTTTATCACTACTTCTATTTTATCCTCGTCATCATCATCACATCTCAAACACCCAAGTAGAAGATCCGGTCCGTAATGTTCTTCCGGGTGTCTATATTTGTTCTACAAAGACGAAGCTCACAAAGTCTCCGATCCGCTTCCGCTGTGCCATCGGGGTTTGGCTTGGCTCACCGACCCCGGTTTCTACAGCGCACTTGTTGTTGTATCCTCTGAGACATGGCATCGTCGACTAGGACATCCCGGTGTCTCTACTTTCAACTATATGTTGTCTCGTAAACTGCTTCCATGTTCTAATACTGTTTACCCTTTTGTCATTCTTGTCAATTGGGAAAATATTGTCGTTTACCCTTTTCTCCTTCTACTACAAAAACTACCCATTTGTTCGAAATTGTGCATTCTGATGTTTGGACTTCTCCTGTGCTAAGCTTGAGTGGTTATAAATACGACGTCCTGTTCTTGGATGATTTCTCCCACTTCTTATGGGTATTTCCCTTGCGTGCAAAATCTGAGGTGTTTGCCTCTTTTCTTCGCTTTCGTGCTTATGTGGTTAATCAATTCAAAACCGACATTCAAGCTTTCCAGTGTGATAATGGTCGTGAATATAACAATCAGTCCTTTCACAACCTGTTTCAAACACATGGCATTCAGTTTCGCTTCTCCTGCCCTTACACGTCTCAACAAAATGGCAAAGCTGAGCGTTCCATCCACACAATCAACAATGTCATTCGTACCCTCCTCTCCCAAGCTTCCATGCCCTCACAATTTTGGGCTGAAGCCCTTCACGTGGCTGTTCACACTTTCAATCTTCTCCCTACCTCTACTCTTTCCTACAAATCTCCCTTTAAGATTCTGTTTGGATTCTTTCCCTCGTTTCTTCACCTTCGTGTGTTTGGTTGTCTTTGCTACCCAAACCTTTCTTCCACTGCCCCGCATAAGTTGTCCCCTCATTCCATGGCTTGTGTGTATCTGGGCCCCTCAGCCGATCACCATGGCTCTAGCTGCTTGGACCTTACTACCCAACGGGTTATTATCTCTCGTCATGTCACCTTTGATGAGACACACTTTCCGTATGCTCACTTCCATTCTGCTCCTCCCCCTCCGACTACTCTATCTTTGAGTCGTATGATGATCGGTGTTACCACCACATGTGGTTTCAGGTGATCCACCCCTCACAGCTGGCACTTCTCCTCAGGTCAACCAGCAAACTCCAAACACTCTGCCTTCAGGAGTGTCTTCTCCCCCCTCTTCAGCTTCCACATCTCCGACCTCTCCTGCGTCAACGCACTCTCCCTCCTCCTTTGCCTCTTCTCCTGAGGATGCTGCTCCTGGACCTACTCATCCTATGGTCACTTGTTCTCAGACTGGCTCTCTTAAGCCACATTAGATTCTTAACCTATCAGCTGTTTCCGCTGTCTCCTCTCCCACAAACCACTACTCAGGCCATGTGTGATCCAAATTGGAAAACTGCCATGGACTCTGAAATGTCTGCCATCCTTTCTAATGGCACTTGGGAGCTTGTTCCTCGTCCTTCGAATACCAATATTGTAGGTTGTCGTTGGCTCTATCGTCACAAGTTTGACAGTCATGGCAATCTCCAATGGTATAAGTGTCGTCTTGTTGCTCAAGGGTTCTCTCAACAACTCGGCCTGACTTTGATGAGACCTCTAGCCCGGTTGTCAAACCGGCTACTATCCGTACCATTCTTTCCATTGCTATTTCCCGACACTGGCCCATCCACCAACTGGATGTCAAGAACGCCTTTCTTAGTGGCGATCTGAATGAGCTTGTCTATATGAAGCAACCTCCTGGCTACATTGATCACACACGTCCTGAACATGTATGTCGACTAAAAAAAGCTCTTTATGGCCTCAACAGGTTCCTCGAGCCTGGTATCAGCGATTTGCTATCTACATTACATCCCTTGGTTTTGTTAGTAGCAAATCCGATTCCTCTCTCTTTACCTGCCGTAATGGTAAGGAGGTGATTTATCTTCTTCTTTACGTGGACGATATCATTTTGACGGCCTCCTCACTGTCATTAATCTCTCGAGTCATTGGTCGCCTTTCTGCTGAGTTTGCTATGTCTGATCTTGGTCTTCTCTCCTTCTTTATTGGCATTGCTGCTACTCGGGATCAGTCTGGTCTCTTCCTCTCTCAGAAAGCATTCGCCAAGGATATCCTCGCCCGTGCTGACATGCAAACTTGCAATCCTTGCAGCACTCCTGCTGACACCAAGGCCAAACTCTCCTTGCAGGGCAAACCCGTTGCAGACCCTACTCTGTATCGGAGTTTAGCAGGTGCCCTTCAATATCTTACTCTCACTCGTCCCGACATTGCGTTTTCTGTTCATCAAGTGTGTTTCTTCATGCATGACCCTCGTGACCGGCATTTTCATGCCCTCAAACGCATCCTGCGTTATCTCCAGGGCACTCTTTCTTTGGGACTTCACATTCGTCCCTCTCTATTGATCGTTTGGTTGCTTACACCGATGCCGACTGGGGGGGGGGGGGGTGTCCTGACACTCGTCGTTCGACATCTGGTTTCTGTGTCTTTCTGGGTGATAATCTTGTCTCTTGGTCCTCTAAGCGTCAGCATGTCGTCTGAAGGTCAAGTGCTGAAGCTGAATATCGTGGTGTTCCCAATGCTGTTGCCGAAGCAGCTTGGATTCGTAACCTTCTTCTTGAGTTACATTGTCCTGTGTCTCGGGCTACCATTGTGTTTTGTGTTAATGTTAGCGCTTTTTATCTAGCTTCAAACCCAGTAAAGCACCAACACACCAAATATGTGGAATTAGATATACACTTTGTAAGGGAACGTGTTGCCATTGGTCAAGTGCGTGTGTTACATGTTCCTTCAGATCACCAGTTTGCAGACATTTTTACCAAAGGCTTACCATCATAACTGTTTATGGATTTTCGTGTCAGTCTGAACGTTCGAAGGTCCTCCGCTCAGACTGCGGGGGGTATGTTAGATAGATTAAATAAGCCAGAGGTTATTTTATAATGTCAAATAGTATAGGGTTCTAATTGTAATTATGTAAACCCTAATAGTTTCTCCTGTACATTATATATATTGGTGATATACAAAGTTAACCCTTAAGGAGGGATTCCACATATTTGTTTCAACAAGATATAAAGCCAACACTACAAGAAACTGGGGTATTCACCCACACATATTTTACCTACATTTGACTATATGTAGGTTTATAACTACACATGTTTTTATATGTGTGGGTAACGACGGATGAGAATTTTGTTAAGTTCTTAACAAATAATATATGTGCCTACTAACGTTTACCTACACTTACTTACCTACATTTGTATATATGTAGGTGAAAAGGTAAAAATATGCCTACATATTGACCATACTTTTGTTATGTGTGGGTATGTACCCACACATATACAAAACACAATAATATACGTAGGTAATAAGTACTATTTTACATACACATAATATTATCAAAAATATGTGTAGATAAATGTAGTGAATTAATTTTTTTTATGTTGTTAAAAATGACGTGGCAAATTATGTACCTACACATATTTAATAATTTGGTGTATGTGTAGGTATAAAAATATAGTGACGTGGAAATAATGTTTTTTTTTGTTTTTATAATAAAAGAATAAGTAATATTTTACATACACATAATATTAGCAAAAATATGTGTAGATAAATTTAGTGAAGTAAACTATTTTTATTTTATTATAATGACGTGGCAAATTATGTACCTACACATATGTAATAATTTAGTTTATGTGTAGGTATAAAAATATAGTGACGTGGAAAATGCGTTTTTGTTTTTTTTAAATAAAATAAAAAACGTACCTACCTACGCATATTGTAAATTATACTTATTTGTTGGTAAAAGTATATTTAGTAAATATTGTTAGTTTTTCTTACTATAATGACGTGAATGATGAGTTTTTTTTTCTTAATCACACTCTTCCGTTACTTCGTTCTAAAAACCAAAATGATACCATTAATTACGAAAGTTGTAAATTATATTACCAACCAAGATGAAGATAAATTAATTGTTTTTATAGTTACACAAAATGCCTAGATATACTACACTAGGACTTCAAAAACCATCACCAACAACAGGCCCGGAACATCACCTAAGTAAACTTCACTTGAAGGTATTGTTCCAGCGCCCGTGCTTCACACTCCGCGGTCGCTAACTTCTGCTCCATCTCGAACACCTCTTTGGTGTACTTGTTCACTAACTCCTGCACCAGAAATCCTCCAACACTTTTGCTTCTTTCATAGTTGTGGTCCAGCACATAAGCAAGCAAGCTGTTGTACCGTTTCATCAACTTCTTCTTCACAGCAAGAGAAGATTTGATATCCGCAATCCAGTCGTTATTTGCAGCCCAGCATTCATCAATGATTGTGGCTTCCATTTGAGACATTTTTGTAAAGCTACAAAATAAGAAATCAAAACACAAATTAAAACCAAAAAAATCAAGTTTAAATTTTTTAAAAACAATGATCCCCAAACATGCAAGATTAGATGAATAACCCATAAAGATTTTGGAACTACGGTTTCTAATAATCAAAACAAACAGACCCATTAGGGTTAGGGTTTCAACAAACGAATGTATAAATTTCTAATAATCAAAATAAACAGACCCATTGGGGTTATACGGTTTCAAGAAACTAAGGTATAAATTTCTAATAATCAAAATATATACAGATTACGATTGCGCGCATGGATGTTACTATATCAACTTGGATAGCAATATTTAACGGTGATTCCGTAGAATCTCCATATGTGGAAGACGATCTAACATAAACATAAAGACATTACCTTTTGGTTGACGATGAGAAGACTGCTAGATTCGCCGTA
This sequence comes from Deinandra increscens subsp. villosa, assembly GCA_039602395.1. NCBI lineage: Eukaryota > Viridiplantae > Streptophyta > Magnoliopsida > Asterales > Asteraceae > Deinandra > Deinandra increscens. The sequence continues at coordinate 1,772,569 of JBCNJP010000009.1, read as the reverse complement.
TGTGTGGGTGTGAAAGTATGTGTTGGTGAAAGAAAGTTGTGGGGTGAGGGGCGGGTATATAGGCTTTTATAAGGGTAACCGTTCGTTTACCCATTAAAATTTAAAATAAATTTAACAGGCTGTAAAAACTAATTAATGTATATCTAATATTTATTTTAACCGTGATAATCCAATATCTTATACAAATTTAAAAATACTTGCATCTTAATAGTAACAAATAATATATGCAAATAGAAAAAATAAATTTGGAACTTTAAAATATTATACACTAATAGTCTACTACACGTGTAAAGTTTTAATTACTAGGGATGGCAAAAAAAAAACCAGACCCCATGGGAAAACCCGAAACTCGCAACATCTGGGTTGGACAACTGGCCGGGTTCTCGGGTTTCGGGTCGGGAATGTGTAAAATGTTTACTACCGGGTAAGAACAACTTAAAAAAAATAAAGGTTTATAATATAGGTAATATTTTGGCACACAATATCAATGCCACAAATTGATTTTGTGTCAATAACCATTCAATACAGGTTTAGTCAATACAGTTTCAACATACATCTACAATTAAAACAAGCAATCACATGTATAATCAAACACATGTAGCATTAATACTGATCAAAATATAGCCATCTTTGTTTGCAAGAAACCAGAAACCACAACTATTAAAGTATCAGTTTTACCAAAAAGATTAAAGTAGCGGAGATCAACAACTCCAACAGATTAATGTATCAAAGGGCCAACATGAACCCTAGCTAAAACAAACTGAAAACCCACCAACTGTTTATCACTTCTTTCCCACCAACAACTGCTCCCCTACACCTTCAAGCAGTACTTCTTCTCCGGTCAAATCCTTGTGAGCTTTCTGCCACGCGTTGATATCCCACTCTGGCACTATCAAACCGGACTTCACAATTCGATGAGCCATTTCAATTTTACACTTAAGTACGGCAGCTTCAACAGATTTAGCATGAGCTTTGTCCTTGGCCACAAGCTGATCACGAACTGAGATGAACCGGTTTCTGGCCTGCAGCACGAGGAAAGTAAGTATTGCATACTAAAAGTATCTAAACAAGTAATAGGGATACATACTTGAAGAAGGAAACTGTCCTCCTGTTCAAATATTTCTTCAAAAGAAAGGTCAGCAAAAGGATCAGAAGAAGACTGGACATGAGAAATGGTCTTTCTCTTCTTCAAAGAAGGAAGCCTCTCCTTATCGAAAAATTGGTGAGTCTTCACGTTTGAACTCACATCCTCATTACCCACACCATGAACAGATTTCGAATTAGCACCTGAATGATTAGATGGACTCATATCAATATATAGAGTAAGACATGTGAAAGCAAAAGAAAATATGCTTACCGGAAGATGAACCTGTCGAACAGATAGTTTCAGGAGTAAACCCAGACAAACTGGAAGCATGATCTATAGAGAAGGTTCTCTCTTCAACAGGAAGAGCCAAGAGTTTACTCAACATTTCAGATGTATGATTGTCAACGGGAGCAACCTTTGACAGATCAATATCTGCAGAATAGAGGTCATGATAAGATCTGACCAATTAGATACCATCCAATTAACCCATGACCCATTCAACTACGCACATATTTTTTTTAATTAGCCTACTATTAACCTTTGAGAGATTAATATCTGCAGAATATGTATGGTTTTAAATAAGAATAATGGGAGACAAATGGTTACCTTCGACAACCCAAGTATCGGGAATAAGTCTTCCGTTGGGAATGGAATCCCTCTCTACGTAGAAGAACCGACTTCTCCAAATGGGATTGTTTTCACCAACACGATGGATCAAATTCGTCTGACCATCATTAGCCTTCAACATATAACGACCTTGGCCATTGGTCACCAGATTATACGCTTCAGTTATCACAGAAATGGGAATGTCTAGATGATGCTTAACTTTAATACGATTTAGGGAGTGTAGGGTTCTCCAGACCGTGGGCATTACTTGAGTATAGCAAAGATTGGTGACATCAAAGAACTCTTGAATCAAAGAAGGAAAAGGATACTTCAAACCTATAGTAAACGGATATTCAGGAAAACATACCCATTTTTTTGATTTGCCGTCTATTGCTGCGGCGGGTTGTGTAGACAAACCCCTAAAAACCACGGAAGTATAAAAAGAACCAGAATCCCTCAGACGTATAAGATCAGAAGGAACTATCATACATTCTTCTTCGGCAGTTTTAGGGACTACGCCCTGTGATTCGATATGGTCGTCTGAAGCGATCCTGGCAGAAGGAGTCTTCACCCTCATCTTTGAAATAGGGAAAGCGATGTGGAAGGAAGAAGAGATCGAGAGAAAAAGGGAAAGCGATGTGGAAGGAAGGAAAGCGATGTGGAAGGAAGAAGAGATCGAGAGAAAAAGGGAAAGCGATGTGGAAGGAAGGAAAACGATGTGGAAGGAAGAAGAGATTGAGAGTATTGTGGAAGGTTTGAAATGGTAACTGACTTCAGGAAAACGTCGAAAAATAAAAAAATAAAACAAGTTAAAAGGGAATCGAACCTAAGCCAATTATGAATAAAAGACGACATGGAACCGTTGAGCTGGTTGGAATTTTGTTTTATGAATGAAATTTGTATTTTATATACAAATCATAGGTACATATTTTTTAAATTCAAAGTTTTAAACATCAACTATAATTGTCGCAGATCCTATCCATGTTTATGAATATAAAAAAAAAACTAACAACCAATTAAAACACCGGAAATTCCTATCCACGATATGATCCACGATAAACCCTAGTTCCACGTTGTGTTTGCTTCAACTATGATCGTTATGGATTATGCATCATAGTATACAAGATTGTGATCGTTTTGATTAATTTTTAATCATAATCATTATCAGGTACAAACTATGAGTCATGAATGGGTGACAAGCGGGCATCGTGCTTCGACCGAGTATGTCGAGGGGGTAAAGCAATTTTTGAACGTTGCTAGAAAAACGTTGAACTCCAGTGGGTTAACATTATGCCCATGTGTTAACTGTCTTAATACTAGGTTACATAATATAGATGCCATTACTTGCCACTTAATCAATGTAGGAATTGATAAGTCGTATACGCAATGGGTGTACCACGGTGAGGTTGAGGATGAACACAGCGATGAAGATGTTGGAATGGATGATTTTGATAATGACGAATCTGCTGGTGGCGTAAGAGCAGGATTACAAGATGCAATTGGTGATCAATACTTTGATATTGGCCCTACCAATGATCTAACTGGAAATCAACAGCCTGCTTTTAAAAATAATCGTTTACAGAAGCTGCATGAAGCCTTAGATAGTCCTTTGTATGAGGGATGCAAGGATACTTGTACGTTGACCTTTGTTGTGAAGTTGATGAATTTGAAAGTAATGAACAAATGGACTGATAATTCGTTTGAGATGCAATTGAAGTTGTTTCGCGAGGTACTTCCCAAGCCAAATAATTGTCCAGAAAGTTATTACGAAGTGAGAATGCTTCTTTGTGAAGCTGGTTTAGGTTACGAGCTTATTGATGTTTGTCAATATGATTGTGCTATTTTCTACGGAGATAACAAAGATGCCATAGCATGTCCATTTTGTAAAAGTAGTCGTTATGTGCGTAACAAAATTGCTCACAAGAAGCTGCGATACTTTCCGATAACACCTCGTTTGAAGCGCCTATATGCGTCACGCCACACAGCTAAAGACATGCGGTGGCATAAAGAAGTACGACGGGATGAGGATGGAGTTTTACGTCATCCTGCTGATGGAAGGGCTTGGAAACATTTCGATGATATGTATCCTCAATTTGCAAATGATTCGAGGAGTGTACGATTGGGGCTGGCTTCAGATGGATTTAACCCATTTAGCAATATGTCAACATCATATAGTATGTGGCCAGTCATTTTGATGCCTTATAACATGCCACCTTGGTGTACACTGCATAAGAGCAATTTTCTCTTAAGTTTATTGATTCCTGGTCCAAAGTCTCCAGGTAGGGACTTTGATGTGTTTCTAAGGCCCCTTGTAGATGAACTTACAGTTCTATGGCGTGATGGGGTTGAAGCATATGATGAATATTCTAAATCAAATTTCAGGCTGCATGCCGCAGTAATATGGACGATCAGTGACTTCCCCGCTTATGCTTACCTATCAGGATGGAGCACTATGGGCAAATTGGCATGTCCAGTATGCTTGGAGGACACCCGTTCTGAGCGTATTCGTGGTAAGCAGTCCTATTCAGGACACCGGTGTTTCTTAAGCACAACACACAGGTGGAGAAAGAGTTTAGAGTTTGACGGAAAGCAAGAGAAAAGGGATGAACCTCGTCACTTTACAGGTAACGATATATTACAGCAACTGGAGAATGTTCCTACAATGATTCCTGGGAAAGCACCTAGTAATGAGAGTTTGAAGCGTAAAAGAGGAATTGATGAATATAACTGGTCAAAAAAAAGTATATTGTTTGAACTTCCGTACTGGGCTGAATTATTGCTCCGTCATAATCTTGATGTAATGCATATAGAAAAAAATGTATGTGATAATATAGTAGGTACTTTGTTAAATGATCCTGTGAAATCAAAGGATACTATAAAAGCACGTTTAGACTTGCAGGATCTTAACATTCGCAAAGATCAATGGCTGAAAGAGAGAAATGGAAAATTTGAGAAACCTCATGCTAATTTCACACTCTCTAAAGATGAATGTGAGAAGTTTTGTGAATTCATAAAGTCTGTTCGGCTACCTGATGGTTATGCGTCCAACATTAGTCGCTGCGTGACGGACCGTAATACACTTGGAGGGATGAAAACGCATGATTGTCATGTATTGCTTCAGAAGATACTACCGACAGCCATTAGACCTTTCTTAGACAAGGAAATACGTACAACTTTGATCGAGTTTTGCCAATTCTTTCAAAAAATAAGTTCTAAAACGCTATATGTCAAAGAACTTGAAGAAATGAAGACGGGGATTGTAATTATATTGTGCAAACTTGAGAAGATATTTCCTCCAGCATTTTTTACGATCATGGTTCACTTGTGTGTACATTTACCAGAGGAGGCATTGTTAGGCGGGCCGGTCAGTCAGAGATGGATGTTCGGGGTTGAACGCCGGATGGGAACATATAAGGGATATGTTCGTAACTTTGCACGTCCCGAAGGCTCTATTTCTGAAGCATATGTTGTTGATGAAGCTGTCACATTTTTATCTCGTTATCTAGATGACATTGAAACAAGATTTACTCGTCCAGAACGCAACTGGGATGTACCGACCACTAAACACGATATGGAGCTATTCAACAACAAAATTCGTACATTGGGTGCTTCAAAATTCGGACAGCTAGGTAACGATGTTGATGCGGTGCAATGGTATATCATTAATAATTGCGGAGATGATCTTGATTATTTCTTAAAGTAAGTTGACTGTACTAACATATACCGTTTATATTCTTTTAAGTAGTTAATTTCAAAATTATCAACTATATATCTTATATTTCATTTAGGGAGCACAAAGACGCTATAAAATCAAGAGGTGTAGCAGATGAAGATTTAGATACTATACACAAGCGTGAATTTCCTTCTTGGTTCAAGAAAAAGGTAAAAAGAAAAACTCTTTACTGTAATTAGTAATTGATTTTAAGCACACAACTAATCTTTGGTATTTATAGATGTCTTTGCTTAGAGTCAACAGGGATCATCGAGCAACAGATGATTTGTACGCATTGTCACAGTTTCCCGATGATCGTTATAGTAGTTGGCAAAGTTGCGTTGTACATGGTGTTAGATTTCGTTGCAAAGTGCGTGATGACAAGTTCACTACACAATGTAGTGGAGTTTGTGCAGGGGAATATGATGATGAAACAAGGATTTATTATGGTGTGTTACTCGAAGTTATGGAGTTGGATTTCATACTCGGCAGAAAGGTATTCATGTTTCGTTGCAAGTGGTATAATACAGATCCAAAGGGGAAAAAAATGGTGGTTGATCACAAATTGACATCAATTGACATTACATCTAAGTGGTTTGTAGATGAACCATTTATCTTCGCTACTCAAGCTCAACAAGTTTTTTATCTGAAAGATATGGCACGTGGGAAAAATTGGATGGTGGTACAGAAAGTAAACCATCGCAACGTTTATGATATACTTGAGCACGATGAAGACCAAGTATCGTCGAGTACTGATGTATTTCAAGAAGAGGAATCAAGTGAGTTGCCACCTTTTGAACCAACCGAAGAATTACCTAACTCATCTTTCATAGTTCGAAAAGATGTAGAACCTGAAACTGTACCGTATAAGGAAGTTCAAGAACTACGTAATTTGTATTCCCGTGTCGGTGACTTAGAAGATACAACTGATGACTATGATGACAGTGGTAGAATTTTTATGAATGACGAATCTACACTTGATTCCGACCCCGATTATGATTCTGATGATCCAGTCCATATTAGTGGTAATGATGATGCTCTTGAATGATTTTCACGACAGGCTGAGGTGTGGGCGAGGAGACAACAATTTATTATTTTTATTTTTTGTTATGTAACTGTACTACACGTGATATGTCATTTGATGGTTTGCGATGAGTAGCGATTTGGTCTTGGTTTCAAGTTTCGTTGATCGTATTTATCATGCATGTTTGCTATATATTGAAATATATATATATAATTCGTAAGAGTTAGAAATAGATTAGACTTCTTATACAATTTTATTGCGAGATCAATTTAAAGTAAATTAAGACTTCTAATCAATAATACTTAGTTAAAGTAATAAACATATTTAAATAATAAGACAAATTACCATAGAAAGCATTAACCACAAGATCATATTAATTAGCATACGTGATTGTCAACCGAGGAGATCATTAATGTATTAATTACAAAAAATGCCTAGATACCACTAGGACTTTACAACCACCAAAAGTTAAAAGTTTTGAAACTATCAACAACGACCAAAAACCATCAAACCTCCTTCACAAAACCACCAACAACAGCAGGCCGGGAACATCAACTAAGAAAACATCACAGATAAGTGATGTTCCAGCGCCTGTGATTCTTGCTCCACAGCCTCCAGTTTGTGCTCCATCTCCACCACCTCCTTGGCGGACTTGTTCACCATTTCCTGGATCAGAAACGCAACTGAAACTTTGCCGGCCTCGTACTTGTGATGCAGCACATAACTGAGCAAAGCGTTGTAGCGGTTCACCAATGACCGCTTCACAGCAAGAGACGCCTTAATGTCCCCGATCAGTTCGTTGTTAGCAGCCCAGATTTCGTGATTGACCGTGGCTAGCATCTGAGACATTGTTTTATACCTAAAAAATAAGAAATCAAAACACAATTAAATCAAAACCCAAATACTCAGTCTATGATAAAATATAACTGAAAGATCACTAAGTATGGATCAATCTAACAACAAAGCCCTATCATAAAGCAATATGCTATGTTAATATGGAATAAAGTTAGCCTACATTTTGTGTCAAAAGGGTTTATGGTCCATGCAACAGAGTAAACAAACGATTGGGGTTAGGGTGCTTCTAATAATCAGAGTAGACAGACCCATTGGGGTTAGGGTTTTCGTAAAATCAAATTCACAGGAAAAACAGAATGATACAAAGTAGACAGACCCAATGTGGTTAGGGTTTTCGCAAAATCATATCATATGCAAAACAGAGTATGCAACAGAGTAAAGGAACATCGCAAACTTCCCATTGGGGTTAGGGTTTTCGTAAAATCGCATCTTGTGCTAAGAATAGTACACTACAGATCAAAGAAACAGAGTAAACAGACCCAATGGGGTTAGGGTTTTCGCAAAACAGAGTAAAAAGATATGACGATCTAACAATGTTAGATATGACGATCTAACAAGTTTCATGTTATTAAATGAATCATGTCTAGTGTTACCGTAGAATCGTCGTATATGGAAAACGATCGAACATAAAACGAAGAAAATTTTCAACGAAACAAGAAACTGACCTTAATTTGCTTGAAGACGGTGAATTTGGAAGATGAAGAAGCGGAGTGATAGGAGTAGGGTGAAAGAAGTGAATATGGTCTTTAAATATAATCAGTTTACCCAAACAATTTTAATTTAAAATATCTAAACAAAGGGTTACGATTACTTTTTTAAAATATCTTAAAATAACTTACCTAAAGTGTATAAAAAGTTATTAAAATATATACATGTATATTAATATATAAATTTATTTTATAAAAAAAACATATAAAAATTCCAAAAAGAATAATCGCGATTAATCCCTTGACTAAAGTTCAAAGTTTCATATGTCACTCCAGCGCCGCTTGATGGGGTTTCCTTGGAATCATGACTATAACGGCTTATCGGGGTCCACCAACACCAAAGTGGTCGGTCATGACCCGATTCTCAATTTTTCAATTTGGAAGATCATATTACATGTTAGTAAGTGGTAATGCAAAGTTTCATGCCACTCCAATGCCCGCTTGATGGGGTTTCCTTGGAAACATGACTATAAGGGCTTATCGGGGTCCACCAACACCAAAGTGGTCGGTCATGACCCGATCCTCATTTTTTTCAATTTGGAAGATCATATTAAATGTTAGTAAGTGGTAATGCAAAGTTTCATGCCACTCCAATATATGCCCGCTTGATGGGGTTTCCTTGGAATCATGACTATAACGGCTTATCGGGGTCCACCAACACCAAAGTGGTCGGTCATGACCCGATCCTCATTTTTTTCAATTTGGAAGATCATATTACATGTTAGTAAGTGGTAATGCAAAGTTTCATACCACTCCAATGCCCGCTTGATGGGGTTTCCTTGGAATCATGACTCCAATGACTTATCGGGGTCCACCAACACCAAAGTGGTCGGCCATGACCCGATCCTCAATTTTTTCAATTTGGATGATCGTATTACATGATAATAAGAGAAAATGCAAAGTCATATCACTTCAATGCCGCTATGCATGGGGTTTCCTAAATAGGAGGCGCCGACCTTATAACATTCCACCAACACCAAAGTGGTCGGTCATGACCCGATCCTCAAATTTTCAATTTGGATGATCATATAACATGTTAATGAGAGATAATTAATGCAAAGTTTCTTGTCACTCCAATGCCGCCTGATGTGGAATTTCCTTGGAATCATGACTCCAACGGCTTATCGGCCAGGGTCCCACCAACACCAAAGTGGACGTCGGTCGATCATGACCCGATCCTCAATTTTTCAATTTGGAATATCATATTACATGTTAATAAGAGGTATAATGCAAAGTTTCATGTCACTCCAATGCCCGCTTGATGGGGTTTCCTTGGAATCATGACTATATATAACGTACGGCTTATCGGGGTCCACCAACACCAAATTAAGCGGGATCGGTCGTCATGAACCCGATCATCAATTTTTTATTTTGGATGATCATATTACACGGTAATAAGAGGTAATGCAAAGTTTCATGTCACTCCAATGCCGCTTGATGGGGCTTCCTAGGAAACATGACTCCAACGGCTTATCGGGACGCCCAATTAAAACAGGGTCATGAACGGCCGACACCCAATTTTTCAATTTGGATGATTGTATTACATGTTAATCAGAGATAATTAAAGTTCAATGTCACTCCAACGCCTTATCGAGTCCACCAACACCATCAAAGTGCTCGGTCACGACCTTGACCGAACGGTACTAATTAATTATCATGCATATATGGTCGTATCTCATTCATAACCGCCTCCTAACTTTTCTAAAAAAAATTAAACCTCCCCCCCATTTCCAATTCAGTGCGATATAGTGGTTTCGACAACTCCGCTTTCTGTTGAATCCAAATCCCCTTTTTCATTCTCCATATACGGAAACAATAGTCGGTTCTAGGGCAAATCAACTGTTTCTAGTTCATCGGCTTGCATCTGCATCAACTTCAAACCGGTAGCGTCAATCATTTTTCATACTCTTCAATCCTCAAGAATTGTTTTGTTTCATGATGTTGTCACTACTTATTTTGTTGTTGTTTTTTCTTTGCATTATGCTTTCACTAGTTAATTTGTAGGTTTTGGCTAATGAGTTTAGGATCATGTACGGCGTGGATTTGGGTGGTTTGCAAGTTTGTTTTTTAATAGGTTATAGATGAATCTTTAGTTCGTTCATAGGTTGTGTTTAATGTGTTTGATGAAAAGTAGTCTTCAATCATCATGATTTTTTTTATGATGCTGTAACTAGTTAAATTGTTAATATATATATTTTTTTTGGATTATGCTGACTAGTTAATTTGTAGGTGTTGGTTTTGGTTAATGAATTGAGGATGATCGGGGGCGTGTGGAGATAATTGGTTTGATTCAAAAATGGTTTGTGTTTTAAGAGGTTATAGATGAATCTTTAGTTCGTTCATAGTTTGTGTTTAAGGTGTTTGATAAAACTATACACATTCAATTTATATCAGTTTCTTATTGTAATACAACATTGTTGATTATTGGATATAATTAAGTTAACTGTTATGAAAACCAGTACGCATCTTATTATTCATCGTTGAACAGGTATACAATGAAGCTAAAAAGCGGTAAGCAAGTTGAAGGTGTAAAAAAACCCACTGATTACGAGAAAATGAGAGAACTGAGGATTCAAGAAATTAAAGAAAAACAAATAGCACTAGGAATTAATAACATTTTAACATCTGTAACAAGTTTAGTAGATAGTCAAGGAAAGAAGAAAAAAAGATTATCATCAACCGACAGCAATGATGGAGATCCTGACTTTACTGCTGATCTGGGCGTGGAAGTATCCAAAAAGGTAATTGGTTACCAACTTTTTTATTAACTTGTATTAATACAACCATTCTCTAATGATTATAAGTTTGTTGTAGAAACATCGAAAACAATTCGTTGCACCACTGTCATTGAGACGACGAAATTTAAATACCACCAGGGAATTACGCTCGCAAGGGCTAAGTGAGACGACGAAACAAAATATGAACAACCGGCGGTTTGGTCTTGTTGATGAGAATGAGGAGGATATAGATGACCATGAAGAAGAAGATGAAGATACTGCTGAGGATGATGATATGTTTGAAGGTATTACCTTATGGATGTTATTATTTGGTGTATTTACTAATAATAACAAAGACACTAATATAACTATATTTCATATGCTTGTAGTAGTTTACAGAGGAGACCGAGTATCCCAAACTGTGAATGATGCTGATGAGAATGATGGGGATGATGGCGATGGTGATTTTCAAAACGAGGATGATGCGTTATGTCTAGATGATGTTGGTCAACCTGATAAGTATGGAGAAAATGGCGCTGATGAATTTGAAAACGAGGATGGTACAGTTTTTTATTCAAGTCTAATGTTCTTTAACTAGCACAATTATCATATATTTATATATAACATATAATTATATATATATATATATATATATTATTTATTTATTTTTATAGTTTACTGATTTTATTACTATATATATCCTAATTACAACAACTATGTTATATTGGGCTGCTAAATCCTCAGGACCCATAAACTATTTAATTACAGTTTTACTTAGTTCAAATATGTACTTGTTTTGTAAATTATTTTTTTTATACAGCTAATAATATGGTGGTATATTATTTTTGGAAACAAAAATAATATACGGTTTTCTCCTAAAAATTAGCTCCAATCACGCTAATTGGTTTCCATCTAAAATTTATCTACAAAATAGAAAGTTTAGGCGCTAAAACCCATGCTTCCTCCCGCTATTTTTTATCCCTCTCCCCCCATGATCTTGTTTGTTTAATATAAGTTTTATTCAATATAAACATCTCTGTTTATATTTTTGGTCTAACGCGTCTCTCTCTTAGGAGCTTTAGGTACAAGACTACAGCCTGGCCAAATTCATATAGCCACAATCATCAACCAAGTCTCTGACAATTCTCTATCATCAAGCCAGAGTAATCATTCAAGGTAGTTATTTTGACGACCACACCCTTTTTATCTTCAACTGTCTTTGTTATGTCGAGAATATATTAAAAAGATTGTCTCTTTAATTTGGTATAAATTTGATATAGTATTCAGTTTTAAATCTAGTATTATATCTTCACTTGATAGATGCTGACATGTTATATAACTATTAAATACAGCAAAATGTCAAGAAGAGGGGGGATGACTAAAAAAGCTGCAGTCCGTGGAGAAGATGGGCGACATACTGGTATGTGACAGTTTAATTTATTTTTATTATTAGGTACATTGTGTGTAGTCCACTTTAAAACTGTAAAACCGTCCAAACCGCTCATTTCGTAGAAATTTTTTTTTTACTGTTTAAACAGCAGTGAGTGGTTTGCTTTGGGGTTTATTTTAAGCTCGGTCATATAAACTCAAACAAGAATGTAATATTAGCTACGCTAATTTTTGTGTATGTTTAATGTTGCTATAGATACAGGGTCTCATATGTCGAGCCTTAGAACTTTTCCAATGCCTGGGATATCAGGTACCGGCTCACTAATGTCTCCAATTATGTTCAAATTTACCTGTTACTACTTTATACTGGTAATGTTGTTAATAGATATCTTGTTGTAATTGGTTGTAGACAAGCAACCTAAGATCAACTCGGTTTTAAATGTTGTGAGAAGCGTAGAAAGTGGCAGTAAAGGAGTTCGAGAGAAAATTGTTCCATCTGGACAAAAGGAACAATCCCTTGTGCCTGGTGAGTAAATATGTTTGAATTTACTTGTTAATAAATAGTGTCTACGTAATGTTGTTAATACATACTTTGCTGATGAATTTGGTTGTAGACAAACAACATAGTCTCGCCTCTACTGGAATGGGTACAAGCAAAAAAAGGGTCAGTACATGTGACAAAGCCGCGCCACAGACAAAGAGGAGAGCAACTCCTGCTCCTACAAACGAGACCTGTTCAGCTGCAACCAATGAAACTAATCGGACCTCTGGTACAGAGCCAACTGAAGAACTGGAACAATCTACACCACATGGTTAGAAAATTTGTTAGAATATACTTGCTTATACTTGGTGCATGTTGTTAATCTTGATATGTTCCGTTACCTGTTTGTAGACATGTCAGCTTATGAAGAGACAGAGCTAGAAACTGGAGTAAGCAAATCGATAAAAAAACGTGGTGGAACATGTAGCAAGGGTGCTCGAAGAATGGTGCAGGCATGTAAGACAAAACTGCCAGTGGTGTTCAACTTTCAAATGAGGAAAGTTGTTTCTGATAACGAGTCACAATTCATGTTCGAGTGTGGGTACATTTTGCGAAACAATTGTACTTTTGCTTATAAAGAGTGGAGATATGTACCTAATCAAGTGAGGATGTCTTTACGGGACAAGCTAACTGTAAGTTTCTTATTGTAGTCCGGTATGATTTTAACATCTACATTTACTAACCAGTTAATATGTTTGTTACATGTGCTGTTTAAAGACATTATTTGACATTGATGTGGAGGATACGGATGTTTGCCGAGTTATTGATGCCTACATGGCAAGGGCGTGGAGGGGTTTTCGAGCTGAGTTGCATAAGTACTTCAAACTTATGGAAGGATCGAAAGATGAAACAACTCTAGCAAAGGTGAAGGCCACACCCCCTTCCGATATTGGCAAAGACGTAGACTGGGGATATCTCTGTGATCGGTGGTCTGATCCACAGTTCTTGGTAAAGTTTTAACAAAGTTTTAAATACGTTAGTTGTATTATTCAATATTTCTGAATTCAGTCAAATATTTGATATTGCACTATGGCTGTACTTTTTTGAAGGAAACTGCCAAAAAGAGGGTTGAGGCTCGTGCGATGCGAAAGACAGATAGTAGGAATGGTTCCAAGAGCACTGTCCGTTATCACCTGGAGAGTGGACAGGATTCGGATTTAGAGTCTGGTCAAATTGAGACATGGAAGCTTACCCACTGGGATGAAGAGAAGGGTTGGATATCGGATGATGCGGCTGCGATTTATGTAAGTGTACTTTAATTTTCTTCTGATTTGACAAAATTTTTGAAATTAGTGATGAGCATATATAGTTTACTGTTCCTCATGCAATGTTGTTCCTCATCCAATCTTGGATGCCTTTATGTCTAGAGAAATAATATTGTGTACCAGAGCTAATGTCATAAATAAATTGCAATGCTTTTGAAGGGCAAATGAGACTTTTCGCGTTTGTTAATTATATGCACTTTAGGTTAACCCAAACCGAGCTGTGCAACAGTTACATATTTTGACCCGTTACACAACTTGACCAACCAACCACATTGCCAACTCTATGAAAGATAGAACTTAAATATGCTTTGCAAACTGTTGTACTATATCTTGTAAGTTATGGCAAAAGCACCCTAAATTGCTGATGAATAATCATATAGTGGGTTACTGTACATGGATTGTACTAATTGTCTAATCTGTTTCGCTTACAGAATCAGATGATCAAACTGAGGGAAGAGAATCCTAACCCGGCATTGATGAGTGACAAGGTTATTCTTGAAAAAATCCTTGGAAGAAGCTCTGTTCGTTTAAATGGGTGGGGACGTGATCCTCTTACTAGTCAAAGAAAGGGGAGTATTACTAAGAAATCAAAGGAAAACCGCCCATCTTATGACGAACTGGTGGATGAAGTTCAAGTGCTGAAAGGTGTCGTTGCAACTATGAGCCAAGTACTGATTGATAATAATATGTTGCCCCCCACTAGCACACCAACTGGAACTTCTAAAGACAATGCTTCCGAATTCGATGAAGAAACAGAGTTTGACGATGAAGGTGAAGACACTAATCCGGATGAAAATTAACTTGTTGACTGATGAATGTTTCTTTAACTTTTTATGATACAATGATACAATGTTGGTTTGTTTATTAAGTACTTGGTTTTTTTTTATGGAATTTAGACAATTGGTGATGGAATTTCAAAATCAGTTTCTACATTTTCCATGATTTAGCTACATTTAATAATATGTTTTACCTACATTTTTATATATGTTTTACCTACATTTATATATATGTTTTACCTACATTTAATAATATGTTTTACCTACATTTAATAATATGTTTTACCTACATTTAATAATATGTTTCACCTACATTTATCATTTGTGGGTATATCCTACTATATACCTACACATGATATGTGTAGGTGAAATTGTAGATCCCATGACAGCCGCCACGTCAGCTGCCACGTCACCATGAAAAAACTACACATATTATGTGTAGATAAAATCGTATATGCCATGTCAGCATCCATGTCAGCTGCCACGTCATTATCATATACCTACACATGTATATGTGTAGCTAAATCACACTGCCATGTCAGCATCCTAGTATGCTACCGTGTCAATATTATATACCTACACATATATATATGTAGGTAAAAACACTGCCACGTCAGCCCCTATCACGCGCCCACGCGCTTGTTATTTGAAGAAAATGTAATGCTATTACCCACATATATATTGAAGATTAACTACACATATATGTGTGGGTAAAGAGTACCCTTTACCTACATATAACCAATGTGTGGGTATAGACCTTTATCTTCATGGCTCCGGCCACACATGTTGACACTTAATTTATGTGTCGGTAAAAACAACTACCCACGA